>CM032875.1:26971719-27411719 GCA_019176425.1 Megalops atlanticus | reverse complement strand
TCATTCATTGAAAAAATTCTATGAACAATGCAACATAAAAATATAAGAAGCATTTCTTCTAAACAGTTTTTTATACATCAGATCACATAACTGTATGCTTTAAAAACAGAACTGATCTCATACTTTTCTGTGCATGTAAATGATAGGTCTTTATCCTTTAGTATTATTACTATTATTGTTGATAATAATAACCCAGATTCATTCTTAAACAGGCTTCAACAGAATCATTTGAATCAATTGGCCAAATGACTGACGACACGGGAGCACTGGTATCAAACATTACACAGGATGTGAAACACTCCTTCATTTTCTTTAGTCAGATGGGTCAGACAACCTCCTTTACTTTACTAATACACATTGCAACTTACTTCATTGGTTTAAACAGCGCCTGTCCGTAGTTCTGGAATGTCATGATAAGCTTCAGCTGGGTGCCACCAGACTTCATGGCTGTTGTGAAAGAGGAAACACAACAGCGGTGATACACAAGTGGTGTAACCATGCAGCTACACCTCATCTCTTCTAACGCACACACAAATACTAAAGCAACCAGAAGCTCACTCTCAGTATTACTCAACACAGGGCACTCACCACCTGGGGCAAGTTAAATCCAAGCTTGGGAAATCCGTTGTGATCCAACACGATTTTAGCAAGATTTTATTTGCACACAAATATTCTCCACTATTCTCTCTCTCTCTCTCTCTTTAAATTTATCTCTTTAAATTTACCTCATCTTAGATTTTGAGGATCACAAAAAGGAGATATAAAGTCAAAGTTTGTACATCAACACGTTGCTGCAGTGCATCTGTTTTGCTGCTTTGGGACTTATTGCCTATGTGGGCATTCAGAGTGTGAAATCAAGTTCCTGTGAATTGAGGCTTTGGCAAGAAATACCATGGGGTCCAAAAGCAAGTATCCTATGAATTATAAGAATATGATGGGCCTTCAAAGAGACAAATTGCTAAATAAACTGTAGGTTGATTTGCCTCCATGTTTTTCAGGTAAAAAAAATTTAAAAATTCTAATCCTGTCTTAATTTGATAGGTTTGTTTTTGTGTGTCACTGGAGATAATAATTTGATGGAAAGGATAAAAACAGTTACTAACCATCCCACCAGTAACACTAATATCTGACGTAATTCATTGTGAGATGACTGTTAATTACAATTATTTGGTTTCATAGTCCTTCTTGCATATGGAAAATGACATATCACATATTTCAACTTGCCCAGCCTAGTGTTGCAAGTCTATCTTGCCTTATATGTCCTACATCTAACCCTATAAAAGTTGTGTCAGGTTTTCCTCATCCATTACACTTTATTAAGAAATAGAGCAGATATATTCTGTAATGAATAACTTTATTTTTCATTATTTTAAGATCTTCTGATTATTTCACCTTTGCACTAGCAGTAATTAAACTATTATTAAAAATTAAATATACATGTGATGTATTCCTGCTGTGCAGTGGCTTTAAAGAGTGGAACTTCCACCTATAATGCTAAATCACGTGAAAGCAGAGATTTTATGGCTATGTACTCACAGTGCCTGATAATGTCAGACTGCAGTTGTTTGATTAGGAAGGGGCATGGGGGTGAAGGACAGCAAGTACGGTCTGTTAGCACTCACTGTTCCTTTTTTCTTGGTAAAACCAGATAAGACATATGCAACGGCAATAAGGGAATAGTAAAATTATTAAAATTAGACTGCTTCAATTTACTGTTTTACCCTTTCGGAACCTACAAGGGATAAATGAAATATGCAAATAGTACATTTCTGTCTGCAGTAAAGAGAGCATAATATGAATAAGAGAATAATGTATGCTGAAAGTAGTGAATAAATGAAATGGTGTTAATATAGCATTCAACCTTTATGCTCTGTTTCAGAGTACCATTCTGAGGCAACACCTGTGACTTATGCAATTAAGTCTTATACAAAATCTGCACATAAACTGCAATAAGTTGTTTACATATCTCAGTCTTTCTCTCCTGCATAGCATTTATGAGTTATTGGTCAGTATTGCAATCTTGTATGGACCTCAATCTGGACTGAAGGTAGCAGTGCCATTGAGCCAGATGTAGTCAAACAGTACATACAGTATTAGATGAGATTCCATTAACATGATACTAAACTTAGAATACATTATGTAAATTATCTTTGCAACTGCTTTGCCAATGAATTTTATATCAATGCAGATAAGTTTAACAGAGGGAAAAGAATCAGGATACCTGTACTGAGAATGAAAAAATATGAAAATGAATGTTTACTTCCTTAGCGTTTGTGCCACTTACACTGTTGATTGAAAAGTTAAGGTTAAATATCGACACAGCTTGAATGCCCACTAAATCAATTCCCTAAAGACTGTTTAAATATTTACATTGTCATCTTTTCAGCATGCTTGAGATGCCTCCAGATCTGAAAGTGGACCAAGCTCGTCCAAGTTGGACAGGTTCCAGATGCTCAATGAGCATTTGTTCTTACTGCTTCATCCATTTGTCCTAGTGCTTAATAAAAGCAAGCCTATTTTAGAGATAATGGGGAGAGAGTATTGGGGGGGGGTTTCACCGTGCAAATAAATCAGACACAGCATACCACTTATTGCCTTACTAAGAAAAGAGCTCAAAATTGCAAAGTGTCAGACCCACAGCTTCCTGTGACTCTTCAGCGTTTGCATGCAAATAAAAACATGACAGCTCAGATAGCTGATAATGAGTTACTTTAGAAATATGAAGAGAAACAACACTGAATAAACAAATAACACTAGTTTTGACAAAAGTGAAGATGCTAGTAAAACCACAAAATGTCTTTTAATTTTGAAAGAATATTCATAAGGTTTAGTAGCAACACTATACAGCTGCCTAGAGGAAAAATATCATGATACAAGAAAAAACGATTTTTTTTTTGCTGAACTGTTGATATACTTGTCATTGCCTGCCTTGACGGAACTAGGCCAATTATTCTACTTGGAATTCTGAAGTGCCTACAACCTTAATATTTCTCTATTAATTTCCTCTGTGGAGGGAAAAAACATATGACCTGACCTGGGTCAAAACTAAAATACAGAAAAATGCAACATAATTAGCAATATGTGTCATGGAAGGCATCAAAGTAAATATTGCTGATTGCTTTGTGCATGCAAGGTCAGAGATGATTCTGCTCTCAGTCATCGCGATTTTGTTTTCTAGTCAACAGAATAACTGGGTGCTGCAGAGCACATCTTAAAAATGTTGCAGTAAGGTTAATTGATTAAGAAACTATCTATAGACATGAAGGTATCACCTGATGGAAAAAAAAAATACCATCAAACTCCCAGGCAGACATATTGCTCAATGAATACGAGGGATTACATACCGACTATGAAAGATTGATAAGCTGATATTGACCAGATGCTCCTGCACACACCCCTGCATGGGTCCATCTCCATTAGAATCACTCCTTTTCCTACCGCCTCTATGCATATGAACACACCGTATGCCTTAATTCTGAGAACCAAACAACCCTCACACTATTTCAGCCTAATTTACCCAATTGCTTGGATTTCAAGCTCTACAGCACAGGAAGTCTAAGATCATCGCCCACAGAAATGACCTATTTGACCAGATGCATGTACATATTGACATCTTACTAGCTGAAATAATTGCTTTAGAAGAGAACATTCTTTTCCCAGTCAAAATCACACAATTATACGATACTGAAATCCTCAAGGACTTTTTCAGTCCTTTTTTTATTCTTGCAAATACTGTGAATATGCCTCCCCCAGTCCCTTATGTTTCCTGTAATTATTAAATCAATAGTAAAAGTGGTTCAGTTTTCTAAGAGAGCCCTGCAGCCAAATAAAGATGGGCTCCCTTTTAAAATCGAACAAAGTCATTTACAAACACCACTTATTTTTGTCCCTATATATATATATATATATATATATATATATATATATATATATATATATATATATATATATATACACATTTTTTTATAACACAGACTTACCAACACTGGTGATTCTTTGAGAGACTAGGTCCTTCAGCAGAGCATCCATGACTGGGTTGTGCCTGGAGTACAGTTCATAACGATTAATCCCAATGTGGAATCTGAGCCAGTTTGGGTAAGAGTCTGCAGAAGACTCTCCAGTTGGAGTATACTCCTCCTCATTCCCTTCATTGTGCCTGAAAGCATAGAAAAGGGACGTAAATGCAATCTGAGGGAACACGTTAACATTGCAAATATCTACCTATCTAGCTACCTCTCGGTATATGTATACATCATTTAGTGACAACAGTAACAAGCAGTAACATAGCCTTTCAATGCAAGCATAGTGATTATTTCAGCCTAGAGCAGTGAGTAGCAGTGAGCATAAATTCCAAACTCCACTTGAACACACAACACTGCATCTAAGAAAGTCACTTTGTCACCACATTAAAAAATCACTCTTGATTACATTGGTAAACTGCTCAGAATCTGGGAGTTAGCCAAATATAATTTTCTAGTCTTTCTAGACTTTTCCCACTGGATCTGACCATCGCTCTGTCTTGGACAGCAGGCATAACCTGATGAGCATGGAAAACTGCTGACTTTAAAATGTTTAATTATCTGAGGAGCTGCTTAATTCCTGCTTGGAGTGCATGCACGGGATCGAGTCATGGTTGGGGAACTTGGTTTATAACCAGACTGTTACCAGTTGAAACTCTGTCACTGCTGTTGCACCTTTGAGCAAAAGGTACACCACCTTATTTTTTTCGGTAAATAACTGGCTATATGCATAACCTACGAAATGCAAGCTGCCCTAAATATTACTGTCTACTAAACAAATGATGCAATATGTGATGACGTTTTTCTTAGATAAAGTACAATGGTCTATGATATAAGGCTCAATCCTAAATTTAGAATTTATCCCTGTATTCGGTGTAGGTACTGTGGTTTTTCTTGCCTACATGAAATGCAAGTTTTGCAAAGACTCCATCGCAAATAAGGAGGAATGACATTGAATACATGTTGGGGTGACACGCACGACAATGAACAGTACTACTTTTGCGAGTGTTTTATTGTTGTGTTATTGTGTTTTATTATTTCTTCACTATTGAAGTTAAGTTTATCATTAATAAGTTAGATCGACAAATATTATAGAGTTCTTAACTGTGCTAAATTGTTAGAAGAGACTGCCAAGTACAGTTACTTTTGTTTAATCTTCCTACTAGCATTTTACTGATGTACCAACACGAATGGCGACCTCAGGAAATTTGTTCTTAGAGCAACTGATTGCTGAATATGAATGACAATCACCTTGTTTGCTGGTTGTTATTGCAAGGAAAATTAATTTATCTTTCACCGTGGATGGGACTGCAAGTCACATGTATTTTGGACAAACTGCGCAAATTATTGTATGATTGATCCGAATCCATGCACACCATCCTCAGTTTAATTAACCTGATCTTACCATTCTTGATTCTCCGCTGCTTTCGGGTTGAACCTGATGTCCGTGTTGACGTTGAATAAAGTGTCTTCGTCGGTAAGCGGTGGAAGAGCTGTCTTGTACAAAGGGTGTTCAAAGAGAGTTGATAACCTGGTAAAACCCTTGACAGGTAGATTCTTCACGACGTCCGTGTCCTGAATGAAGTGCTTCTTGGTTTCTCCATTCTGCGCGTAGTGTTCCATTTTTTTAAAAGCCTCGGTTCTTTCCCCGGCCCCGGTGATCTTTTCGAGGGAGTGGGAAGTAAGATTGGAACTGGGCTCATTGCTAAAATCTTGTAGGATTCTCAAAGTGTGCTTATTAGGCCAGCCCGATTCTGCTCCTGGTCGGGCTCGTTGCTTACCCCAGCTCTGAGGCTCTTCGCTCGGTCTATGAGAGCAGGAGCAGGCGCTGTTGCCCGTACTAGATCCTGCTCGTCTCTCTAGCTTTGGTAGCAAGTCAATCATAATATGCATGGTGCACGCAATCAGAAACACCATGAGAATTAAAACTCGGAATTTACGAAAGAGTATCATCTTTGTAGTGCCCACCTTGATCAAATTTAAATGTTTATTTGAGAGGATTATGATGTAAAGAAAAAAGCTCACTACATCACCAACGGCATTTATTAGACTGGTTGCAAATTTAGAAAAATACACGTTGAACACTTTGCCGTCATCATTTGCTGATTTGAGTAAGGATCTCAGTGTTCAGCCGAATAATCCCTGCTTTCTCTGTTTAGAAATCCAGGTAAAGGCGAACTGTTCTTCTAGGTAGCATAGTCTAGAATTCTTCGCATGCAGCCAGGTGAGATGTGACCGCTCGCACCAACCAACAAAAATGTTAAACAAGCAGCTTTGAAGCAACTCTTATCGTATCGAAAAAACTGTTGGTTTTGCTGTGTACAGTGTGTGAGGAATTAAAAATCTCAGGTACTGAAATCGGCTTCAAAACGTTATAGAAAATCATCCATAATATGTGTAAGCAATGTCTCGATAGCGGCGTTCCATCTTCAGAACCTGTATTCTGCAGTGGTGGAGAGGCTGGTTCACATCATCTAAGTATGGAGAAGACATTTGTCCAACCCGTCCTTCAAAAGAAGCGAAATGCAAAGCAAACGTTGTTCGTCTAATTCCTCAATAAGTCCAAATTAATGTCAATGGAACCAATTCACCGTTTTCTGGTGAGCGAATATGAATAGTCCTCTTTCAGTAAAGCAACTTAAAGCAGAATAATCTCAAAAAAACGAAACGTCCGAGAAAAAACAACTGTGCAAGCTGTTTAAATAGAACAGATGATCCATCCTTTTAGCCCAATAAACCAAGACTTCGAAAACGTATTCAAGCCCTAGCTCCTGTAATATTATATACCCACATGCTGCTATGTGCTGTATTAAAACAACAAAAGCGAGTAAAGAGAAGATATTTTGGCAGGTGCAGATTTTTTGGTTTCACCCCTGAAGCCGTACCTCTTGCAGGCTTGTCGAGCTAGTGCTCTTGCTGTTTAAGGCTGGGTGGGTGTGTTAAATATTATGATCAAGCCCTTCTAAATCCAGCCTTACCAAACGTCATAGGAACGAGATTGGCTGAGTCCACACACAGGCAGCGGTAGTAACATGAAAAGGCAGCAACAATCTGAGACTGTAAGCTTCGTTTTTTCTACCCAAATGATTTCCCTTGCAGCTCCCATTAGAACAACAAGAGGGCGTATGATTCCAAATATACAAGGAAATGGGTGGAAGGTAATACAGGCAGTACGCGCTTTTACGACACTGCCTTCCTGTAAACGCCATCGTAAACTGAATCGTCGGGAATCGAATTTTATTTTCTCATATTTAAAATGTTGCGAGATTCCTGGTTTAAGAATGGATTTTTTGAAATAAGAAAAAGGATAAAATACAGAACAAGACAAACATGCTCAAGATTTCAGTAGGCCTACCATATAAATATTAGCACATTTAAATATGCATGAAGCAGGCTTCAGTATTCAGTATTGTGTCACATTGCATAACGGCATAGAAATGCTGGGACATGAAGAAGAAGAATAAAAAGGACACAACAGGGTAGGAAATATATTATCATTTTCAAATATATATATATATATATATATATATATATATATATTTTTTTTTTTTCCTTGACAATTTATTTTTACTACCGTTTATCTCATTTTAAATCCCCAGCCCCTTCTGTCATAAGTATGGATGTTGTAAATCAATGGTTGCATATTCCTAAAGGAGGAACAACCTAAACTGAGTCATTGTGCAGTTAGGGTGAGCATTATGTGTTTGCTGAGCATTACATGATTGTTGTATTTTGGAGTCATTGACACATTATTTATTCACATATCTTCATGGTCACGACAGGAATGTTTGCTTGTAGGATTGTCACTTTTAATCCCGAAAGTGACCTCCGTTCACCATCCCCCATGCCTCTTTGCGCGGACAGCAGAGGAACAATAGGTGCCGGGGGAAATATTTTGAGATCTGTTGTTGTCAAACTCATACTCCAGAGTTCATTTTGCGCTGAGCTTCTCTAAAAACTGATGGAGCCACAAATCATGGGATTTCTGTTGTATGTGCACTTAGCCCCAAATATACAGCACAAGCCTAAAAGATGCAGCTGTTTACTTTGCAGTCAATAAGTGTTTATTGTCCAGATCCCAAGAAATACATTTGAAGAGCCATCTGAACAATGATATTTTGTCAAAGATTTTCTATATGTTTCAGAGAGTAGTTTTGCTGTATGGATGTGCTACCATACCTGCCCGTGGCTGCACCTGGAGGAAATGAAACTGTCTGTTACAGAATAAAGAGTTTGTTTTTCTATTACAAAGTTTTTCCACAGACAAATCCAGAATTGGGTGTCATATCTTTGTCTTTGACAGACAACTGCAACCAATGTGACTTACACAGTTTAGATTTTTTATCGTACAGTATAATGGTCTAATTATCTAATTTTACAGCCGCAATAACTTGATAGTCACTGATGCAAATGAGGTTAGCAATATAATGTAGCTGAGGTACAACAACAATGTCCAAGTAAGGCTTTTAACTTGCAACCTTTTGATTAGGATTCCAGTCTCCTACTACTGCTCCAAATTATACATTTAGGTGAAAATAGGTTGAAAACAAAATGGCTGTTTGGCAGGTAAAATATGTGAGGTAAAATATCACATATAGAGGAACTTGTCTATATATACACATACATACATACATACATACACACACACACACACACACACACACACATATATATATATATATAAATATATATGTTAGGTGATTTTTCAGGTTTCTGTGGAAAATAACTTATGTTAAATGCATGTAGTGTTTGAGTATGTCAAAGGTGCATTCTATGTGATAAAATCTCATTCAAAGTTCAACTGAGAATTTTTTGCTGTGTACACATTTTTGGAGAGCTAGCAGACTGATGTTTCAAACCACACAGCAGACCTGGTATTTATTTAGTCTTCTAATGTCAGTCATTATGTCAGCCAATTATGGGATTTTCCACTTTATGAAATGATAGGCTAGTAGCCACGGTAACTATCATACCAAAGAATCCCCTAAGTTTATGTGAAGAGGAGAGTAAATTTCAACTCTCTTCAAATTCAATTTCCTCAGAAATTAAATTTGTTTAAATTATAATCTCAAAAGTTTGTTTTCTCAGCACTTGCTTTGACTCTAAACTGATATTTGGCTTCAAAAGAAGCTGTCAGTTTGCAGTTTTACAAAAAATACTAGAACACATTTTCAGACATGAAGTAAGTAATCAAGAGTAGTTTGGTCAAAGTAATGTTTTGTTTTCACCTGTTTGAATAGTTCACTTTTTAGACTGGAAAACACTTTGGTGGTATTCTGCAGAAGTGTCATTTGTAAAGGTAGTGGTTGGTGAGTGATTCTGGAACAACCCCAGCTGCAGTGTTAACATTGTCATTCAAATCTTTAGTGGGGAAAAGTCTTCCTCAGCCTGAGAGGGAGAAAATGTATTTATTATAGCTTAAAATGTCTGAAAATATACATGTAAAAAAACATTCAATAATAGTTTTTCTTGGTGCAAACACTCATTAACAGGTGAAAGTTACTCAGTAGATTGGCCTACTCTGCTTATTTTGAAAAAAAAGAGACAGAACTTCATTTAAGCAGGGATCTAAAAGAATCTTTACTTGCTGGATCCATAAGGATGTTTGTTCGTTTAAAAATAGAGTATATGAATTTACTGGGGGTTATTACTGTGTTATGTATTGGAACTGTGCTGCAGTATGCAGGTTTACATGTGTTGCCGGACTCACCTTTTATAGTCATGTGCAATGAACTAAAGTTTATTGTATGTGGATAAGTATAAGCAATTGTGTAATACGCCCCTTGTACAAGGATGTCTCCTAACCAAACCCTTGTGTGACACTAGGTACAGAAGCATTGATTCTTCACTGGGTAGCTATTCCCTTCACCTTATAATTTCTTTAATGTTTCAGATAAAGTTGAAAATTGTACTTACATTACCCCACATACATCACTTTAAAGCAAATGTAAATTGTTATCAATAATTTAGAAATACAATAGGAACAGGATTAGGATCAAAATGGCCGATTCATAGACATTTTAATGAGTAATGGAATGGTATGCACAAAAGTAGATGAGCAGTCAATATGATCAGCTTGAGGAAACAGGATTGAGAGGTCATGCCATTGTCCTCCAGACAACTCCATATCACCTAGTCTAGACACTTGTCTATATTGGGCAGCCAGTGGGAGGCTGGCTGTCTCACCAAAGGAGAGCTAACAATAACAAAACACACAACCATTGGGTCAAAATTTACTGTGTTGGCCCATTGCTTCCCAGTGATGGGTTCTGGCAATTTGCACATAGCTGGCAGAATGCACCACTCTGTAAATGAGATCTAAGTCAATAAAGTGAAATGACTGTGGAAAACATTTCATGAGATTAATGTTTAGTACTGAATTCCACAATTCCAAATGTCTGTGGTGTTATGTCTCTCTTATTTAGATCAAAAGGAGTATGATGGAGTTTAGGTTTAAAATAATATGTCTGTATAAACAACTTTTCAAGGGTTTAAAATTACAGTTTATCTCGCATCACCCTTGCCTGGGGGCATTGTCTATCAAATTTTGATAGTGCTGTGTCCTAGAAAACAACAAAGTCGCTGTGAAGTTTTAAGAGCCATAGATTTAGAAACTTTGATTCTGAAAGAATCTGTCCTTCTATATTCGTTGTGAAAACTATAAAAGACATTTCCTCAAAATATCCATTGTTTTTTTTTTTTTTTTTTTTTTTAACATATACGGTCTCGGAGCAGGCGTCCAAACCAATGTCTTTCTTTGACTTTCTTTGAAGAGGTTTATGGAGTGAGATGACATTTTTAAATAGTCCCTCAAAGAATGTGATGCTAGCATAAAAATAAAGATAAAATAGAAAAAAAAACACTATTTAGGCAATTAGAAATTACACTATAGCTGATAATGCTCAATTTACACTGGAGCTGAAACACAGTCTACACCCAAAAAAGGCTTTTTTATGTTAAGCAGCAAACATGAGGATAACAAGGGTAGGTCAGATGTCCGCAGAGACATTTTAAAAGCATCACCAGAATCTAGTGGTTTTTTTTTCAGGATCATTTTACTGAATTCAAAGCCAGTCTGCACTACGGCACAGGGAAATACCCTTTCACTGAACACACTTAGCTTTTCTGCTTTAGTTATGTGCATGTTAGCAGAGAAGGTGGAGGCTTGATTGCACATTTTAAAGGTTTCAGGTGACAGCAGGTATAACAGTTCAATGAGTCCATATAATTCCAGGAAAAAAAAGAAAAACTATTAGCAGCTGTCGTCCAGATACAATGTCACAGCACACACTGTTCTGTGTTTCCCCACCTTTTTGGTAGGCTCATGTCGCTATAGATCTCTCTGTCTCTCTGTCTTTCCCTGCCATTCGCTACAAGGTGGAGCCTTTGTTCAAAAGTCAGTTCAGTCTGAGTAAGTGAGGGGGTGGGGGTGGTGGTGAAAGGGTGGGGGGGCATGCATACATTTATTACGATGTTTACTACTTACTGTGTGTGATAATACCATTTATTTGTATTTAAGTGGGTCGTGAGGAAGAGGAAAATTGTAAAGAGTTAAGAGTTAATTACACACCCAGCACTCTCCCAAAAGATAAATTATCATCACACTATCAAATCAGTAAATAGTATTCTAGACACCTCCTTGTGCAGTCTTTCCTCACAGACAATACTGAGTGGTAATTCTGTTGTAAAATGCATAGACATGGACCTTAAGGGTCCTCTTGAGGATAATGTAAATTCTACAGTAGTTTAGGTTCTTTTTGGTGGAATGCTTGATTTCATTTTGGCTCATTTTGCTTTGGTGAAAAGGGAATTTTAAAAACCATAAAAAGGAGCTAAACCATATAAAGGAATACTAGAACACACCTGATACCATTATTTTGCATTACCTTCAGAGGTTTTCAATAATGTACGGTCCTTTTGAGGGTAGTTTTTTTTACTTCTTTTAATCTACATCTGAAAATAAAAATGATTATGTACGCATAAGAGCAGAAGTTCAGCAGTCCTCTGTGAGTGCAGATCAGGCTGTTCCATGGTTCTGGTCTATGCACCTGGATCTGCAAATTTTGGGGTCCCAAAACATTAAAACAAATATTTTGCCTTAACAATCTCAAAGGCTACAGACAAATATTGAATGTGCCCTTATTACCGTTTTTCACCCCTCTCCACCATGTCACCCATAATCTTCCCCCACGGCAGTAATTTTGCTGGTACCTAATTTGGTATCTATCCTTGCCAAACACCCATCTCTGCTCAATTCTTTATGGCTGAATGGGGGAGTGAAAAACATGTGTAGTGTTTAATAAGAATTATAGTAATGTAGAAGGCTGGGCAACACATTCAAAGCTGCACAAAGAAGAGTCTGAAGGTGAAAGGAATAGGGGTGATGAATTGCCAGTGTGCCAATATGACTGACCTGGCAGCATTGGGATTACTCTGTCAGCGTCTGGATAGCAGGAAATGACACGGCTTTCACGAGTCAGACTAGAGCAACATCTCTGCCTCAGAAATAGATTGCAGTAATCCGTCCAATACACATTATGTATGCATTATTTTGCATGAAATAAAATCCTCTTTGCTTTTGGCCTTGATAGCCAGGACAATGCTGATATACTTTTTGTTAAGAAGCAGTTATCCATCTGTGTTTACAGGAACATAAGCCCTCCGTCATGTGCCTGACACCTACGTGTCATTTTAATTCCTTACTGATCACTAACTGTGAACTTCAGCTCCCACATTTAAAAGGAAGATTGAGTTGCTGTCCACAATGAACATTTTTACCAGGATATTTCCACATTGGCCTTTTTTCCATCTCTCTCATTCTTTGTGTGTGTGGGTACGCCACTGGCTTTAGTCCAGTTTGTATAATGAAATGGCAGCATATGCTGCCCAGAAATCAAGCGACATCAATCAACTGACCCATAAAATACAGCAAAAGTAGATGGCTCCTTTGTTGGGGTGGAAGCTGACACATTTCCGGCTTATTGAGGTCAGTATCAGATGTGTCCAGCAGTATATTGTGCATTGACTGGCAAAACCACCTGAGAAAAGGCGGCTAATTAAAAGGTGTAGTTTCAACGGGGGAGGGGGCACAGGGAATACCTCTGGTGTTTGATGACAGTGATACAGACCTCAGTCATTTTATAGAGACAATACCTTGCTTGTGCAAGGCTTTGCTTATCTATCCTGGTGGAACTGGATTTTCTGTATTATGGTGCATGTGCAGTGACTTTGGTCATTACAATGAGCCGAACTTGACGTTGTATTTCCACTGGGCTTTATGGCCGAAAAAGACTGATGAACAGATGGCTTCCATTGCGTCACAGAGTAGTTTTGATATTTTAAATGTCCAGCACAGTACAAGGCAACCTGTCCCATTTTAACATGGTCTGAAAAACATATTTGCTTTCCTTAAAAAGATACACAAGAAAATATACAATATTGTCAGAGCCTGAATTATTAACAGTGTTTCAGCTAATTGTACTGTTGTGTTGTATAAATGAAAAGAGGAAGCAGGCTCAGATCTGCACTATTGCAGTTTTCTCATTGTATCCAGAGGCTTTTAGACAGCAAGGTTATTGCAGTGTGGATTGAATTAGTAAGCCTACACATGGTAGGTCTTAGAGAAATGATCTTTCTGCTTTGATTTGCCTTCCAGAAAACAAACTACAATACAATACATCCTCATTTGAATGCAGATACCTCTAGTTTTTCTTGGACAAATCAATGTCCCACATTGTGTTTATATTGAAGGCTGAAATGGTGAGCATGTTCTGAATGAGGACAAATCATTGGTGGAAGATGAGCACCCCTCCTCAGAGCAAATGTGATTCATAGCCTGCTGACAGCAACAGTGGAACATTGTATTAACAGTCACTGCCCAGTCAAAGAGGAAAGCTGGGGTGATGCGTCAGCTGAGACAAAGTGTTCATACTGACACACACTAATAGGCTGTAGTAACATACACTGTTCATGGGATACATGCTAATCATGTGACAAACTGATCACACACTGGTATACTAACACACTGTCATCATGGCAACACACACTGACACACAAACATTACTACTAACACACTGAACATGCAGACAAACACTGCTACCACCACACTGCTCACACAGCCAAACCCTATTTCAAACACTCTGTAGCCAAACATGTAGCTAAACACTACCACAAACATACTGTTCGTGTAGCCAAACAAACTGATCATGATAACACTCTTTGATTATGTCACTGGAACACATCATACTAATACGCATACTGATCATGCAGCCAAAAGGCACTGTTCATAATAGCACATGCTCGTCATTGAACAAAACACGCTGATGATATGGAAAAAACACATTTTTTGACGTTTACTGGTCACAGGGCAAAAACACATGATGTTGCCAAAACACATTGGTCACACTAACACACTGTCATCACACTAGTACACAATCAGTGCCAGTCTCAATACTGTGAAAGATCATAATAACAAACAATGATGATTTTGCTAGTACCAGCAGAAATTAATACTTAAACACACTTAGCATCCTTCTACACACTTGTCTTGGTAATGCACATTGTAGTCTTCTCAGCACAGATGCAACAAAAACAATAGTCATTCCCAGAATGCTATTGGTTTGTGAATTAACTCACACTATTCAAACTTTTTGTTGTCACAGGTCAGTTGTGAATTTATGCTGTATATGTATAATGCACAGAATATTTGTACAACACATTTAATACATGTGCATCACTTTGTAGAACTTTTCTAATTGTGTTTATTTCTATTTTTTTAATACATTTATTTATGTTTATTTTGGGCATATGAATGGGGCCGTAATTCAAATATCAATTGTCACCCAGCTATCTAAAATATTGAAAGACACCAGAGGAAACAGACAGACACTATCATGAGAAGACAAACTAGCATGATGAGCAGATTTTACTAGAGCCTGACTATAGGCAGAACACCGGTGTAAACCTGACTAAGATCTTTTACTCTTGTTTTGTTGCCAGCAAGCCACCTAAAACAATTAAACCTGCCTTTGTGTTATCTTATACTGACAAGTCAACCAGCGATATGAAATTGGAAATAGAGTGCTTCGGACCCTCAGATAGCACAGATAGCAGAGGATTTGTTCTTTTCAAATGGCTGGCTGCAGTACTGACTGTAGATAAGCAGGTACAGATTTATGTGGATGTCAGGTATCAAGGAGGACAGTCAGTACAGATGGCAACCCATTCCATCCTGCAGATGGACATGTCACAGATGGATAGGGTCAGGCATATATATATCTGTGTGTGTGCGCGTGTGTGTGTGTGTGCATGCGTGCGTGCACGGGCGCGCGCGTGTGTGTGTGCGTGCGTGCGTGCGTGTATGTATGTCCATGTGTCTGAGACACGTACAGATGTGAAGAGTAGATGCTGGGACATGGGTTCTACTGTGGGTCAGTGCATTTGAAGGTGAGATTGGGCAGTTTAGTGCAAAATTATTATATGGCAAATTGAAAAATAAAGTAACAGCTGGAATGATCTTATCTGGAACTTCTATGCCGGAGTGGAAAAAGAACTCTTTTTTTACAGGAAAGGGTGGGGATTACATCATATTTAAATATTATTTGAAATGTCAGACTCATGGTCATTCCTCCTGGAAATTGTTGACAATTGTTCTACATCGAGGTCAGAGAAGAACTCCCACTATTTCCATACTCCCATCCAGGAACAACATTAAGACAAACATTGCATAAAATATGCCAGGGTTACATTTGTCTGGATACATATCTGGTTTAACCTTAAATGAATGAAACACTTACACAATTAAATTAAGTTCCACCCCATTACCAGACCACATTAGATGTTGGAGAGCTGAAAGGGTATTACAGATAACAGTGCCTCTGTTGGTTGAAGTTTGTCTTACACCAAGGTAGTATTGCAAAACCATATTGCAACACAGGGACAGATCTTGCCACCTCTGTCCATCATTTCCACGGGGGCAAAGAAAGCAGGGGGTGTCTGCTCTATAGGCCGGTCATCCTTCAGTAGAACAATAAAAATATATTCTAAGGGCTTTATTACCCAACAGTTATCTGTTCACAGTTAACTCCGGCTGAAACCTGAGATAAATTGGCCACAAAAATCCCATGCCTCTATCTGTTACACTGTATTTTCTTGGACCATGGCCTGAAGCATCTTCTGGTTATGGCCTAAGAATGTTCGAGCGGTTGGGATGATGGGGCATTGAACACAACTAGTCTTATCTTGACATTTTACAACAATATTTGGCTATTATAGCTGTCATCTATGATTGTGTTTCTTTTAGCCATACACAAGCTGTTGAACATCCACTAATAGAATCACCTATAGCAAATGATCAAACATTCATTTTAGTCTTTTTAAAGTTGTACAGTATCGATGTACTGTACACTATTCTGACAGATATGATCGAGAAAATGTTCAGTTTCCTTTATATATTACATTTGTGATTACATGGTCAAGAACAGTTCAATATTTGTTTAAAAATTCATGATTATTAACTGTATAGAATTGTTATGTAGGCATTGAAATTCTAAGTTATCTGTAAAATGAGTATGTGAATAAAGTGTGATGAGCCCCAAGTGTCTTTGATGCAACAGAGGTACATTTTAATACTGGGTGGTTCAATCCACAGAAACAGGTTACTTTGTGCCAACTTAAATGAAATCATATTACATGAAATTACATGCATTATTAACTATAATAACAGCATACATAATAATACAATCAGATCATTTCTAATATGATAAAGACAATTAAATGTTTCATAAAATTGATGTGTAGTGACAAAAACTGATACTGTTTGACATTCCCCTTTTTTACTGTCTATGTAGTAAGGCAGCTACATTTTCATTCTTGTACTCATCAGTTTGAAACCCCACTGTCTGAGTTTGACCGTGGATGCAGTGTGGCCCTGTTTGGCCCACGAGTGGCCATAAGTGAGTGGTTCCCAGGCGATTGGCTTGTCACTGAGTGTCCTAATGCTGTCAAAGCTCCCCAGCTACAAAGAGATTAGAGGCTGATGGATGACTCTCTGCAGACCTGATCACATGTGAACTCTGCTTTGTGTGTTGACGCTGGGGGCCCGCATGACCAGGCAAAGAAGGCCACCATTCTTCTCACCCCCAGGGTGCTACATTGTATGTGGCAGTGTGGTCAGCAGTTAGAACACTCAGGTGGGATGCCATGTGCTGCAATTCCAGTACAAGTTTGCCTATTTCATGCAGCCATGCTTTTTACAGGGGCTTGTTAATATTGCAACAAGTAAAATTTATGTGTACCACATTTGATCAATGCAGTATTAAAAAGGTTATCACAAAGTTGTAACATTTGATAAAGCAATATTACATTCATAACTGATAATGCTGAAGTTCTTACTGACCACATATGTTCAATATGCTGCCAATTTACTATAACATCATATTTTCCATGTAAGTGGTATCATGTTTACTTCAGACTAGGTGCATGTTTTGAATTCCTGAATCAATTAATATTGCAGTATGTTAATTTGATACAGCAGTAGATTATCAAACAAACAAAGGATATTACATTCTCTGTAATGCTTTAGAGGAAGCAAATGAGATTGGCTGGACAGGAGGAGGAGGGCGGAAGCAGACGGCTGCTGATGTCTGCAGCTGTTGCGGCCAGTTGCAAAGTGATGGAGCACATGAAGGAGGCTGTAATAACCAGCCATTGTGAAATGACTCTGCCTGCCTCTGCCTTTGGAGCCCACTTCCTGTCTCTTTTTCCTGTTTGTTTATTTATGGGACTGTTTGGGCAGCTACACCTACACACATGCGTCCTATATATTTGTTTAGGCATGATTTGAAAGATGGGGGGAGGTGTGAGTGGCACAAGAAGAGAGCAGCCTCTGTGTCTGGCTCACTGCATCTTGAGAGCTCTGTTGTGTTTGGCCTGTGCTCTTTCACCTAATCCTATAATTAGGCAGGAGCGGATGGGTTTGTGGAGTGTGAGGTTAGGGGATGAGCAGTGTCGTACGTGTGTGTGTTTATTTCCGTGTGTGGGTTTCCAAGGGACGATAGGTTCATGCTGATTATAGTAATAGCCCCCCTGATAAGAGCAAATGTTGGCATAAATAAAAGTTTGTTTTTCTCATTCTCTCCATGTCACTGGCTAACAAAATAATCTGACAAACTCTTCACCTCTTCGACCTGCTTTCTGTTGCTTGGTTCAACACTAGCGCCCTTCCAAGAACTGTGTCCGGTCCTGGACACAGGATACGTCTGTTGTAGAGAGTGAGCCAACATTAGCAAACTTTCCACTCCTGTGAATGAAAGGACTTGTAAATAGTAATTTTTAATGATAACCATATGTATTAGTTATAGCTGGAGAGCTGCTATTACCTGTCTAGCATAGTATCACACTGTACCTTCATTTAGCCTGCCTAGTCTACAGTTCATCTGAAGTAGCTAACTCAACTGTCAGAGTTCTGTTTTTGTTCTCTGTGTGTAAATCAGTAATGTTACATGCAAGATAATAGTTTAGTAACATTAATTATATTTATATATTTACAGCAGCAAAGTTTCCATACAGTAAATACAGCAAACTTCTCTTATAAAAGCTGCATCCATCCAGCACACTCTGATTGTTAAAAGACAAGTTCCAAATGAAGGGATAAACGGAGGCCTATATTTTACAAAAAGAATTTTCTTAATAAATGAACATGGCTCCTTCGCTATGTTCTTGAAACATGGAACAAGGCATACTTTCCATCGTTCAATGTTTTTATACCATGGGTTTTTTTAAAAATAAAATAAAAATGACATGACTTTGATGTGTAGCTGGTGCCACAGTGCTTGAGCCACAATGCCTTAGCGCAGTCAATGCCCTTAACTAAATGAAAACATAAAATTGTAATTTGGCTATGTGTCTCCATGATAATTAACTTGCCAGTTTATGTTTGTTTCCATGATGTGAGGCCTCCATAGTTTTTTTAGGACTTTAGACAGTGTAGGCTTTGGAATTCCCAATCTGAGATACAGCAATAGACTGTATTCAAACTGAATGTAAGCGCACACACACACACACACACACACACACACACACACACACACACACACACACACACACACACACACACGCACACATAAACATATTATGAATACGCTGTTTCAGATGTGAAATGATGTACATGAATTCCTCTAGATTTAAATAGAATGATGAGGGCATGAACTTGTTGCTGCTGGTGGCCAGCATACCTAAGTAAGAGTAAATGTAAAAATGACCATCCAATGGACTAAAGATTCTGTTAAAATGTAGGTCAAAGTCTATCATGATAAAGGCACATTCTATGCAGATGCTAAGGGTTGATTCAGTTGTCTGATACTGCACCAGTGCTGCACTGTAACAATGAGTCAGCAGCTCTTGCAAGATCACTTCCCCTGTGTGACCATTACGAACATTACAAAATCCTAGAGAGCTGCTCTTTAGCCACTTCCTAATATCGAACAGCAGAAGAGAGGTTTTGCAAAGAGCAGGAATCTTCCCTCTCCACCAGATGGGACAATGGGTCTCTGACACAATGAAAATGTTCTTTTTTTCGACTCCCCTGACACTGCTTCAATGTACCTTTTTTCAGAACTGTCATGAGCGCTTGAATGCAATTTCTGCTCTTTGCATTAACATTCTCATTATTTGCAGGAAGGAGAGTTAAAGCCCCTCTGCAAAGCAATCTGAGCCACTCCAGGCAAGACTCGGTCAAGCCTCAATGTATTTCAACCTAAACTTTGAGGCAAAGGGAAGGTTGAAGCATGTTTGGGTTAGACTAAATTTGGACAGGATAGGATGTCTTAAAAATCTTAAACAGTAATGTTTTATAAGTATTTTTCTATGCAAATTTAATTTATATATTTGCTCAAATATAATTTCTAGATGATTTTCTTTGTTAATCTTTGCTTTTTATATGTTTCTCTTATAACAAAGTAATGTGTAGTGTTGATGAATTATACATAATATTTTTATGATAATGATAAATAATGTTCTGCAATGTGTATGACATTACATGGAAATAGAGATATACATGAATATCTCTCTATGTCTCTGTATCTTTTGAAGAGCAATACAGTTAGATGATGATGATAACACACACTCTAAAATGCTCGAAAAGTTCCCTGCATGAACAAGAGTGGCATAAGTGTCCTTGTCCTAGGTCTTCCTATAATGCTTAGATGGATGGAGGGTGGGGGGAGGGGAGTTACTTGGATCAATTCCGCTTCATGTTAACCCCGAATTAACCCTGTCAATGCAACTTATGACAATGCCATGGAAATAATGGGTATGGCATTAAATACACAGTTGGCCCTGTGCTCCTTAATTGGATAACTGAATCCATGTTAACAGGTTACTGTGGAGGACATCTTTGTCTCAAAAGAATTTGACTTTTCTTCATGTCATGTTTTGTGTGCAATGCAAAATGAATTGATTGCCAATTTGTTCCTGCTGCATTGAGTCTCTTGGGAAAGGCAACACAAGCACTGCCCTAACCACTAATGATTTCTGTTTATATTTGGCAAGTATGGAAATTATATTATGCATATAAAATGACTTGTATTTACATTTACATTTATTCATTTGGCAGACGCTTTTATCCAAAGCGATGTACAAAAGTGCAAATAGTGGGCAAACAACAGGCACAAGAGCAAGATGTGTACAGGTCATACAATGCAGATAGTGCTGAAGCTGAGCGCAAGGTCAGTGTCGCGAGCCAACTAATCTGAACTAGGATTACATATCAAATACAATCACAGGGACAATAAAGTGCCGCTATACTACCTAGGTAAGACAGCTACAAGTACAGAGTCAGATTTACAAGGTCAAAGTTACAAGGTCAAAGTGGCAGAGGTATGAAACAAGGGTTTGAGCATGTGGAGTATACATCATAGCCAGCTACTTAAATAATAAAGTGCAAGTTGTGAGACATGAGCATACATCCCAGATATAAAATATTATCTATTTGTCTGAGACATTTAGTCCTCATGGAAGCACTTTTCATGCAGCATATTTATGAAGTTAGTATGATGGTTGCCATTGTAATTTTATACCTGAGTAATGTTGTAAAACTATTCCAGTTATAGTTACTCCATTATATCCTTTCCTTCAC
This sequence comes from Megalops atlanticus, assembly GCA_019176425.1. Taxonomy (NCBI): domain Eukaryota; kingdom Metazoa; phylum Chordata; class Actinopteri; order Elopiformes; family Megalopidae; genus Megalops; species Megalops atlanticus. The sequence goes on along the minus strand of CM032875.1, from coordinate 27,390,566 downwards.
ATGACAGTCATTTATTGGCTACAGACATTTGTTGCCTACCCAGCTAGCTAAATGTATTTGCTGCTATTACCCAGATACCAACCAGGGTTATTATTATTGGCATTTAGCAGATGCTCTTATCCAGAGTGACTTACAATGTTATCCATTTATACAGCTGGATATTTTACTGAGGCAATTGTGGGTTAAGTACCGTGCCCAAAGGTACAGTAGCAGTGCCCCAATGGGGAATCAAACCAGCAACCTTTTGGTCACAAGTCCTGCTCCTTAATCACTATGCTACACTGCCACCACACACAGATATTATTTCAATTACCCAGATACCCACCCAACTGTCCCTGAGTTTCTTACAAAAATGATTGAATATTTGTTTAACAACCTAAAACAATACACCTCACAGATATTTGCATATCTTAAGTCAGACAACTTATAGTCAGACAATAACATTTGCTGCATGGGTGTGGCATATGGAAGTTACCCCCCATTAGTTGATAGAGTAGTTTTTCTCAGTGTAGATAAGCTACCCCAGGAAATCTTTGTGTACCCCAGGAAGAAGTTGTGTCAATTTAGGTTTGTATCAGCAGTGCTGCCTTTGTATTTGAGAATTTGAGAGCCATGTTAGTATATCCAAGCTGAAAATATGTCCTGCAAGTGTATCAGTGTGAAAACCTGGTCCACTGTAAAGCTGACATGAGCTATTATGCAAAGCTGGTTTGATTTCAGTGATCATATCCCTCACCAGACTCCTGTGCACCGCCCAGAAATCAGGAGGATGTTTTGATGACGTCCTTCCCCTGAGTCCTCCTCCTTGCACGATTCACCTCTGCCTGCAGATCTATGTGCTGACTATGCAGGTTTTAGCCATTTCTTTCATTGCTAACACACTCTGCAGAGCCAAGCACCACTTGGCAAAGCCTTTATCAACAGGGCTGACAGACTGTAAAATGTCACCGTGGCCCCTTTGGCCTAGCCCAAATACAGATTGCTGACTAAACAGGAGGATTCAGACTCTTCTGTGTGTGCTTGCGCCACACTATAGTCAGATCTTTCTGTTGCAGTGGAAAGGTTTGTAGGTCACTGTTGATCTTTCATGCTCCAACCCACTTTAGTTTATAAAATGACCTTTTTTAGGACAACCCTGTCATAAAGCACTGCTCAGATTCCATAGGGTGAACGTTACGCTTCTGAGTCATATTTAAAGGTGATTGTTAAGTGTGTCTTATAACAATCATCAATTCTATTGTCATAAATGTAAGACATATTTACATTATGTGGGCTGTGTAGCTGAATGGTGTGTAAAATAGCATGCAACCTTTGCACTGTTTTCAAAAGGACGGCTGCCTTTGCATTAGCTATGATGTGTCACTTCAAGTTTAGGCCAGTGGACACTATATTTTTGCAGGGGAGAGAGTAGCCTGGAGGAACATCTGAGACGGTGACTGGGGAATGACTGTCCCCGCTCACTTTGGCTGTCACTGCCAGGCCCTGCAACACTTCCTATGCTGTTGCCTTCTGGCATATCTTGTCCCCTCAGGTGCCTGTGTAAAAGAGTTGTCCTTTCCTCTTTTTGTGTACTCCTGACAAAGAAAGATGGTTATATAACGGGGTTGATGAGTTGTAGAGGAAGTCAATCGTACTTCCTTAGCTATATTACTAAATAAGATATGATTAATAACATATTACCATCATGTCCATATTTGTTGAGAGGTAACGTACTATTACAATTGTGAAATTCACATGCAGTCTAATCAAATACAACATAAACCACTGTGACAATGAAGTGTAAAATTTCTCTTCTAAAATTTCAGTATAGTAGCTTTGGAATGTTTAACAGGGTCTACAGCTATATTATTCCTGCCACATAGGAGTATTATACATAAGAGTTTTTTTTACTCTGCCCTGATGCTCAGTCTCATGGGAGCTGTATCCACTAAATAATTTGAAATATGCAGTTTAGCTTGTACTCATTATACCGTTGACAACACTACTGATGATCATCTTGTTATTTTGCAATGTGCCCATGTAATTAGTTTATCATCTATGTACTACTATAAGTAGATCAGTTTTCCTTTTACACATGTCAACGTAATTTCCAAAAGAATGATAGCATTGATTGGTGTTTTTTCACTGGGTTCATTATTCACTTTTAGGCTCAAATTAAAATTGGACAGAGGCATTAATAAATCATACCTGTAAATTTCAGAAACATGGCCAGTTTTTAATAAATCTTCAATTCTCTTGAAATTGATTTAAAATGGTTAGAACATATAATTATGCAGTATAATATACAGTACAACAACAACATTGTGTTTTGAAGACTTGCTCAGATGTAATTTTACATTATGTATTTGCTTATCACATACTCTTACCCAATGTGACTTATATTTTAATCCATCACCCATTTAGAGAGCTGGATGTGTATTAAAACAATTCTCCAAAGCAGGTTCTTTACTTAAGAATACAAGAGAAGCGTACCACCTAGTGTTTGAACCTGTAACCTCCTGGCTCATTTCCCGCACCGCTATTCCACTACATGCACTTTTTGTTCATAATTTATGTCTCCCATAGGGTTGTCAAAATAACGTGTTAATTTCGATTAATTAATTATAGAAAAAATAACGCGTCAAAAAATTAACGCAGATTAATCGCATACGTCACTGTTCGATCCGAGTCTTTTGAACGGCTCTTTGGAAACGAAGGGATCCGAGTCGTACTTGAGAGCCGTTCATTTTATCGTTGCGCCCGCCCAAATTTCACTGCGTGCCTTAAATTTAGTCAGTGTAGCATAGTGGTTAAGGAGCAGGAATCCTAACCAAAAGGTTGCTGGTCCGATCCCCAGAGAGAGATTCAGTTTCATTGCAGTTACGTTCATTTGGTCTGGCAGTACGAGTATCATCATACGATATGATTATTTCGCAGAGATACCTAGTAACCCGCCCCCAAAAAGAACGATGAACCGTTCTTTTGAACGGTTTTCGGAAAGGAACGGCGCCAGAAGATCCGGCTCCCTTCAAAGAGCCGTTATTCCCATCACTAGTCACTGTGCATTTAAGCATTTATCATACCCAACTGCAAGCTAGCTATATTCTTTTATATCATACATGAAACGTATTTACATTTGCGCTGTCGGTAAATGCGAATTAAGTTCTCATTGCATTGGAACATCTGTAAAGCAGAGTGATACACGTATAGTTAAAAGTGCCGGTGCTGTTACACTGAATATCAGCAATCATGGAATGCCTCTTGTCCAGTAAAATTACTTGGTCGGAACTAGCTGTTGTATAAAGTACAATTTTAACATAAAATGCTTCTCACGGCAAATATTGATATATGAGATTAATTTAGATTAATTAATTACAAAGCATGTAATTAATTAGATTAGTTTTTAATTGCTTGACAGCCCTAGTCTCCTAATCTTTCTTAGTGATCCCATGTCCTTCAGTTTGAATGTTTGAGTCTTGTCATCATTCTCATTGGTTTCAAAGCCCACAGTTCAAAAGCAGAATAGAATCTTGCAGGTGTGACTGCAATATAGTTGTAGTAGCTAATGATGAGGCTGTGGAATTTTTGAAGTATTTAATAACAAGAAGAACCTGTGATACTGTGTGACAAGATACAAATTGCGATGTGTCTCAGCAGAGTTGCAGTGGGTGTGGTGATGCTGTAATGTCAACCTGAGGGCACAGGCCCGAGTATTTTTACTTACAGCCTGCATAAAGCATACAATACTGCCATGCATGTTTCAGAGACCTTGGCTAGAATTTAAAACCAAATGTAGACCAAAATATGCCAATAGCTAACTATGAATGCACAGCTGTACTTCTAAGTGGGTTTTTGTTTTCCACAGACTTGGAGCCTAGACCAAAGTCAGCCCAGATAGTAAGGGGTTAGAATTTAGAAGGTGAGGATTAATTTTAAATTTAATGTGGACCTAATCTTGGGTCTTTTATCAAAATTTCACAAAGACACAATAACTGAACTGGGGTATAACATATACGCATATGTGTGTGTGTGCGTATGCGCATGGACGTGTGTGTGTGTGTGTGTGTGTGTGTGTGTGTGTGTGTGTGTGTGTACCCAGGGATAATTTTATCATCCCAACAAGATGTGTTTGTTAGAGGAATTCTCCCTCTGCAAAACTAGTACTGTTTTGCATGCGTTTTAGCTGTTGTTTATTTCAAATTTCTATAAAGTTGTAACAAGATAGGCCTCTATCTCTGTCTTTGTATATATATATATATCAGAATGTTTCTCAGCAATTATATTACTGTTTCAAGGTCACCAAAGGCAAGAGTTCCACGAATACTAAATTAATGATTTGTAATAGTTCTGTATTTCTGCAACCTCTAATGTACAGGTCTTGATTTTTCATATGAGCATCCTCCAGTAAAATGTGTCTGGCAGCTAACATCATAATAATATGTGTTACTGATACATTTATATAGTGAATAAAATTAAGTCAGGAAGGCAATCGTCAAGTTAAAATGGCATCATCTGGGAAATTTGAGGAAATAACATGCAGTGCAATCAAAAGCATGATGCTGACAGGGGAATTCAAGTTTGGGTGCTCTCAACGTTAATTAGTTCAATCTGGAGATGAGATGGAAAAGGTTAGGCGATATGCCTGGCTTGCTTCAAAATTTGCTTGGTCTGTTAGAAGTTTACTTTGGGGAGCTTTGCATTTCAAAGCTATCTGCATTAGTTTGGAATATTCTCGGGTGTTTTGCAGCTGTTTGCTGCCTGACTTTGAAGCAGTAGATGTCTTTATCATCCAGCCTGTTTGTTATGATTGAGCAGTAAATCCCTCCATTGCTTATTTCAACTGGTCACCTGTTGTTTATCCAGGTGTCTCTACTTTCATGACTTTTTGGAGTTGGATCACTTCCCTTGTATTTTGGTGATCTCCAGCAGTGGAGGAATTGTTGGTGCATCATGATTTATGGTTTATGTTAGACAGTTCAATCAATGGTTACATTTTTGATCAGCAGATGTGTGTGTCCTTTAGGTGAACTAAGAGATAGATTTGTGATAGTGCTGTTTGTGCAGTTTTTGTTACTGCCACGATTTTGATGACAATACTTTGATGACATGTTTTTTCCTGACCTTTTTGCAATGGTTTCAATACAGGCTACTTTGCTTGAGGCCAAATAAAACAGGCTTTGCTTTTCTTTGCTGTGAACAAAAGCTTTATTGAAGACAGACTGCAGCCAGTTGTTTGACCCACACCTCTCCCAACCAGAGCTCTTTCTCTCCTTATCAGGTGTCATGGGAAATTCCATGAGATTTTCACCTTTGCTGAGCTCTTGTTCAGATTCTTCTAAACCAAGACTTTTAAATGACTTTTAATTACAAAAGGCAGAAAAGGTTGTGTCCTTTTATCTTTTCTAATATAATATGCTTCTTTAGAACACCTGTGTAACCCAACACATCTGATTGTTATTTGAAATACACGTGAAGGTAATTCATGCTTGAATGCAAATCACATAGTTTAAAACCTATTTTAAATTCACTTTTACTGTAAACAATTTCTTATTTTAAACATTTTACGTGCATTATAGAACAACCCCAAAAGGCCAAAGGCCCCATATCCTAAATGATTATAAGAATGAGTAGCTCTAGGTGAAAACATATGTCTTAAGTTTTTATTTTGTAGCAGTGGAGCATTAGTGCAACTTTTTTTACTTGTTTGATGGAGCATTGGTGGAAACAAGATGGCTGATACCAGTCAACGTGTTCCTCTGTGTTGGCCCACAGGGCCTAACTGAACAACAGTGAACTCAGCTAACAAGGGTAAAAGAATGACTTTTAGAAATGACCTTTTGTCCACTGAATGCTTTAAAGGCCTTTTCATCATCTAATTACAAGGACTGAAATGAGACACCCAGGTCGATGCTCTCAGTTTGATCATTTCCACTAATTTGTTATTATAGTTTAGTTATTTTCCATATGTGCCTATCTGGGGAGACTTCGATCATTTAGCACAAACAAGTGCAGTGCACGAAGAAAAGGGTAAAATACAAAATTTAAAAGTGTCAAAAAGAGCAACTAGTAATCCATAATGGGAGCAGGCCTTTGCCTCAGGGGTTTGCAGGAGACAGGCAGATGACTAGAAGCTGAGGATCACAGGGAGCAGGGCATGCAGGGCAGTACTGTGGGGAGTAATTAGGGTTTGGCAATAGGTAAAGGCAGAACAGTGAGGGAAGTGTGGCATGACTAGAAGTTGGTGAAGAGGAATGGAGGTGTGGAGAGGCAAGGCAGGCAGTACAGCTGAGTGGGCAGTTTAGTGTTTGGGTGAGACATGTTAGTAGTGGCATGTAGACCAACCAGAATGGAATAGCATTGATCCACACAAAGGTCCTCCTAGGCTTGGACCATAAGGTGGGTGTGTTAAATGATATAGTGAGAGCAATTTTTTGATCACAACTATCAAGGTACTGTGACCAGAGTCAATATTGATGTCACCTACTGCCTGTTTAAGTGGTCACATTCTTTAGCTATGTTGTGCAACCATGGTGTGACCAGCCTGGATATGCCCTCAGTTTCATGATAAATACAAGTGTGCCTGTTAGATGCTTGAGGTGTGACAGGAGACCAGTAATACTCCCAAGAATTTTTCTTGTCCTCTGGCACCTCTCCTGCTTCATCTATGACCTCTTTGTGGTAAAATTTGTCAAAAAGTTTTTTTTTTTTTTTTTTTAATGGACATCAAAATATCATATTACTTTACTGCAATTAAGCGTTTTAATGTTTGTTGCTATCTGCTGATGAAAGCACTAAAATTAAGTGCATAAGCACCTGGAGTATGTCACAAGTAGAGGAATACAGTCAGTGATGGGAAGAAAATATTCAATGCTCAGTCTTTTGTGACATAAACTTCTGGAAGCCCTTGATTAGCGAATTCAGCAGTTTGCTGACTGTTTGGGAACGGATCTCTGTAAGACTGCACTGAAGGAGCATCAAAGAGGGATCTCACTGTTAGCTGAAGTCCCTGTGCGGAAAAAAATAAAATTGAACATTTTCATCCAGGCAGGTGATGGTGAGATTTACTTAATTACACTGTACCAGATTTTAGACTGTTATCAGAAGGAGGAATATTTTAGAATATCCATGTCCATGTCTGCTATGCTTTTCCTATGAGTAATCAAATTTCACCCCTGTCAGCCCCCCCCCCATGACCACCGGCGATGCATACAGCTTACGGTCATTTTGAATCGCTCACACAGACAGGCGATTGGCAAGTGTAAGAAACGTTGGTAAGAGTTTGAATGTCAATTAATGCTATCACTAAGATACCTGGGAAAAAAGTTTGATAGTTGCAACTCGTTTACTAATCATTAGCTAGAAATAGTTGTTTTACTCTGGTGGTGGGGCGGGATTTTGCAGTATGCCACTGACCCTGCTATAAAAATTCTTTTGTACAATATAAATGTAAACATTTGAAAAAGCATGGATGTAAAGGGTATGAGAGGAACACATTACTTGAGGAGTAGTGAGAAAGCAAAATATAGACAATCAACCTTTAAAGGTCACATTTTAAACCTATGCCTTACAGGGATCGAATAATGTAGTGGTTTGGGCTCTTGATTTAAAATTTCAAAGTTGTATTTTAGTATTCATCACACTTCTTAAGGGATATATAACAATATAATAGTGCACCACAGCAGTTTTTCTTATATATCTTTCTATGCTTTTTGCACTGTCCAGATAGAGCACACTGTGAGGCAGCCAGTCAAGTGAAATAACATAAGCCAATTCTGCTGATCATGGCTTCAGAAGCAGAATCATGGGTATACCGTGTCTTCTCCACAGTGCCATATTTTACAGATTTAAATAGTTTCCGTTGACAAGTAAGCATCACTTTCTGAGTGCTTCTCACTTGTGCTTTACAGTACAGCCATGGTATAGTAAACATTTGGAGGCCTCATGCAATGCTCAGTGGAGATAAGATTATGAGGCATGAGCAGTGATAATGACTGGCACGAATAGTGTACAGCAGAAAGTATGCAATACAGCTGCTCTTACTTGTCTGTGGCTGATTTTCAGCATCCTAAAGATTTTAATCTTTGACCGTGCCATTGAAATATTTCCCAGCATTGCTCATTTCAGACAACATGGGAAAACTGATACAACTGATGCATTATAAAGACCACATATCCATCTCGAGTCACATCATGAAGCAGGACCATTGAAATTATCATAGTCATGGAAGATAATTACAATACCTCAAGATGATTCTTTTACAGTATACTTCAAACATGCACATTTGGTGCAGGAAATGTAGCCCTTCATGGCTGAGCTGCTTTAGTGTTGACTGTGTAACTTAGAAGGTAATTACAGTCATCACATTGGCCTCTCAGCTGTACTGTATTTGCCACATATGACAGAATACAGATGTCTGGGCCGTGTCAGTGTGGTTGGATGAAGAAATGATGGATGCAATTGTCAAAAGCAGAAACAAGTCAGGTCTTCAGCTGGAGTGAGGGAGATTCTCGCTCTACAGTCTGCAACAGCTGTGAGGAAAACCTAGCCGTGACAGCAATGACATTTGATGTTTTACAGATTTGACTCACCATTCTACCCACAAAAGAAAAATTCAGTGACATATCAAGAGATGTGTAGAGGATTCCACACAGAACAACAATATGCAAACAACCACAGTACACAGCCAGGAGTCACATTACACCTTGATGGTGTAAACTTTTAGCATGATACTCCTTCAGTCAAGTTAAATTACATTATTGGCATTTAGCAGACGCTCTTACAGCAACTTACATCAGTTGCAGTTTTTTTAAAATCTTATCCATTTACACAGATGGATATTTACTGAGGCAATTGTGGGTTAAGTACCTTGCCCAAGGGTACAGCAGCAGTGCCCCAGTGGGGAATTGCCCCAGCAACCTTTCGGCTACAAGCCCTGCCCCTTAACCACTATGCTACACTGCCACCCAAGTTATGTGCTTATTTGATAAAGGCCAATACAGCATAACATATAAAGACCAATGTGTATGCAAATATTGTTTGGTGTCTCATCTCCCATTTATGAGGGTAGTAGACAGAACACATCACATTGAGTGATGAAAACAATGAAAAGTGTCATGTACAAAACACTTGCTCATTAGCAATGAATACTTTTCACAACAAGTCCTACAGAGCACTACAGTGAAGGATATGCAAGTCCGCACTGATGTCATCTGTGTCCTATGTGCCGAAGGAGTCATAGGGTATCTGACAGCATTGAGATGAGGACACCCTGCTATTAAACAAACTTGACAGAATGAAACCAGTTTGTTCAGCCTCTGTGGGCTCCCGATCATTGTCGACTGATAACCTCAGTATTATTACTTATCAGTTAATTTTTATTACTTATCAGTAATTAACACTAATGTGCAACTTCTTTTTCTGGACTGAAGTCACAGTTTTTTCAAATTTCAGAAACCTTTAAAAACTGTTCATTTTGACATGGTACTTTCACCTGTATAGACATTAGGGAATTGATTACACAGTCGCCAGGATTAAGTGAGTGAGTGAGAGCGGGAGTGAGTGTGTGAGTGAGAAAGTGGGTTTTGAAAAAGCCATTATCACCTTCAGAGAAGGTGGAAACACTGCCTTGTTTGGAGGGTAAAAATAACATTAGGAAGAGCACAAGGCCATGCAGCTGGCAGTAAATGGAAATAGTGAAAATGGTTAGAAATTGACCAGTCAAGCCATAACAGTAGTTGGTCAGAACTAATACTATATAACCCATTATATGAAATCTGAAGTACCATACATGCAGTGGGGCTGTTATCTGACAAGACACATTGAAGTCTGTTTGGGAGTGTTATTATGTGAATCAATGGAACTCATGGTATACAGCCAATATTAAAGTTGAATATGTGCATTTTTTGGATTTATCTGAAGTTAAAATGATTACCCATTTTCTTATAAAGGAGATCATTACTTGAGACAAGCCTGTTTTTTTTCCAAAACTTCCAAGGCCAGACAAGGTAAATGTGCATATAAAAGCGAGATGCAGACAGACACCAAATCATTACATGTTACATACAGTGTAATAATACACAATTGGCATACAGTGGTGACAGTGATCAAATCAAGAAAATAGTAGTTCTGATCATCCAAATACTTAATTAATTTCTTGCTTGCATGGATGCTGTGAGAGAAACCTCTGTATGGATGATGTAGTTAGATGAGCATGTGACACTAAACCACAGCTTATGTCGATCTTCATTTAGATGCTAAAATAAGTATAAGAGATTAATTTGATTCTCAGGGAACCTGAGTGAATTTGTGAAAAACTTCTTCATCTGTTATTTGCTTGTGTGTATGGTGCCACTTGCTGCTGTTAATGTGTCATTCTGAAACCCTGAATCATTCCTCAGAAATGTGTGAGAGGGATCACAGGGATCATACAGTTCTGTTTGTGTTTTTAAAATTTATTACTGATGTGTTTACTACATGATTTTCCGACTTTATAATTAGCTTGCACGCGCAGAAAAATGTGCAGTCTAAAGATAAAGTCTGGCTACAGAGCCTTAGGGATGAACTGTTTGGAGCTGCATGTTAAACTTCATAAGGAAATGTACAGTGGGTGTCACCCATTGCAGGACCAATGGCAGTGCCAGGCTTGTGCTGGTTTCTGTGGTCTGTGATGGATGTCAGGGTCACTGCGGCAGCAGTGCTACTTGTTGACTTGCTGTGTGGGTGGAGGCTCTGTCCAGGAATGTGGACAGGTGGGCGTGAGTGGAAGGCTCCGGTCATTGTGGGTTTCCCCTTTTTGGTTAGAGACAAGCTGGAATGCAGAGAAACCTCAGTACTTTTCTTGGACCATGGCCATGAGAGGGAGGAAAGTGAACCCATCTGTAATGTGTTCCAGGCTTCCTTTTTTATTTTCCTCGCAGAGCAAACAAAAAAACAAGCACCAGCCTCCCAATCTTTCCAATTTAATGGCCAGTTCAGTCCAAGGAAAAAGATTTTTATCAAGTTGAACTGCATGACTCTTTTAACTTAAAAAGCAAAAGTAAAAAAGAAAATATATCATATCACCTTAAAAATAAGTTATTGAGTAATCCACCTACAACAAGAAAAACTCAAAGGTGCAGTATTTCACCATATATTCAGTTCAGTTACAAAAATCCCTGTATTCATACTTAACTTGCCTAAAAATATAATTATCGACAGCAGGAGATGTGGTCCAAAAATGACCGGTCTTTATTTAAGCACCAAATTGAAATGCACAAAACATTCTCACAAAAAATGTGCTACAGTATGTAAATCCTCTGGGGGTCTGAGGTTTATACCATTTGAATTTGCTGGTTGAGCCTCTCATAGGTAACATGTCACTCTCCTCCATCTCTCTCAGACCCAGACTGTAAATCTGGTTTTGTAGGACAAGACCTGGCCATTTTCTCAAATGAACCAACACAGGGCATTAGACACAGATCACAATCTGACTCACACAAAATAATGCTATACATATAATGAAATAAACACAACCATATACACTATACGTTAAACCAATGCAATTAATGATCCATATGACTTGTTATACATAACATGACCAACATGAATAAATGTCCAACATTTCTGCATCTTACCCCTTTTAAAAGTTCTCTGGCCTGTTTGTCCTGGCTACTCTCTTGTCATAGATCCTACACAGGCTATGGAAGGCCTCAGATTCTCCCACCTCTCACCCTACCTGAAAATGAAACCCTTGCACAATGGGATCAGCTCAACGTACAGTACACTCAAGGCAGACAAGAGATGTGTAGTACTGCCAGAGTAAAGCAATGCGGACCTTTCTTTGAGAAATTGCATTCTCAAAATTATGTGTCTGTGTTTATGCACTGGTTTTGGGAAATGAACTCATTAAAGTCCATATTTCTCCAAGGTATCCAAAGGTAGATGCAATTATACGTAAGATACGACTGCTAGCTGGTGTGAGACTTTCCATACCTGTTGTCTATCTCTGTGGAAGTTTAAAATGCATCAATAAATATATTTATGAAAAAAGAGACAGACAGAAGTGTTGACATAATGAATAAATAGATAAAAATACTCATAAGCATGAATCAATGAAGTTTGTGAAATTAAATAACTTTTGAAATAAATGCATTAATCAATCAACAGAAATAAAACAACAACTGTTTGGGGTCATTTCTGGTTTGTGATGGGGATGATTGTTTGTGAAATGTATAAGTAGCAGTATCTTTGATAACATTTAAGTACTTTTTTGAATAAGACATATAGTATCATAATATTTTCACTTGATTGACAGGTATAGAGTTTTAGTGTAGTGGTGTTATTGTTAGTTAATAGTGTGGTATGCAGAGGACACAAGTTCAATTGTTGACAGTTATAGATGCATTTTTAGTGATATATCATAGTCATCTCTGCCATAAAAACACATTGTTTGCAAATAAATAATAACTTTTACTAACCAATAACTAACCATTTCAGTCATGAAAATAAAGAATTTCTGGTGTCATAACAATGAGATGTTTGTTGGTAATGATTAAAGTCATCATTTAGAGAGGCTAAGTAAAAATAGGCTAAGAAAGTTATGGTCTCAGAATAACAAGTGTCTTGTACTTCTGATTCAGTAAGCTGAAATACTGTTCTATTCTGTGTATCTTCCTCCTGCACAGTTCTATTTGTATGCTGTATCAATGATTAGCTGCTTGAAAATATCTCTCAGGTTGAAAAGTATTTTTTTTAAAGATTATTTAAATCCAAGTTATTTTCCACCAAGTTGTTAATGCAGAACACTCAGCCTGTTGTAGGCATCCTTGAGGCATGCTTATATGTATCATCCCAAAGCACTGAAAAACAGTGTTTTTTGTCTGCAGGTTACTAACAAGATGCTCAACAGCTTTAAGTCCTGTTTGAGCCAGATATGCTTCTTTGTGATACTGGCAAATTTTCATAAATAAAGCCTTTCAAAAAGTGCTAAATCTGTGCAGTGACCTAATAGTGATTTGTTAATGATTTTTAAAGAAGGTCCCTTTTTTACAGTGGAATTTTCCCACGTTTCTGACAGATTTTTTAGGAGAAGCCTGATCCAAGGGGATTTTTATAGATTTTCCAGCAAAATCAGATTAAGGATGCTGTGTCTGAGAGCTTAAAGTCAAAGGGTGCATGGATAGGGAGAGGCAGATCTTCAGTGCTTACCTAATGCACATTTCCACCAGAGCTAAAGAGGCATTCTTTCTCTCCCTATCCCCTCATGTATATTTTTAGTCTTTGTGGTGCAGGCAGTGTTTTACGTCAGTATTAAAAGGAAGTGTAGCATGATTCATAGAAAATAAAATCTGTCTGCCTTTGTGACTGCAAGAAATATGGTAATGTCATGTATGAAGATAATGCTCAAGGAAAATCATTTGCAGCCCTATAGGCAATGTAGTCATTCATGATATACTCAATTAAAGACATTATTTCATGTTCTGATATGTGAGTTTTTAAGGAGCAAGATCATTAATGGCACAAAACCAAAAGGAATATTTTAACAATCATAAGCTCTGGAATAGATATCTTTTCCTCAGGTAAGTGTTTCTTGAGGTACTTACAGTATATGTTTGTATATGTATGTGTATCTATATGTATATGAAGATGTATGTAATTATTATATGATATTAAATATTATGTATATTCACTAATGAACAGGGTTGGGGAGTAACGGAATACATGTAATGGTGTTACGTATTTAAAATACAAAATATGAGTAACTGTATTCTGTTACAGTTACCATTTAAATTGATGGTGATCAAATTACAGTTACATTTTAAAAATATTTAGATTACTGAAGGAAGATTACATTGGATTTTTTTCACTTAATTTCATTTTTTTTTTCATTTAATGTTTATTAAGTTGGAAAATCTATCCAATGATAGGCAACTCCGAGGTGTATCTCCCATATGCCCCTCATGAAAAAAAAAGAAAAGAAAAAAGCATGCAGCCTGTCTGACTCACAAGACAGTAGAATGGAGAGTGAGACAGAAAGCAATCAACGCAACGCTTTTTTGTCATGGAAATACTAGGACCATTTTACTTTCAAATTTGGCAAAGGTCACAACATAACAGTACAATGCAAGCTGTGTTTGCCAGCAACCAAACTGCTATCCGCTTCAAAAGAGTCGACCTCTAACCTGAAGAAGCATCTTGAAGTAAGTTCTCTTTTTCATTATTATAGCTAATATTGATCGCTAGCTATCTATCTTACATAGTTTGGCTGCACTGGATTAGCTATTCAGCTAGCTAGTAGGCTAGTAGGTATAGTATTAAAGCTAACTAGCTAGTAGATACAGTGACAAAACAAGTGAAATTTCACATGTTCAAAACTACGAATACTCCAACAATTTTACACTATGCATATTATACATTAAATTGTTAAGCTACTCCTTTCTTACTCACAATGTATTTAGAGTGGCTCGTGCCTTTTCTAACTCATGTTTTCGTGTAATGTACAGTTTTTGAATTAACATTTACATTTACGTCCCATCCCGACGGTGTCACTCCTCTCAGACATGATGCCTGTCTGTATTCGTCCCTCAGCGGTGGAATTCCCATGGGGATCAGGACCGGGGAATCACTGGCCATCTTCCAATGCAGACAGAAATCCCACCTCTTCAGACTACATCTCAGTTCCACCTCAATCCCCCCCCAACACCTGCTACTTACTAATACTATTACTTGTATTTCTTGCTGTTTGTTTTACATGTTGCATCACAAAGTGTTTTGGATTCTGGGATCTAGTGACTGTGATGTATTATAATATGTGTGCTTGCCTTCCCTTAGTTTCTAGGCTGTCTATTCAGGTTGCACAAGGTAACCTGTAGTAGGGCTTTAACAGTGTTATGCTCATACTTACTGGTCTGGGACTGTTGTTAGCCTGGTCTGACACTGCTGCTCATTCAACTTAAATGGGTACACTTCTGTTCTTTTGTGCTGGAAGTCCTCCCGGATAAGATTGATAAGATGTAGTGGAGTATATCTGTGTGTGTGTGTGTGTGTGTGTGTGTGTGTGTGTGTGTGTGTGTGTGTGTGTGTGTGTGTGTGTGTGGATGCTGAGTTTGACCCTGCTTCTTACAGATATGTGGCTACATCTTGACTTGGCTGGGAGATGTGCATAACATTCCCATAAAAATATTTATATACATATTTTATGAGTAATACATACATCTCAATATAACTAAGCCTTACAACCTAAACTAGGATGCAACAAAATTTTGTAAAGAAGGGAATCTTAACAACCACCGTGTGTCAGCTGTAGTAAGACTCTGTTTTTGTGTGTTTATGTATGCGCAACATTTACCCTGCAATTGGAAAATTAAACTAAATGTCCTACAGCAACAGGCATTGAGCAGTCCTCTGTCAGCCCTTAATCATATGTTAAGAAAAGGCCATGCACTCTGGAGTCTTTCAAGAGAAACAGCTGTCTGACACAATATTCAATTAAACAAATGTATTTGTGTCACTAATCATTGAGTATTTGGCACACATTATGACTGCAGTGTGTGAACCTCTGCACATAGCTTTAAACAAGTGCCACATTCTATATGATTTGTACAACACTATGAGTTCTGCTAAAAATAAAAGGAACAAGAAAATTTAAACAGTGTCACAATATTCAATATTCCACATACAGCTAAAAAAGAAACCTCTTCATTCAGGAAAGAGGAAGGACCTTGTTAATTTTATGGATGTGGCAGAGAACTGAGTGTGCAGGTTAATCTGTGAATCTGAACCGGGCCACATTGAACAGCTCGTGCCCAGAAAAAATGGCTAAATTAATTTGTATTCACTAAAACCGAGTCCATACAACACAAAGTTCAGATTTACAGATTTATGAGGGTGATTCCAGCTATAGCATCTGCTAAAAGCTAGCTTTAAAATACAGCCACAGCTTAAAATATAAATATTGATCTTTTAAATCACTGTAAGCTTTGCCATATATCTAATTGGATTTTACTCTTTTTAGTGTGTCACAATTGGTTAAATCTCTAATAACAGCCTTTCTGAAAAGAAAAGCTTTGCTATGGAATGCAGTTCAAGGCTGCTGTGTACAGGTGCTATAACACTTGATGTTCATTATACGTCTATCCCAGGTAACTGCAATTCAGTTATGCCACTTGTTGAAATTCCCTTGTGATGTCCACGCCATGGTATTAATACCTAAGATTAGGGAGACACAGAAGGTATTAGATATTGGCTTATTTTGAATCCATTAGTAATCAGTTCATGGGGTTTAAAATTGTCTATTTCAATCTGTCAGTCTTCAGGCTTGAGCAAACATGAGCTGCTGCCCCTTGGGATAGACATGATACATGACTCAGTTTGATGGCAGCCAAATTGCAGGGTGTTTCATGGGGGACGTTAAGCTTATATCTACATCCAATATAGATGTGTAAAAATGCTGTTCCCAATTTAAATATTAAATCGCAATATGAGCTACGTTGAGGTGAACATGTCTTCTTTCAATAATGAGGAAATGTCATCTCAGGCACCCCTTGAGCTTGGACAGGATGACTGGCCAATGCCCATCGACCTTTCTCTTAAATGGTACTCTTGCCTCACAGCTATACAAGAACAAATCACTGGTTGATCACTATGATGAGGCACCTCCAGCTCTAATGTAGCCCACAACTGAAAATAATTCACTATGACCTGAGACAGGATTGCGCAGAAACATGAGGGACCATACAAAAATGCAGAACAGTGCAATAAAATGAACCTGGGTAAGATTGCAACTGTCACCTTTTGTTATTTATAACACCTACATTACCTCTTGTTTTTTGTGCTGTAGTTACTTTACATCATACATTTTCATACAAGAATAAAACGGGAAAAATTCTTTAAAGAGCAGTGAGTCCATTAATTGCACTCAGTCTGATCTAGCTCTGATGAGCTATTGAATTTGCTCCTGACAACATACAGCGTGGAGTTCAGTGTCAATTTAGAATTCAGAGAACACATAATTGTTTGTATGTATTGCTGTTTCCCAGATATAATTTTGCTTTTACTGGATCCGGGCAAAATAGTATTAAATCTAATTAACTGTATTGCTCTGCAATATGATAGGGCTTTGTAAAGCTTTTGACATGTATATTTGTTATTGCTGTTTAGGGAAAACACAAAATAGATTCTAAAAAAGCTTATGGATCAATGAGATGTCATTATATTTCAGCATTAGCAATACCATGGCAAATCATTTACCCTCAGGGTAGCTTCCTAGAGCCATGGCAGAAATTATATCACATATTCAGGTTTCTATTTTTATCGATCAGTCATCTCACAATATACTAATGTCCATCATAGTCCATAATGAAATCACTGCTATGTTTACAGCAGATAATACTGTCAGTACAGTAAATTGTTTAAAAGGAAGTCTTAATATGATGCAGATAAGGGTACCAACTGTAGTAGCTATAAGCAGTACTCTGCTGCATCATGTATTCTAAAGCAAAATTATGATTTTTCATAGTTCATGGATTTAGGAACCCATTTTATTTACAAACATTGCATGTATTATGCACTTTTTGTAAAAATTAATCTTGATCACCATTGTGTTAATTGGTACTTCATCAGAGCGTTACATAGTAAAAACAGGCTTGCATTATTTCATACATGCAAACAGAATATTAAGGCAATATTTTAAACAGATAAAATCTGGAGAGAAATAAAAATGACTGATCCCACTTTGACTTGGAATCACATGAAAAACATGTTAATTCATCCCAATTACAACAGTCTTTAAATTTGCTGCTGCCCTCTTGAGGGGACTAAAATATTACAGGCTAATCTTTAGAGCCCACGGTATCTTTTGTTCTCCTGGGAGAATATGGTTTAAGAACAAGTCTCGTGCTGTCACAGTCCTAATTTTAAGAAGTGAATCTGTGCATTCAGCAAAATAAGAATAATATGGCATTCATAATTATTGTTAACTGAAATATCATACATTTGAGTATTCAATTTTCAGCATTGCTTTTTTAAATTATTATAAAAACTAATTGTAATTCCTGATGACACAATAGCTTGTCTCTTACCGAAATGAACTCGGCTAGCTACTGCATGCTGATCAATCATGCATATGTCAATATCTGAAATGGACAAAATGGTTTAGTATAAATTTTACTATTAAAATATACATGTACTTTCATTAAGCATATGGGCTGTAGCATCACCATCAGTCTGTGACTTACACTGGTAACCCCAAACATGTATTTGGATGACCAGCGTTTGCTCTTTGCTCTGAGTTATTTTCCTTCAGGTACCAAAATGTACACATTATATAGGATAACTGTGTAGCTGATGATAAAGGCATATTTTGGCTGTTAAAACTGTATTGAAACCTGAAATAACAAGTTGGTTATTGGTATACCAAAATAACAAAAACAAACAACCTAAAAAATCCCAGAGTTGTTGGATAATAGAATGGCTGTAGCTATTTAACTTTGCAGTTTTAGGTGAAATGTTTGAAAGTTATTGATCATTCCTTGGCCTCACATGATATTGAATTGTGTAATGACATTCTATTTTTTAATGAAATGTGTGCCCTGGCATTTGATGAACAGGTCTGTAGTCGTTTGTCACACTTGAAGATACACACAAAATGGTTGCGTATCTTTAAATTTCCATCTGACTTTGCAGAATGTAGGTCATATGTGAGGCAGCTAAGGTCATCTCCTTCCAGGCATTCTTTTAATTTAGCATCACACACCCATCACCTGTGTTTTAGTGTTTTAGCAGGGGTTTAAATGATCCATAATATCCAAAAGACGTAATTAAAACACCATTGAAATTGGAATCAAAGAACCGGACCTTGACAAGATCATCTCATGGCTACTTGGTTTAATGCCATGCTTAGCTAGGTTTGTTGTGATTGCTCCATTGAGTCTAATCTACCTGAAAGCATTAGGAATGCCAGACTTACAAACAGTAATGTTGCTTATCAATAACTTCTTGTGACCTCCTAGCCTCTGTGTGTTGGCCATAAGGGTACTTTTCTCCTGAAACTGGTTTATCCTCTTCAGAATACTGGAGATGAAACTATTATGGAATTTTACACAACCCTGATTATTAAAATCCAGAGAATACTTTGTAAATCATGTGACACTGAGCTGGCTGATGGGCTGGTCATAAAATGTAAGGGCACGTGTAAACCATGCAGGGCTCAAACTTGATTCAAAAAAGGCTTTTTTGAAGGAAGTGAATAAAATGTCATCACCATGTAGTGATTAGTTGAAAGTAAATACAATATTTCATATGCTATTCTGTTTTTTTCCCAAAATGAGTTTCCCCAAAGACCTGGGTATGCTTGCTGGTAATAATTTGGAAATTGCAAAGGTTTTCCCTGTGAAGTTTGTCCATCTCTCCCCTACTGCTTTCTCTCATGTCAGTGTCCCCATCCCACAGGGATGAAAAGAACGGCTCCTGTCAGTGGTAGAATAGATTGCTGTCCCAGAGGAGAGACTTGTGTTTGTGCCGAAGTGACCTTCAAATATATATTTTGTTTTTGTTTAGATTTATCTTTTTGATGTGTAGACTTGGGACCTTTTGCAATTTTGATATATATGAATTTAGGGGGGAAAAAAGATCAATAGGCAGGAAGTGACCTGACCTGACAGAGAGTGTCCTTTTCTTGCCATAAAGTAATGGTACTCTGTAAACCCCAAGGAGTTTCATACCTGACTCATGACTAAGGAATAAAAATATGATAGATGCATGGCGTAAAGCTGTGTTTCCTCAGATGGGGCTACATTCATTCTTATGTTGTTCCAGGCAGATAGATATAAATGCTAAAATGCATTTCAGACATATTATTGTAACATTACATTTTAACACGATAATTTATTCTGACACTTTAGCATATCTGTACGAACTCCACACTTCTGTAAACACTTTGTTCCAACATCTGGGAATATCAGTTACTCAAACACTCTGGTAAACCCATGCTTAACATTTGACATGCAACTCCAAAGTGTGAAATGAAATAATGTTTATTCTGTAAAAATAGATTCACAGTATTGCCACAGAAAGTATTACTCAAAGGAATAACATCAAGTCGCTGGTTAGTGGAAATAAGGCTTCCAATAGCAACTTCTCTCATGGAATAGGGAGAAGGTCATACATGTTTTCCCTTCAGGCAGCTATGATGTCCTCATCTTTGTCTTTCCTTCAGGTGAGCATTCTTCTCTTCTTTAATGCTGTAAATGGAGGTCTGAGTTTGAAGTAAGTCTATTCAGTCTCTAAGCAGAACCTCTGAGGGTGCCATGTGTCATTGTTTTTACTATTATTTTTTTGTGATGCTAAATACACTGTTTTATTGAAAATGCACCCTGTGTGCTTGTTGTTGTTCTTGTTGTGTTGTTGTTGGGTGGGTGGGGGTTCCCCAGCAAAAATCTTGCTTGGGCCACCAAAAATACTACCCCCATCATGATTTGATCATTTTGATATAAACTTCACAGTCTCAGCAGTTTCAGAAGCACACATGATGACTCAGGTATGTGTTTTGGATTCCTATTTTACTCCAGACCACCTCAAGGAAATCCTTGATCATGCACCTATGATTGCAATACAAAAAGGAAATTCTCTTCAGGTTGTTTGTATTTATTCGCTATTTTATGGAAGCTTGTTGCTGTTTTCCTCATTTTGGCCGTAGTAATGACAATACAGTGTTTTTTCTTGCAAACGGTCTTAGCTTTCATTTATTTTTAGGTTACTTAACTTGATAATCTTCCAAAAACAAGGAGTTGCTCTAAAGGATTTTATTTGGTTTCTATTAGGAAGATCAAGAACAAATATTACATACAATACCTCACTGTATAACATTGTAAGGTGTTGCATCAGATCATCTTTGTACACTAATGATTGCTTTTGTGTATACATGTATGCATGTATGTATCATTTTTAATACTGCCATTGTAAACAATGATTATTTTTTCATTCATTTCATGATTTTCATAGTCATGATTCTGTTAGTGTACTTCTAAATAGTTTATTTGTAATGCACTCTGTGAAAATGCTCTCAGAGTGCAATTTGCTGAGGTTGTAGAATAAAGACAGCACCAATGACCACAGCATTCATATATAATTTAATACAAATTTAAACAAAAATAAAACATACTATTTATCACAATATCTCTTTGGCAAATGTCATGAAGTGGCCATTCATTTGAAAGACCTTGTTAAATAGTTTCTGATTCAACCAGATGGTATATATCTTTTGAATAAAAGGTATCTCACATTTTCCCCAAATCTCAATATCAGCACTAGCCCTTTCCATGTTTATATTGTTAGGGGTTATTTATTTTACTGCCTCACTAAATATCCCAGCTACCTTGAAAACACTTGAATTCTAATAATATTGTTGGCCAGTCATTGTAAAAACAAGTTTTTTAAAATGATATATTTCAAGAAAATACCATATGAACACCTGCTGAGCATAATATTTCAAAAAATGGCATTAAGGGTGCAGTGATATTCACCAAAAGACTGATAGCTCTGTAGAACTGTATTACTACCACAGCACCATTGACAAAAAATAAAACATACGCTGTCAATGGACACATCACTGCTCAAAATTCTGTAAAAATAACACCTGAAAAATGTCAGGCTCTGAGAGCTTTCTCATTGTTATGTCTCTGTGGTGGGAGTCTTTGTCAGCATGTGGTGAAAAAAACAGAACACAGTTATGCAGAGAGTAGAACAGCACTGCATGCAGTAGCTTTTTCATTAATTACACCAGGAAGCTGGAATTCATGTGGCTCTCACCTGCAGGCTGGAATTTCCTCTACATGTCTGCTCTCTCCCATCTCATGGGCTCAGCTTATGCATGCAGAGCGAGTCACCTGCCCACATGTCAGTACTTGTTTCCTTTAACAAGGCAAGGCAGTGGAACAAATTAAATGCAGATGAACCCATTTGATTTCCAATAGCAATCGCTTCAAATGCCAAATGGGGAGGTCAGATGATTAATAAATAAAGTATATGAAATGCAAACAAAAAAGTCAAAATATATAATGTGGCTGTACCATAATTCTGTTCATGAATTAAGTCACGCTATAGAACAAACAAACAATATGATTAAACAACAGAAACCATATCTGCCTTCTGAAGGGGAGATGCAGTAGAGGGAAGTCAAGTAGCCATAGAATTCTTTGTTATAGTGGATGTGGAGATTCAGTTCATTTGTAATTGTATAGGGCTGATACCATACATTAAGTTTAGTTGTATAGGATTTGTGCTGGACCAATCCTTCTCCATGCCTTTTTATTGACTCACAGACCTTTGACCCCTGCATATCTTGGTCACTTTGCTGTTCACTGAAATATAGGACTTTGAATTAACTGCTTTTGGGTGGCTAAGATTTTCATTTGAAAAAGCCAATACAATTAGTGTTTAATTATTTAATCATGTTATTGATTTTCAACCTGCAGCAAGAGTTGGCTGACATCCAATTCGTGATTGATTATACACAAGAACTAAATTGAAGATAAACCACAGAAATGATTGAAAGGACCGACATCTATATTTGTGCTTGTGTGTATGTCACATGTGGAACTATATGACTTCCAAAAATGCCCTCATGCTTTTACAGCAATTATTCATATTCATAACATGTCCAGAGGTCTAGGTGGCTTGCTTCTGAAATGTTCAGGACATTGTAAGCGTGTGGCCAAATATCTTGAATAATATTTATTTCTAATGAATATCTTGTTTTAAGTAGAAAAGATAATGAACTAATAAATGTCATATGTATGTTTAAATGGGAATAATATTTCCCTAACATAAGTTGAGCCTTGACTAATTTTGAAATTTTCATACACTTCTGTTGTTATAGCTCTCACAGCAATGATAATAAGCAAAGTTTACCATTCAGTGGTTAAAATATCATGTTTTTGATGGATCATAATTGAGACTTTTTCAATTAAATTTTTAATGTAGAGAGCTTATAATTTGCTCATTGAAAATGGGAAATTGGAACCACAAGCTCTCTGTGTCATTGATTTGTACATTTTATATACACATTTTCTTCCACTTTCCCAGTTGAAGAAGCAGTTCATTGCTACCTGTGCATATTAAAATGTACTGCAGGAAGGGCACATTGTTTAAATTATGAATGCATACTAAGCAACAGTATTTAAGTGCACAGTAATGTACAAATATGACATCACATGAAATATTCTGGAAAGTAAATTATTTCAATAAACATTTATATAATTGAAATATATTTACTCATGGGGCGCTGTCTTCATGCATAACTGTAGGCTCTTATTTACATATTATATAGAATGGCTCATTAGCTGGCTAATTAGCAAGCTAGGGAATGGTGGAAAGGAATGGAAGAAAAATTAGGGAAAGGGTGTGGTGACATAGGTAGGTTGCACAGATGAAGAGCCAAACAAAGCCTACAAAGTAACCTATAAAGGGATGGGTGGTTAGAAGGCCAGAAATAAGAAAAGAAAGAAAGAAAATTAAAAGATAATAGTTTTGAAACACTTTAGCATTGAGGGAAGGTGAAAATTTGGATGGGAGTAACTGCTAACGGTTCATGACAGCAGCCTTCCAGGATTTCCCATTCCTCCTTTCTGCTGATTGCAGTTTCACTCTGTCAGCACACAGTCCACCAAAGACCATGGGTTGGAGGATGTTGTTGCTGAAATGGTGAAAAGAGGGGAAATATATGGGTTGCAGTGTTGTAGACTAACAATATCAGGCCTTGAAACACACTTATGAATCCCTCCATATCCCTTTATGTAGTAATATCAGACCCCTAATGGTGGTGTAAATAACCACTCTGAAGCACCAAGCAGATCTGTGAAAACCTCTGATTAGGCTTATGAAGCACTGAACCACTGCCCGTGGACAAATAACGAAAGAAGAAAGACTTCATGACGCTCTCTGATGACTACAGCTTTGGCCGTCTGGTTTTCTGTTCCCAGATTTTGCCCTGTGCAATGTTTCCCCTGATTTCTTCCTCCATGGATTCATTTTTCCTCACAAATGTCAAGTGTCTCTTCTGTCAAGTGTAAAACAATGTTAAACATATGACCCACTGTTGTTATTTCTGTGAAGTTACCTCTCTTCCAAGTACAACACATTTGTACGGTACACAATGAAAATATTTTAGAAAGAACTCCGAGGTAATGTTTCTATTGAGCTTCATTTTATGAATGTCACTTCCTTGATATGTAAGCCAGGGAAACTCATTGGCTCAGATTTTATACAGATTTCCGTGACGCAAAGTAAATTGATATACAAGCACACCCACATTGTTAAAAGAAAGTGTTGTGAACCCTTGAAACAATCTTCTTGGAATTTTGCAATATGAATGAAATCTTGCCCTGTCAGGGCATGACGTATCGTAAATGTCAACAACTCTTGTTAAATTTTACCTGCACTTCTATTTTATAATTTAAATGCTTCATAAATATATTGCAGCGCAATATCTACGAATTACATCCATTAATAATGCCTTTCCCTCAAAGGATTTGAGGTTAAAAATAACATTTAAAAATAAGAAGCAAAGATAATTTCTGAGTGAAGTTATGTGCACACAAATTAGTATTCACTCATGTGATGTCTGGGTGGTTGTGAAAGATTTTGTTTGTAAAGGTATACATAATACTACTTCAATTGCATTTGTGATTTTAAGAA
The DNA here is from genome assembly GCA_019176425.1 of Megalops atlanticus. NCBI lineage: Eukaryota > Metazoa > Chordata > Actinopteri > Elopiformes > Megalopidae > Megalops > Megalops atlanticus. Next base: position 27,365,918 of record CM032875.1, on the reverse strand, counting down.
AGAATTACACAAATGAATGAACAATGTATACTGGCTCCAGAGTATGTGGCACACAGAAATTGCCTTTATTTACCACCAAAAATGACCTAACTGCAAATACAATTTCCTTAAAAATGTTTTTAATCACTGCCAAGCCCCCCAGTGTGTTACAGTGAAAACATGTACAAATTACACAAGCAACAAAAGAAAAGCCATTCAATACCTGTCATTGCACAGCTCTATCCTCGATTTGTTTACAGGAGAGAGCTGTTATAACATATGTAACCCTCAGAGAGCAGAAAAGGAGAACACAAATCCTGCCATTATCTGTTTTACCACTTCTAATCTCATTAACGTAAGAAAATACTGTATGAGCAGGAGAGGCAGCCTGTGGCATTACAGCCCCTGGGATGTTCCGGTTTTTCATCCATCAGACAGGTAATTGTGGGAGTTATGACTCTGTTCCCAAAGATCCTCCGCTGCTCTGAGGTAGAGATAAGGTAGCTCCTCTGCCTGTCTCACTGCACTCCCCCATGCAGTAATTGAATACATCAATAAGATTTTCACATCACATCAAACTCCCACTCTCTCTTTCTCTGTCTCTCGCATTGGCTGCCGGGGTCTTGAACATAATCATAGTTTCATTGAGAGAAAATGGGGCTCAGATGAAATAATATCTATATTATTCAGAGAGGAGAATTGGAAGGGGTGGAGAAAGTCTGCAATGAAACTGAATGATTTTTTTTCCACTCTTTCCCCTTTCCATCCTTCTCCTTATCTGGTAGTGATCTGCTGGTGATAAGGAGCTAAATGGGTCCATAAGTCATTTACACTAGCTGCCAAGGCATGACGAGAGAAGGATCCAGTCTCCCTGTAATAAACTGATAATCACAGTTAAGATGAGCGTGAGGGAAAGGAGGCCCTGCTACCTACTGTAGCAGTAGGATGCATGACTGGACATTCATAGAGGCGGTGATGTTGTTATCTGTGACCCTGTTGATAATATCATTACATTTCCAAGTAATGTGTGTGAATGCATTGGCCTGCGTCAACGGCAACAGTGATGAAGTGGGAAAATATTGTCCTTGCTTGCATTTGGGAAGTATCTGATACTTATTTATTCCCAATTGTTATAAATGTTACAATGAGACTGAAAGATGGGTTTTTGCACAGCCATTTTTGATTAATGTTCCCAGCACCTTGTCATTAAGTTCATATGTTACATACATATATACAACCCCCCTCTTTCTGTCCACATAGGATTATTTATCCCCTTTACACAAATTTTAAAATAATTCAATCAAAACTGAAGGGGAAAGGGGTTTGTCTTTTTAAAGACGAGAGTATGACAAATCAGAATTTGTGTCCATTTTTAATGAACAGTTACAGTAGGCTAATTATTTACTGAAGCTTTTTCCAAAAGTATTGACATCCTAGACCCTTTCATGTTGATAAAAAGAGGATTCTCTGTGTAAAATGATGGTTTATTTTACATGTGATATTGCGCAATAACACTGAGCTTCACATCCTTGTCACACTACATTTTCTGACATCCGAGTGTTTAGCTGCTAAAAAAGAGTCATTCTTTGTGATCTGGTAGATATTGTGATCTGTTTCACCAAATTTGTCATGATTTGAGATAAGTCCTGTATGCATTCTTCTAGCTTGATAATACTGTATACAATTGCTGGTGATCTTTCAAGTGTGATGTGTTGTTTTGCAACTATATCTAGCAGACTAGAGCTGTAACACTAATCAGGACCTTGCTTATTTGATTAGCTAATTTACCTCAAAACATCTTTTGAGGCTGCATGTGATAAATCAGTCATGGCATTCTGGTCAAGCTCCCTTTATTGATTACTAAATACACTGGACTCTAATACTGCAAAAGTAGAACAGTGTGGCAACACAGCATATAGAAAAAACAGTAACTTGTTTTATATAACTAAAATGAATAAGCACATTTAAACTATCATTCTTCCTTCTCCAGTATGATGAAGCTATTAGATAATATAGCAACCCTAATAAAATCACCTTAGCTTTCTTTCACATATTTGTTCTGAAGTGTGAAGGGATTATAAACAGGGTTACACTGTAGCCTACTTACTTCTCAGTCAAGATGGAATCGCCCCATTCCAGCTTGCTATACCGCCTCATAATGGTTCTGCCTCTGGGGTGTTGCTTACCTGTGATGTAATGACCTTTCTGACTTTTCCTGTCACAAGGGTTAAATTCCCTGGTGTTTGTGCCTTTCCCCACCCTTGCCCAGAGGTATGTCTTACTGACAGGACGATAACACTTCAAACACCTTGTGTTGAATGTAAGTGCAGAGTGCAGAAGAGGCAAGACCAGCTCCAGATGCAGGTATCCTGACACATGATGTTAGCAGGGAAGGCAATGATGGTATAGCCAAAAGGGAGAATGTGTCAGTGCTATCTCCTCACAAGCCACAGTAGATACTATGAAATGAAAGATGGAAAATTATATTTTATTGATGTTACAAGTCTGTATTTGTGCATAAATGGTACTTCTGTTGCAAAAGCTATGGAAGAAAATGTGTGGGTTACAGTTAGTAATAATTATTTCATCATATTATTTTTAATATTACTTTCTTTTTTCTTCAGTAGAGATCAAAAGTCTTAATAATGTGATGACTATATTGGATTTGTATCTATGGATCTGCACCTGTTTGAATGGCACAGAACCATAGAGCATCTAAATAAATTATATTATCTCATTTTCTCTATCAAAAGAACAGATTAAAAGCATATCCTTACCATGAGGTTTTAACCACTGAGTTGTGACTTATAAATCATTTCAAGATATTTAAGCTGTTGCCTCATTAATTGGCTGTTAAAATGTCATACTGAACACCCAGCTATAAAGAGGTAGCCAAGAGGAATGCTAGTCACACTTAGTTTCTGCCACAAAAAATACACTATACTGTTCAGGCCAATAGGTATATTTTGCTTCTTTTTTTTTAAGAATGCTTACAATTCCAACTGACCTCAGGTTTTATGATAATCCCTAGCTAATGAACAGTTATTTTACCACATCCATCTGTAATTTAGCAAATGTCTTCAGAGCCTATAACTTCACTTACACAGGAAATGAAATATTTATCAAAGGGCACAACTTCACAAAAATACTCAAAGTTTAAAAGGTGGAGGAGGGAGATGCAGGGAGGGAGATGGAGATGAATTCCATTACTATTTACCTTTTTTTTGGGGGAGGACTTTAAACAGTGCTTTAAAAAATGCCCTTAAAAATGTCACCTGAATCTCACCAACTTCAGAACTTTGCACAAAACAAATGTTTTAAAAGAACAAGATATTTAAAAAGTAAAGTTAAGTGAGAATGCAGTAATATGACTGTGACCAACATTTATTTTAGACATACTTGCATGTATTAAAAGTTGGGTAAAGAATACTTATAAATTTAAAAAAAGATACTTACAGAATACTTATAAATTACATCCTGTTCTGACAGGAACAGACAGGTAGAGAATCAGATAAAATGATAATTCTGTGCATCAACAGTAAAAGGGGGAGAACATGATGTTGCAAGTTAATCTTGAGGCATGCTTCCTTTTGCATGTTGTATTCCTTTTGCAATACATGCAATTTAATTTAAGGAAATTTCAAGTGATGTTTAAATTTATGCACCTGAAACTGCATGATTTTTCAGCTGTTCCACCAGCTAATGATCTAATGTTACTTCCTGTATTGGTCATGTTCAGTGATATATATGCCTAAGAACCACTAACAACATACACAGTTCACTTAGTTCTTAATATTTCAGTCTGTCATTTTATAATCTTAGCTTCTATAGTCACTTGGTGCATAGTGTTCAGTATTCATCGCATTCGGGGCCATTGTGAAAGCACTTGTTTCTCTGGGCTTGCAATGTAGTCTAATATCTCTACACGTTTTGCTATTTTAGGAAAGAAAAACCTGGTGGACTTTATCATGTCATAATGTATTTGCTGAACAAACAACTATATTTAAAGCAACATAGCTTCCATTCATTTATTTACGCGAATGAGTCTACTTCAGCTCAAGGGTACAGTATCTCCTTGGTTTCCCACCTAGACTGTGAAGTTGAATTGATAGCAGTTGCCCTTTGTGAGGTGATTTTCCAGTTTGCTCCATACAAGTCATCCACACCCTCTGTGAATTCAAATGTCATTTTTCTTGTTCTGTTGCATTGGATAATGTTTCTTGCATAAACATGTGCCTTGCTGATGCCCTGCATGTAACAGCAAGAGGCATTCACAGAACTAATGAGTCTATGAGGAGCAAGGGGGGTTTCTCTGTTTCTCAGTCCTGGCTTGCTAGTTTCACCTTGGCATACATTTATTATTCTCAACAACTGAGACAAAAATCCTAAACTTTATATTAATCAACTTCTGCTTCATGTTGCCACCATTTTAGCACCTTCCCTTTCATACCATCCATTATATACTGGCTGAAAAACCTTACCTTATGAAAATGTTCTCCATGTTTTCCATGTTTATCTGACTGCAGTGTTATTTGACTTTAGAGCTGAGTGATACTCAGCTATTTAGTCTAATTTCTTTCCAATATGCATCACAATAAGTTTGACTAAAATGAATGGATAATGTCTTGGAACAGAAAGAAAGGAGTTTTTAACATTTTTGCGGAGTTGTAGTAGAGTTACAGCACTGATAGGTCCTGACATCTGCTGTTTTCAAGAGTGATGGCACATAGTTAAGGTTGAGAAATGTAGAGCCTCTATGTCATAATCAGCCATAATCTCACTAATCAGAGAAACCTAATCAAATATTCAGTATACTGGATGACTGCCAATTTAACATGTTGTCATAAAGTGAAAGGTGTCAACATCTCCTTCTCATGAATTTCTACATGTAAGATTTGTTAGAATTCACAGGTACTGTAAGGCTACTGTAAGGCTACAAAAATAACCCAGAAAAAAGCTGTTGTCACTGTGACTATATTGACTGTCATCACTTTATTTCCCCAACACCTGTGAGGATGTGGAACACCCCCCAGTGGAAATCCCAACAGGAATCCAGTGTGCACTGTTCAGATCCCCTCACACCCATTCTCTTATGCCTCCCTCAGGCCTCTCCCACAAACCAATGTGGTGGGCTCATTTTAATCAATGATTTCAATTTCACCATGTTACCTATGGCAAAACATTTTCAGAAACAACTATAAAACTATCTTAATGTGAAATGAGATGAGATGGGACCTGATGATCACGCTTGGGCTCCCTTGTGCTCACCAGCTCCTTCCCCCACAGCACATTTTCAGTCATTTTAAAGATGCATATAGGGCACTGAAAATATTGTATGTTTTATGTATTTTGTTCTAAATTTACAGCTACCTCCACAATTATTCATATTCCCAACTGAACAGATACAAGACACATGATTAAAAAAAAACATTTTGATGTTTCCTCTTTACAAACATAAACCTTGGCCAAAAAATAAAGAAACAGAAAAAAAACAAAACATAAGCAAAACATAACAGATCCAGTCATAATATTTGATAATATATATGATGTATAGACCTAGCCTCATCATATTATCTATTTCCAAATCACATCACCCTGCATCCTTACCTAAACTGATTAATCGAGCATTGGCTTAGGCAGAGTGTTGAGCCTGGAACCTAAAGACTGGCCCTTGTGTAGAGATTAATGACATCAAAGACAGTGTTTGCTCATAGGTGACTCCAATGTACATACAAGTTTACGAGCTGCAGGCAAAGCTTGCACAGTCTCTTTGCTGTTTAGTTTCTCTGGGGATGAGCCTGGACACATGGGGTCACTGAGGACAATGATGCTGAGTTGAACACATAGTATGGGTAGCCTCTTGAGCATTTTGAAGGTTCCATTTTGTAGGTGAGTCATGTACTGAAATATTACCTGGGAGACCAAGCTGCTCCTTTTCAGATGTATTTTGTGGTACAGCACGGTAAAGTTGTGGTGCAATGTTACATGAAAAAATGTGAAGGCACTTTGTAAAGCAGTGCAACCACACTGAGTAGCTTGCGAAAACCTTTGTTGTATACTGTTGAATAGGGCAGCAGATCAATAGTAACCATCCCTCCTATTCTTTCATTACTTAGCTTTGCTGTGGGGCAGCTGACTAGACTTTTCACAGTAAAAACAGAATGTGCAGTTTGAGTAATATGTGAGGCAGAGTTGTCAAGTAATTAGGAAGAACATCTTTCTTAGGTTATGAAAGACAGAATGTTTGTGAATTCTGTGCAGAATGTCTGTCAAAGCTGGAGGGGTTAAACATGTGATATCATAAGTGCCTAGAGTACTTGTGATATAGGCCTACCACACTAGAGTACTTGTAGCTGTGCATAACAGTGGCTGTTCAGTTTTTGCTCAGTTTATAAACAGGTGTGTGACATTGGTGCTACCTTTTGTATAAGTACTGTATATTAATATGCAGTGTAGTCATGACAATTTCTTTTTTTGATCTGGGAGACACTACAACTACAGGCTGTCTAGCAGCAGGTGACACTGTAGGAGTAGGAGGCATGGTGATCTATACTTTATTTGTGACAGGGCTGTCTGGTTTTCACCACAAGCATCTGGTATTTTGTAATCTGAGTTTGAGTCTTACTCCATGACCAAAGAAGGATTATACTTAGATGGTAACTAGATAGATAGATTCCAATTATCTCAAGTTGCTGGCTAATAATTTGCAAAGCTTTGACCAAAAATATAATGAAATTTTTGAAAGGATGAATGGTTTATTAATGCAACAGAAGAAAAGAGGTACTGGTGTTTTGTAACATTGGGCCCGTGGGCTATCCGCAAGGGGTATGTGAGATTCATAAAACATTTTTACTGCATTAGTAATATACATATATAAAATATTCTAGAGACCCTGCGTTGTTCACTTACATTGCAAGCCTATTACACACACATGCGCACAAACACATGCACGTGCACGCACGCCTGCGAGCACGCATGCACGCACACACACACGTGAGGTGCTGTGGGACAACCACTGACCACTTAATGGCCATTCCCCTTCCAGGTATCCGCCACTGGCCCACCGAGCAATTCACAGACACAGAGAACTAAAACTGTAGCAATCTTTAATGATAACAATTCATCTGTTGTACATTTAACACAGATTGTCTTAGGGCTCACAGATGTTGTTTTCCCTGCAGCCACAACATCCTATTACTCCAGACCCCACCCCGGCACCCGCATGTGCTACAGGTAAGCGTGCCAATGCACAGACTTTACATGCGGTGCAGGTTTATTTAAGCTACTGAGGTTTTCCACCACCACAATACAAACAGAGCAAGTTTAAAAAAAACCACACTCCTTTAAGCCACACGCAAATAAGGCTCCTCCACCCAGCAAACTAACAGCAAAAAAAAAAAAAGAAAGAAAAAAAAAACAGAGCGCTGACAACCACGTGACAAAAAAATGAAAAGGAAGGATAGTGTCCTGCCCTTGGAAACCAGGACGAGAACACCATCAAAATAAAATAAATATTCCCGGGGCTGCCATCATGACCCACAGCTTCTCTGACACATTGTTTCCCCTCTTCTCGCTCTCTTACAATGATTGCCGGCGGAAGTCACCACTGGCGACCCCGTGGGCCTTCCGACAGGTAAGACACCTGCTCTCTTTCCAACCAGCTAACTATGATCTTGGGACCATGCACGCCATAATATGCGTAAAAATATTACGGTAAAACAATTAATTTAAATCTCCTTTTTTTTTTGGTTAAGTTGAAAAGATCGGCTGCAACTCCAAAAGAATTGTTAAGCCTACCGGTGTAACAGCCAGTAAGGTTAATTGCGCTCATGACTGTACTCTCCCATAAGCCCTGTCTGCTAGGTCTGGTAGACAATGTCCTTGGTTACCAACGGTAACTGAGGAGTTACATTAGTTTTAGCACCAAAAAGTAAAATAGCTCATTAAAATAGCTCAAAAAAAGAATGAAAATGGCTGTGTGGCTCGGGTGTAGTATCTTGGTGCAGAGGCGTGGTGGATTAACACATCTTTTGGCGCAGAGGCACCAAGATACTGATACTGTGAGCACACTACTGCCTCAACACCAGTAAGAAATACAGGTGAGTGACTCACCAAAACAAAACCAGCAATGAATATAATACTGTTAATCAAGTCATTGCTCAGTTAAAAGCAATCCTGCATAAAAGCGAGTTTATATTTATAGGTATATGATGTGGTGTGTCAGGTTTATCAAAACGATATTGTGGGTGCCGTAATCAGAAGACATTGAGAACCACTTTTGTAGGTGATAGCTTATTTATGCTTAAATAAGTATTGTGATAACGCGCATTTCGAAGGTAGTATTCAATCAAGAAATGATAGTCGAACTTGTAATTGAATCGTGTGTGGATGGCCATTTAGGTATTACTGATGCTTGTGACCAAAACGTTTGCGTGTACCATAAGTGAACAATCAGTGAAATCACTTTCAAGAGTTGTGAACTACCGCAGGCTGAAATCAAAGAGTATAAATATAACGGATAAAGTGAAACATTCAGTAAAGTGAAACATTCTGACAAATATATTATTTATGCATATTTCAATTACAAATGTGGGTTTTGCTACATTCCAGCATTCTGCATTGTGTGCTGCAAACACAGTACCTTAGTTCTACTCATGTTGATTAATGAGACCGTAGACAGTATTGAAATATCCGTTTTATTGAGTCATTTTATTGGTGTATGACATACATAAACCAGAGCGCTAATCATTCATCAGCTGAGGTGGGGAGGCAAGGATTAAAGTACAAATACAGTGATAAATCTCAGTTCCCTACAAATTATTTCACTTATTTGACAATGGTGTCTGTTGTGATGTCATGTTGATAATTTTGTTTGATATATTGACATTTTGTCAATATGCAAAGTCCAAAATTGATGCAAAGTCCACACAAAACAGATTTATTTTTACTGTTGATTTGTTCTTTTGTTCCATATAAATGCTGTCATTGCTCTCATTGAATCATGAAGAATAACAATTACATTGTTTTCCAGTAGTCACAGCTGCAGCAGTGTGTTTTCTCTCCAAAAGGCTTGGTCACTAACTGCGATAGCACGACAAGGAGACACCGTTCACACAATGACACATTGTGTTTACCATTGAACTCCTGAGAAAAGCAGTTGTCCTCTAATTCATTTGGGAAGGTTTAGTGCATTCCCTCTATCTAATCAGGATATCTCAGTCTTGTGACACATGTTCTTGTGCTCTTTGTGTCAGTTTTCCTTTCCATAAGAATGCCCTCAACTCTGCTCAACTAGCTTTTTTCACTGAAAACGTTAATTCAAAGTTCTGTTTGCAAGAGTATTTTCAGATCGTTTCACCCTGCTGACCAATGCATAAAAGTGTATGTGGAGATACCGCAATCATTTATAAAAGCAAAATAATGTTGATAATTTAATGTATGAACAGTAATTGTAAGTGCATAAGCAATATTCCATGTGTTATTTTAATTTGTGATCTGGTTCTTCAAGTTATTTTGAATGCAACAATCAAGCCAGATGACTAGTTAAGGGTTTTCAATCAACGAGAGCATATTTTGTATGCACAAGATATCAAACGTAATGCGCATCCTTTGTATTAACCTCGGCAGTTGTGTGGTCAGACACAGTGCCCCTACATTTTAGGTCAGGAAAGAACCAACTCTTGTTATCCTTGATTTGTTATCAGTGTCCACATGTAGCGTCATTCTTTATTGTTCACATATTTGCAACTCATATGAAAGAAGAATCAGTGTCTGTTAGCATTATTCTTGTATGGGAACAGAGCTGAGAGCAAATAATGTGGGCAGTTTAATTAACATGTCAGAAGCATCTTCATTGGCTGACTCAGTGAGAGGGAGTTAAGCGATGATGGAGACACTTCCCATATCTCAACATCGCAGCACAAAAAAACACAACTGATAAAATTAATTGCCTTCTGTCAGATTCTTGTAAATGAAGCTGTTCTTTTGACTGCGATAATGAGGGAAGGAGAGCATTTCTTATGTGAACATTTTGCAGTTCAGCTTAGTGAGAGCTAGTGTGGGGAGGTATTATAAGTGGCCTCTTCTTGATCTTCACCTCTGACAACAGCTTGGCTATCGGGGGCATTTCACACTCAAATGCAATATTCATACTGTAAAATGATGCATCCTCTACATGTTATTTTCACATAACGGTCTCACTTTTACAATAGTCACAAGGTGTTTCCTTAACTTTGAATGATTAATTTAAGCAAGTGTTATGTTTTTTGTGTGCAATGTACATGTTCGTCATGGGTTTGGTGGTCTCAAAGACTACCAACAAAACACCAAAAGACTAAAAATTTGTAATATTATGTGAAGTTAAGGAGAAGATTCTTTTGTGGTTAGATCCACAGGAAAAAATATATATGATTACAGAATTGATTCATACAATTACAACCATAATCAATATTTTGTATCACCTAGCATCTTTCATGGAGGGATCTCAAAGATGGTAAATTGTGACCTCTATCAAGTAACATGCAGTCAGGGGTTAGTAGTTATTCAATATTTTAATACAAAGTTTAACACTCACTGTAGCTACTTGTATTAAACATTTGTGAGATATTAAGAATTAGCTATTCCAAAAAAGTCATGTTATCATCCTGAACATGTTATCTAACTCTGTTTTCTTTTGATCATATAATTCCTTGCAAATATATTTTTAAACAGACCACAGGTTTATTCACAACCAATATCCAGACTATTTATAGAGATAGGCAGGATTAATGTAAATTTGTGCAATGTTTTTGTACAAATTTCAAAAGATGCAATTTCACACTACAGTATGCTGACAACATACCATGCCAGGAAGTGATAGCTCATTGGTGCTGTAGGTTTATGCGAACATGTGAATGTATTATGGTTTTCATGCCATATCTCTCCTCTCACTGTGGCTTTAATATATAACTGGGTGGCACTATTTACCATGTGATTTTCAGAATAAATTCAGTGACAGTATGTCAGTGAGGTAAGATGATGGTAGAGATCCCAGTAACAACCTAAACAGACCAAAAGGCATTGAACTGTCAGGGAACAGTTGTAGTTTGTTCATTGCGCACATTTTACATTTTATCAACACTGACCTCCTTACGTTATGTGTGGCTTTGTGAAATTTTGTCTTATCATCATCTTATTATCATCTTATCTTAAAATGTAGATGTAAGTTAATGTTGTGTTGATTTCATATATCATCATTACAATGCGGGAAGAGAAACTTCAGTGAAGGATTTTGCAAGAAAATACTGGATAAAAGCTATTTAATACTGTAGCAGCTGCAGACTGGGCTCCACTATTGTTTTCTGAAGTTAATCCATAAATATTCTGCCCCTTCAAGTTGTGATTCTGTTATATTATTTCATTTTCTTGGTTTGGCAGAAACAGGCAGATATTCTGCCTCATGAAAAGTGTGACAAGCATGATGAAGCAAATTTAAAATACCACCAATTTCTAGCTGCAGGAAATAGTACTCATTTTGTGTCACTTCATCCTCATCCTCTTCCTTCCTTCCTATAAAGGGCCCTGTCCATTTACTTGTGCATTTGACAAGTACTTTGAACAGCCCTGATGCAGGCTATTCAGATTCAAAGTGAGACTTTCATATATAACTCAACTTGAGCTCCTGATTTTAAGTTAATCTGCCAGGCTGTGCTCTCCATACCTGAATAGACACCAGTATGCAAATAATAAATTTGAATTGTTGGATGACTATATCATTGATACATAAATGTGCTAAGTACGCTCATTTTTCATATTAGTCTTAAAATAAGTGTTAGAATTTTCCTTAGCTCAAGAAATGTGCTACAACACAGCAACAGTAGACTATGTATGTACTGTATTTATGTGTGCTTGACTGTCAGCTGTTTTTGCAAAGAGTTCTCTTTACTCTGGGGAACAGAGAACCCATTTCCGGGGCAAATATTGGAGGTCTGTTTCTGAATTACTCCTTTCTATGGCTGCAAAAGTGTTTACAATTTTATCAAATACTGACAGCTGAGGCAGAGCTGAAACCATCTACTGTACCTTTAGTCACATTGAAATATCTAATTGAATGGTGAGAAGAAATGTATGCTTTTGTGTCAGGGATAGAGTACACTCCATGCATATCTTTACATTGTTCCTTTTGAAGGAACAATCTCAGTTCTTCTAAGCTGGGCAAGGAAAAATAATAAAAATAAAAATAATGTCATAATCGCTACAATTTTTCACTTATAGAGCATGTTGAGTTGCTGTGGGATTGTAACTTGATTTTAAAATGATCAGAACTGGTTTTCAATAAGAGATGTACCCCCCTACTACAGCATGTTAAACTGTATATCACATCTGCAATAATGGTAAGATTAATGGTGAGACAAAACTGATTTCCAATGGTATTCATATAGTGCAGCCTAGAATAAAAGCGTATGGAATGATGCTAAACTAAATGATGTTTAGCTAAATTGGAATGTACAGGTGATTCTTTTATGACATAATTCTTTTCTGGAAAATCTGTTGTAAACCAAATAGTTGGTTATTGAATATTATTTTCCCATTAACACAATGTTAGAAGCAATGTTAGAAGTTATGTTTTTAAACACAGGCTGTGATTCTTTTTGGTACAAGACTAGATAAATATGACATTAAATAAAAGCATTCATGGGATATGAATAATCATTCATACGTTTAAATATACTTACTCATGAAGTAGAGTATAAATAGTCCCTATTGTGCCAAGAACTGGTGTAACAGTTTGGGAATGACAACATGGAGAACCAGAAAGACACATTGTGGCCTTTTGACAGGTGTCTATTTCACTACGGGGTAAGTGAAAAAGTACACAGACTCAAAGCATAAAATAAATGTGTTCCACAGCTACCCATCAGGAGTTTGCTGAATGAAAACATTTACATTTTAGATTTTGTGACTTAAGCAGATACTCCTATCCAGAATGACTTGCAAAGTGTGAGTCCAAAGTGCATCTAATAAAGTGGCATGACAGACAGCACATGCAGATCACCACTGACCACATCTCAACATGTGTCAGTCCCAGACAATGCTAAGCAGTGTGTTCACGCTTCAGTGTATAAGAATAATGCAAGATACCCAATATTAACACTACAGTATGCCTAACAGAGAGGTTACAATATACTTTGACATGAAACTTACTGTAAGCCTATAGAATGGGGACTGCTCATATTCGGAAAACGAGGATGCTCATGTGTTTTTTTATCTTAAGATCAGAGGACAACATGTATGGCATACCAGTATGCACTGAAACAATTTCAGGAATTACGTTTCCGTACAGTGTAGGCCATCTGCAAATATAACATTTAAAACTTTTGCAGTGTTAGAGTGAGCAGTGCACTTAACATTTTACTCAGTTTTGAGCTGTTCATAGCACTATGGAGTGATTTCAATCAAAGGATGAGAGTTAAAGGACCAATAAGGCGATAAAACCAGAGACAGGGACCCACATACCATAATTTTTTTTCCTCACATGAAGAAAGTAGATAATTTAAATTTGCAGTTGTGCATAACAAAGTGATAAGGGTGCTACTATAATCCCTTGGAGAAAATTGTAGAAGCAATATGTGCTTCACAAGGACAGAGCAAAGGTAACAGCACATGTCAGCTTCCAGCCTCACACCAGCAAGGGACACTAATACAAAACTAGAAAATAAAAGGGTGTCGATAGTGGAAAAACATTTTTTTATAACAAATTGTTACTTTGCAAAGCTGGTAAACCTATTTTTAAATAATTTTCTGCTCATAATTTGGACTCACTTGGTGCCAAGGTCAAATATGTCCTTGGAAGAAAAAAGAAAATTCAGCTGAAAAAGAGAGTAGCTCATATAGCCTGTGCTTTACTGTATAAACATGACAAATGTGCTGCTAAGAAGGAGAGAGGAGTGAATATAATCTGTAATTATGCATTAACAGCATGCACATTGTCCTTTTTTTCTCAAATCAGAAGGTCATCCATTTCAATTGTCAAATTATTCAAATGTTATTCAAGAGTCAAATATCGTTCTAGCGTTGTCAGTCCCTGGAATGGCTGCAACAAAGTAGTATGGTACAAATTTACCAAACATACACTTTATCTGTAGTTTCTTTAAACTGATGGATATACCATAAAACTGCATTAGCGTTAGCATTTGTCGTTTAGCGATAAATGATGAACTTTTAAACCCTGTTGTCAAGGTCTTGCTTTAGCTATATAGAGCTCTCTCAGGCATCACACCCATATTAACTGTAGACGGCATTGTGTTTTTTTCATTGAGTCATCCAAGATCTCTACAGCAAGAGTGTTGCAGTAATTGATTCCATTTGTGCAACAGAGGCTAATATTCCCTTAGTGCCAACCCTGACCTTTGAGTGTGAAACACTTAGCTGTGCTAATTCCAATGCCATTAGTGAGGCATTCTTATTTGAAGCTGTCCTCTGCCTCAAGGCAACTTTGGTTTATCTGCTTAGGTTGCTTAATGAGGCATAAATTGAAATGGCATATGATTTTGTTCATTCTTCAAGCTAGCTCTTAAGTAAAATCTATGCCTGCATGAAAAATCAGCATGATTTTTGCTGTATGGTTACCATGACTTTTCACATTACTAATTCCAAATAGTTCACATATTCCATGTAAGTGTCAAGTCTGGGTGATCAGTTTGTATTATTAATTATAATTAATGGCAACTATTTTTTGTTGAAACAAGAAAGGTGCAATAAATCACATTGATGAAAAACTAACCTTGGCAAAATATGAAGGCTAGCATCACATGTAATTATGAAATTATGTAATCATGAATTGTAAATATTAAAATCTTATGTGCAACTTACACTATACAATTAAAAATTCTGTGTTCAATATTGAATCGTTCACAAATAATTTGTGGAGTTTAAGTATGTTGTTGATATGATATTTTATTGAATTAGGAACAGGACTCTGTAATGCAGACATATTGGCTTACTGTAAGATTCTTAGATGCAGTATCTCTAAAAAAAACTTATTGGGGCAAATGTTTGGAATTTAACATAGAATGAATGCATTGAAAAGGGAAATTAAGTCAGCCTGCCTTGCATGTGTTGGAATTAGTGACAAACTAAAGGCATTATTTTGTGTTTATTACCTTTGGTTCTGCCTGCCATGGCTTGGCAATTAAAGTGATCTCTTTGATAGGTGGCAGATGCCTACTTTATTGATCTGCAGATATGGTGAAAACCACATTAATTATCCTGCATTTGTTTATGAGCATTTATCTTCATTATTAAGAGCTGGAATCTAATAACGTAAACTTGCATTGATTTGAGCTCACTGCAGATTCAGTATTGATAGAAAGTTGTTAATGATCTATTGATTTTTAATTTATGGTGTGTCAATACTGTAAACCTATTAAAGAGTGAAAGTTTTGAAGAGTACAGTTTAATTCTCATTAGAAATTGGTTATGCCTTATGAAATTAATATATCATTTCATTTGCTTACCCAATAAAATGTAATCCTCCTTTTCCCCTTACTGAAAATAAAACTGTTTACGATAGTCAAGAGAATGATCACAGATCATGTACATTTGTTTCTCCAGGGGGAAGTGGTAGATCATCCGCAATAATTTTATATTTATATTTATATTTTTTTATATATTTTATAATTCAGATAAAACAGAATAATAACTTTGTGCTAATGTTCAGGAGATGTATCAAAGTGGATGTGTAATCAGTTAAATGGCACTACATGTGCAAGCAGTTCAGACACAGAGAAGAAGAGCAGGCTGCTCAGATAATTATCTGTTCATGCAATGTCTCAGTCTTGTAGCTATATTATGAATTTCCTTTTTCAGTGGTAGAATTGTGTAGGGCACAAATCTGTTTTCCTAAAAATTACAGAACAATGGCTTATTTGACAACATATTTCTATCTCAAATCACAACCCACAGTCATGCACCATCATCCTCAACATCCTCAGCATCCCTCATCCAAAAGATTGCCCCCTGTAAAACAATGAACCATGAGGCAGCCAGTGGTCTAATTGAAATACATACCTCTATCAAAACCAGCAGATTAACAAGGCATTTAACATAAACAACAGCATTGCGTAGCTTGCCCGTCTGTCTCTCACACACATGCACACGCTCATGCAGACATACATACTGTACACACAGCCGCCTCAATTGTGAAAGGCACAAAATGTGCCTGATGTAAATACGGATCTACATTGATTTACTTACATTGTTGTAGGTGACATTGGTTGAAGTGTTGTGGCAATGCTTATCTTCATTTTGCAACATAAACTGAATCCTGCCAAGCCTCATTACGGAGTAGTGAGGTTAAAGGTTACATAATTTTGCCCTTTCCTTACTTGTCATAGGTGTTGATGCATCAATAGATGGATTGGACAAAATACTAGATATTACCTATTCCATAAACAGGTGACCTCACTGTTTCACAGGTTATTTTCCCTCCGTGACCTGAAATGAGAATCAAAATTAGCAAAACATTTTGACAATATAGGAGACATTTATGATGGGTCTTTGCTTAGACAATCTTGACGGACCTCAAGACTGTCTAAAAAAAAGCAGTAATTTAGTATTAACTGTTCTAAATAGTTTCCTGTGGTTTTCTTTTATTATTTTTAATAATACATTCTCTTTATTAAGGAACATTTAGTTTTTTTTCTTTTTCTTAAATTGTAAATGAAGTGATTGTGAGAAGCTTATACAAGGAGCAGAGTCAGCAACTGCATACAAATCTCTAGGAAAACTGGGTCAATCATTGAGATGAGACAGAAGGCCCAATATGAAAGAATTGTGGAAATAAAAAACCTTGCTAGAAAAATGCTAGAAAATGGACAAGCTCTCAGAATGGTTTACAATTGAAATCATTGGATGAGTCTTGAGATTTTTTTTTTTCCTGGCATGAATTGTAATGTGTTCAGTAGACAATTGTTCAATCAAGAATGATACAACTAAATTCATGGACTGTTGAGCCTGAATTACAATAATACTGACATTGTTTTTAATTGCAGTCATGCTGAAGCAAATCACATTTTCTTAAAAAGGAATAATAGAGCAATATGTGCATCAATCAAAAATAATAACACTGGCTGACACTACAGTGAGGACTTATGAAACTTCAGTTTAACCCTGTGGACTTGTCTATGATAAAGTGTGTCAGGTATCGTTTGATCTATATGGATTTTCCAAACCAACATGAGGATTTATTTTCCAGAGATTTTAAAGATACATAGGAATACCAAGGTCTCTCGTGAGCCTGTACTTTAGGGCTGGCCAGAAAAGTGGGAGAAGGAGGAAAATTCGCCCTTTACACACTATCAAGCAGAGGTATGTCCCCCACATGAAAATGTAAGGATGCTGAGCATGATTTCAGGCCAAAACACATGAAGCTGAAGTTTCACATTTAGCGTGCTGAATTTACAGCGCAGTGACATTGTATTTTGACTGATTGACTTTTATCAACCATTCTACTAATACTATTATTATTACTACTACTACTACAGTGGACTAACAGTCCAAACATATCATAATTAAATTTATAAAATGTGTGTCCTTTTCATTTTCAATCAGTGTATTTCATTATGCTTGGATTTGCTCACTATGTATAAAATTAAACACAAAAATGCAGCAACATTATCACTAAAGGAAAATGCATGTTAGTTTGGACCAAACAAATTTTGGAAAAGAAAAGAGATGGTAATGGTCTCAATGGGCATGCTGCTGATGATAATACAAGGAAGATAAATGAGAATCATTACAATCATTCCTTATAATAGGTGGCACAATATTATGCGGAATGAGAGTAAAGTCAGGGGTTTTATACTGGAGGGTAGGACTCCTCCCCCTCACAATAGCCTGACATACATCACCTTATATAAGAGGTTCCATGTCATATTTCTGACATAAATGGTTAGAGCTCCACTCCCTGTGGTACTGATTGACAGGCTTATGAGCACTGTGCAGGAAGCAGTGAAGGACAGCAGTCTACAAAGTTGTGCAACACTTGCTGTGCAGCACAGACAGCATTCTCTGTGCAGTACCCTACCTGTGCTGTTTCTCAGGTCAGTAAATTTTTGTATGTACACTTTTCGCCTGCCTTGTGTACAATATTTTCTTATGTGAATTTTATTTACAGTACATGAACAATAAAATGTTGCCACTTGAGACACACTCAAAGAGGATGTTAGCGTTCCCCTTGATGTTTGCCTGTGATGTAAAAATAGGAACACGGCAGTGATCAGTTCTGTGACTCTTGTCAAACCTCTTGTCCCTTCTCCCCTCCTCGATCCCACACTGAGGCTATATTCATTCTCCTTCCAATGTGATGCGCCTCTGTCATCAATTTTTCCCTCTGCCTAGTGTTTCAGAGGAACCCTACTTACCATGTGCGCATTGTTTCCTCTCAACACTCTGTTGCTAGGAGACAGCTTATCATGATCCTGCTGCAGCAGCTTCAGGGACTGACTGCAGAGGCCAACACTTTTTTTGTGTTTGTCTGTTCCTCAAGACCATGTAAAACACAATGACTTTTTGCATTCCTCAGAGAGGTACTGGCGTGATGCTCATTTTTTGAGAAGAGAAAAAACGAAGCAAAGACTGGTCTATCTAGAGTGACACTCCGCACTTGTGTCCCATTCTTAATTAGCTTTGCTGTCCTTGTCACTTCATTCCTTGATTATCAAGGTTTGTTGAATCAAAGGAGTCAGCAAACACAATTATGAAGTTTGATTCTCTGAAATGCTCAGATATGTTTGGAAGTCAAAACAAATCAAAATTAAGGCTAGCAGTTTTTATGAAAAAGGACCACCATACATCAGATCCCTACCTCAGAGTGTTGAAAAGCTAAAGACCTGTAACCCAACCCAAACCCAATGGGAGTCAGTGAAACATGTGGGGTTCAGACCGGTACAGGCCTATAGTTGCATTATAGCATTTGGGTTCAGGTTGGTTTGGGCTCAGTATGTCAAGCTTTGAATGCATTGCTGTCTAACATCTGGGCTAAAATCTCATTTTGAATTAATGATATATACACAAAGGTAATTTATTAATGTTTATAAGGCTACAGAACATATCAAGCAGAGAAGTAATTCATTTATGTACTTATTTAGACAGGAAGAACTTGTGTAAAAATGTACACACACACACACACACACACACACACACACACACACACACACACACACACACATATATATGTATATATATACATGTGTGTGTATAGTATATATATATTTTTTACTGAGTGGCAGTATTCCCTGCAAATAATTCCTGTTTATTAAAGAAATTCGGTAATCAGTTAAGTTGTTGGAATGAAATGGAGATGCCATCCCTTTTAAGCTGTTTTGAATAATTGTATACAAAACAATATTTTTTGACAAGTTTGAACTACAATTTCTTCCTAGAGGCATTCATAGTGATGCTTCAGAATTGTTCAGCTGCTTCTTTATTAACTAATTAACTATAATGGGCCATAAGGCCCCAAAACCCTGGGAAGGAACCTTAGCTGAGAACAACAGTAATTATATTGCACAGGGTGAGAATCAAATTTTAAAAGTTGGGGTGTCTTCAGATGGAATGTTTAATTAATTGCCTGAAGAGGTCTTGAAGCTTTCCTGCTGTATTTTACATTTTGTGAAAATTGTGAATTTTTTGCTTTTCAATCTTCTGTGGTGATAAAGGTATTTAACAGGGGTAACAGCATGTGTTACTGATAAAATAAACAGACTTTTCCAACTCAACTCAACTGAATCCCCATGGGTGTTTGAAGAGAGCCATGTGTGGAAAAATTACACTATGAGCAAAGTTTAACTGTGTAACTGTTCAATAGTAAATACTTCTGAGCTTTGCCTGCTGAGATTCAGCTGTGAATGTTTAAAATGAAATTTTGTCTTTTGTCTTCATATGCAAGCGACACATTCTGTGGTATTCACAGAGGTAGCATAATAGTAGAATACTGTTCTGTGCTTTATAATATACTTTTAAGTCACATTTTGCTGATCATCAGTTGCCTGAATGCACACATAATAAAACTTTGGAGGGTGGAGCAAGAGGACAATTTGGCTGTTTGGTCTTAATTACACTGTGCCAAGCTCATGCACACCCTCTTTACTTACTTAAAATTGTTAAATTCCTTGCCCTTTTAATACTTGACACCTTTTAACACTTAACACTTCATTTTCACTTCAAAAATTTGTTTATAAAATTTAAATAACTGTGTTGCAGTGAAATACATATGGTTACCCATTTGTGCCATTTCCTTGATATGTGTATTTAACACCTTTGTGCCACTTAGAAAAGCAAGATCATTAATAAACAAAAATTGTGCCTAATCATTGCTTCCTTAAACTGTTGTTGATTTGACTGCCTTTTTAGCAGTTGTGTGTATTCACCCATTACTGAATTAACATCCTACCTGTTTGTTCCATTGTCCTATTTAACTGGGCACAGCACCTGGCATCCATTAGTTGCTTTGTATTGAAGTCAGAAAATAACTTGTCTGTCAGTATGAGCTAATCCCCATTCATTACATCTGCTTGCTTTCTCATCTTCATGGCAATTATTGTATTTTAACATGCAAAGGACTGTATGCCACCTGTAAAGGTTTTTTCTCCTTTTCATTCTACTTTGATATCTCATTTTCTTTGAGTGTAAAAAAACATGCCGGTCAACATTTTCATATCTGTCATATCCCAAAGAATTTGTCTTTGGCAATAATCTCCCATATCTAAATAAAGCAAAATAATATGGGGATAAAATACTATATACTGCATCTTGTGAAGAAGCTATGTTTAGAGAATGGACTTTGGCCTTGGACTCCAGAAGTTGTGGGACCAGAAGAGCTGTGACTAAATATTAGAGCGCAGCCATGGCCTGAATGGAGGACCAGCTTTGCATCCCCTGTTGCTGCTGTGGGGAGGGAGAGCTGCAGCTGTCACTGTAGGAGGTGGCAACCTGATGGTTTAGGACAACACTGTCATGGATGTCCAGAGGGGCAGCAGCCCATAGCCTTTTTGGAGGCTACAGCACAGCAGCCCCAGGGAGCTACTGTGAGGTGGGGGAGCTTGTACAAAGAGGCTCCTGGTAGAGGTGGAGGACTCTAATTGGACAGTATACTGTCAGTTACGGTGGTTCTCCACAGAAAATGCAACCTTTCTATAGGGGTGCATGTCACTATTGTCCAGAAAAGTTGTTGAGTTGTAAACTTGGACATTGTTGGTTGTAGCTCACAGTGTGTCCCTTAAGAACAGGAGATGACGGACTTCACAAACATGGGCAAATATATTCCCTCTTGTTTTTAGAATGTACGTTTGTATGTTGTTGTGCTATTGTGTGAAGTGCCCTGCAGGTTTTATCATTTTTCCAAGCCTTGCAGTAAGTAAACTAACTTTCTTCAGTTTCACCTCAGTCATTTTGGATTCATGAGAATATCTGTGTCTGCGCTGAGGCATTGAGTAATTGGTTAATGGCTTAATTGGAAACACCTCCTAATTAAGAATACCAGATGGTATAAATGAATGGCTGTGAGTTCAAGGAAACGAGCGACAACAAAACAGGGGGTATTGTTTGAGGTTTTTACTTCTTGATTAAAACTGTTTTACTCTTTGTTTTAAACAATTTTTTCCATTTTATTCATGCCAGTTTTAAAGTGAAAACAAATATTTTTGACAGAATAAACCACTTGTTTTTTGTTTATTTTTAAAATAAACCAATTGTTTTGAAAGAGGTTCACTGTCAAGTTGCTCATCCCTCATGATGTCTGCTGGTATGTGGGAGTCGGGCCAAGCCAGACCTCTCATTGTGAACATGTTGTCTTCTGTCCATGTCTTCTGTTTATATCTCTGTAACCTGTGGTGGAGACTATTGTACTGAGCACTGAGCACTCATTGTAACTGTGTGCTCAGACGTGTTTACGCTTGTTGGAAAAACATTTTATGACAATTAATGTACAATACTGATACGCTATACTAATACAACTCATGCAACAAATACAATGGTATTACAGGCTATGGTTCCTGTACTGACAATCACATCAAATATGTTTTAATGTGAAAAGAAAAACAAATAATTGAAATTGATCATTTCCAGCATACAAATCATAATGGTTAGAACAGTTTTCTTTACATAATCTTTATTAGTTTAGTAATTTAACACACCAATATTGTAGATACATGATGTTCATGTTTATTGCATTAAATGCAAATCATGCAACAATTAAACAAATGAATTAAATCATATAACCCTTTTGAGCACATTTGAGAACATTTGCATTCCAACATTCCAGCATTGAAAGGCTTGACACATATTCGAACCTTGAAATCACCCAATCACTACTACTCTTTCATTTGTCTTGTTTGTTTCTAATTATTGATTCTCTGTACCAGTGTGTTTAAAGAAATTTTTTTAATCGGAAGAAACATCAGCAGCTTCTTCGCATATCTTCTATTATCAATATAACCAAAAAATTCTTATGTAGTATATGTCCAGATGAAAACTTTCGTAACTTTTCGATACCAATCCAAATCAGGGAAAATCAACCAAACACATTTCAGAATTAAGCACCCACTACAATTTGCATATTTATGTGAAACATTGAGGCAATCATTTTAACAGTTTAATCAATGAGCATTGACACTTTCTTTCAGGCCAGAATGAATAATTCTATGCAGCGGACATTTTGAGAAGAATTGTTTCAAGACTTTATTAACTAATGAACTGTAATTAATCACCTATATTTATAGGCAAGAGCTGTGATTGAGATTAACTGCACTGCAACTGTAGCACTGACAGGAATGGTAAATCCATGGCACACATGGACCAAGGAATGGTAGGAAGGGCTGGGAATATACTGTAAATTGTTGTTTCTGATGTTGGAATCCCTCATATGAAAGTATTACATTTTTAAATAATTTTCATTTAAGGTAATAATTTGAATTTCAAAAGGATATAATGAAAACGATATGATCTGATTTATCATTAATAATTATATTGCATATGCACCTGGCACTAAAATATCCATATTGCACAATATATATTCATGTATTTTTTAATTTCCTTTGAAAAAAGGCACTCATACATTAAGCATATAGGTATTCAGATTCTGTAATACGATAAGAATGTACTCTGAGGTATTCCTGTGAATAGTTATTGTGCTTGTTCTGTAATTATGTACAGTATTTTGTTGTCTGTGTTATGAAAGGTCGCAAAAAAGAATTCTTAAGGTTTTACTTCAGTCCAGATGTATTCTTTGTACCTGGTGAAATTAAGTATATAACAAAGTTAAAGTTAAGTAATATATTTTTTTGTTTTATAATGACAATTTTCTGTACAATTTCCTCATGCAGCTGCAAGAAACCATTTAAAGTTGCACAGACCTTAAAAAAGGCCCTGACATAAAATACTCTGTACTGCATATAACTGCCATGGGGCTTTGGTTATGAAGGGAAGGTTTGATATATTGCTTCCATTTTGAGAGAAAGATAAAACAACTCGATCAAACCTTATGACATGAGACTGTTGTCTGATTGCTCATTGCTCTGATTGTAGCATGATGGATTTACCGAAACAGGACTATGCTCTATTGTTTTTTCTCGCCTTGGGTGAAGTTTTGCTCACCACAACAGAACCACAGTGGTGCATATTTTTTCACTGTTGATGTGGAAGCTGTTTGATGGAATGCACAGGTTTTATTTATTTTACTCCATAGTTTTGCCCTGCATTTTTTACCAATCTATTTTCTTCCACTCTCCTCTGCTTTACAACCACGCATACCCCACTGAGTAACATAAATAGCATATCAATGACCATCATTCAACAGTTACACACACAGACGTGAGCTCATGTGGCAATCTGTTTCAATACTTTCTCTGCCCATTACATAGCCTGTTATATTTTTCTCCAGAAGGAAAAATAAGCTGTTTATTATTGTACCCTAGCTAGGGAGAATAGGATAACTCATCATACCCTCTCAAACACCCTAAGTGCAGAGGTAAACTAATTGAGGGGGCGGTGAAAGTGGTAGAGGGCTCTTAAATCTTATTTCTCACGGGAGTGTTGTCTTTTCCTTCCAGTTCTTTTTGTGGCATTGTACTATAAAGAGGCGCAGACAACACTCTGTGCATGCAAATGGATCTGTGCTGCGTACAGTATGTCACGTCTGCACTTCAAAAGCATCACCTCTTCTTCTATACGGCCCCTCCATATGGCCGCAGCAGATGCTCACAGGCTGCTCCAAGATACAGCCTGTTGTGGAAATGCGTTCAAGGCTTCCTCTCTGACACACAGCTGCTATTGTTTTTGGGTTAATGAATTTCATACATTCTGTAGTCTTCTTTGAGCTTTTAAGATGTTTCCATCTCCACTGAAAGATGAGAAGACTTGCTTGTATTTTAACTGAGATCTACAAACTCCTACAGAATTTAAGTTATTGCTGTCACCTGCTCAGTAGTGTGACTGCTTCCCTCAAAGTGTGCTAAGTATGTTGCCTCCCTTTGAGCCTGATATGCTAATCAGTAATAGCTTGTCTGGTTCGGCCCTTGTGTCCTTTTATGGACTTAACTTGTCAGGATGTTCTGTCTTATTCTCTTCATATTGTCATATTGATAAAGGTGATACATATATCATGAGGGCATTGATTTTATGCAGGCATTTACTTGATTTCATTCATTCTCTTTTAAAAAAAGTAAAACAAGCTTTTTTGTTGTCATTTGTGAGTAATTGCTTACAATCCCAGTTCTTTTCATAGCAGTTCATTTGATGTACAGTTAAATTCTTTTGTGACATTTCAATGCAAAAACAAATGGCACTGTACATCATTACATTATTAATTTAACATTGAATATAATAAATGCATTTACAGAATGTATGTATCATGCAGATGAATAAGGAAAAAAACTAGAAAATATAGCTGGATATAAAAAGTTGACAAGTCCATTTTATTGCATTTCACTCTGATAAGGATCAGTGATGCCTTGAAAATACTGTATGTTATGGTGTGCTTTAAGAATGTAGCATCTTCACAAACAGAGCCAATAACTGAAAGACCATGTGTGCACAATGACTTTGTCATTTATTGTTAAAAAGATAAGGAGGTTTGCAGCAAAACTCAAAATTCAATCAACAATCCAGCATCCACGTGACTGGTACATGGTCAGCAGTTGCGTATTTGTGGTAATTACTAAGTATTGAAAAATCCTTTTATAGGATTTAGCTTCAGGTACATACAGTACCCATCATCTTCCATGCTTTCATGGGATAGAGTGTGTCTTCCATTCATGACTGTAATCTCATTGCACAAAAAGTAAAAGCGGTGATGGTAGGGGTGGGAGGTTGAGGTTTCTATGAAATATATGCACTAATTAAAGCCTGCCAGAATTAATTTTGCTCCCTGTCATGGGGTTGAGTGCCGGGCCGAGGCAAGGGATTAAAGAGGAAATCACAGTAAATTAAGGAGACTTAATGGATGCTGCTTTTAATTTTGTTGAGCAGTGTTCTATAAGCTGTATTTTAATCAATTTAGCCATTTTTTGCAATTTTGCCTTAATGAAGCTCTCTACTCGACAATGACATTGCAGGGCCCATTCATATAGTTCAGGATCCATTAGCTTATCCTCGTTTTGCTAAGTACCCCGGAGTTTCTCAGAGAGATTGTGCCTTTGAAAATGAGAAAGTGGCCACAAATGCAATAATCTACCTGAGCTCATTGAATCGGTTCCAATCTCCCCTGCTAATACTCTCTAGAAGGCTTTGTGCCAGGTTGCTGCGCTGTGTCAGACTCTGACACTCAATCGTGCACAAAGGTAAAAAGGTTTGTACTGTGTCAGGACCCCATTTCTTCCCTGAAAGCCATAGCTGAGAGAAATCTGGCTTCTAATACTGCTGCCATGCTGTATGAGGCATGGTTATGCCTGCAGAAAATGAAATATTTCAAAGTAGCCTTTATCGCTTCTTTAGTCACTATACCAGGAACAAACCTATGCAGGCTTCCAATAGCAGAATACATTTCTTTGAGGCAAAATGGATTAGGCATGTAAATGTGAGTCATCTGTTTAGGCATATGTGGTATACTAGTGAAAAGTAGGGTTTGTAAACCACAGTTTGTGGCTTCAGTCCCCAGGTGAGCCTCTGCTGTTGTAGTCTTCACCCGACATTTACTTCAGGAAACATCCAGCTGTATAAATTGATAACATGTAAAAATTGTGGGAAAGAGCATCTTCTTAACAAGCGTAGTGTAATGGAAACTAAAATCCCCATACTGGGGAAACAAGGAAACTATGCAATCTTACATATTTGTGGTTGCATTGTGGTTAAGACAAACAAACCTTATGACATCACTCTTTATTGATCTGAGCTCACTGCAGGCTGTAACCAGGATGATACCGTTGTATTTCTTAAGCTACTTAAGCATAGTGCCGATACAGTCATGATAGTGGCACCAAATGCTGTCCTTGCCTTGCCTGTTAATGCTCTCAATGTACTAGTCTGTAAGGAACCCTAAAAAACAACTGTGGTTTTAATATTTTTTATTGTGTTTTAAGTGTTTGAGTTTTTGTATAGTCTATCAAACAATGGCTCACACTAATAATATGATTATGATTACAGGGGTTATTTTCTATAATGTAGGTATGCATCTGATTATTTAAATATTTAAGTGGATAAAACGCATCTTATTCCAACAGTGACTAACGATGCACACTGTGAGATTATGTAAGTGATCCTAATGCTATCTATGAAAAGGCTTTGTTTGAAAAATACTGATATTTAATGCACAATCAACAAAAACATTCAGTTGCATTGTGATAACTTCCTTTCTTCCAAAAAAAACTTTGATAGGGACTTCTGTGAACAATCCAGCATCTTTCACTTGTCCGTGCCACCAGCAATGAAGCCTAAACAAAGCATTTGGTATTTGATTTAAGATGATATGGCATAAGCAGTCACAAAAAACAAAACCGTTAACAGAATCAGCAAAACCATTAACAGAAAGTGAAAGGTGACAAATTTGTGTGCATGCCAGGAACTGAGAATATTGCAAAACACCAGCAGGTGTCAGAGTGGTCAGGTGAAAGAACTGGTCAGACCCTCTTTTTCATGATATGGACATGAACTAAGCAAAGGTTGACCCCCGGGGAACAAAGTATAAAGAAATATTGTGGAGGGGAACGGTGGCGGTTCTAGCTTGTATGGCGAACCCCCTTCAGCCCCCCCGAACAAAAATTGTGTGTCTATCCAGCTCCCCGTCAACAAAAAAAAGGACCATTCTGCACTAATTAATTTTTATTCAGCCATGAACAACAACACAAATAAATAATGGTAACATTTAAAACTATATAAATATAAGAATATATACAAAAATAAGACTCATAAATATCAAAAAGAAGTAACAAAGACAAATAGAAACAAATTGACAAATTTGAAAAATTGACAAATAAAAAAGAGAATCGAATTATTACACTATTACCCATTTGCTAACAAAAAACACAAAAACACACAAATAAAACTAAATTGCACAAATCCTATATCACACAAATACACAAATAAAATAACACACTTATAAATAAGAGAAGCTGATTATTACACTATTGCACTCCAAACAAGAAACACACAAACTAAATTGCAAAACTGCCATCTAAACCCTGACCTTTCTTGGCTTCCTTGAAGTCATCAATTACATCATCATAAGAAATCTGCCCGGCAATTGCATGGTTAATACTGATGACAGCAAGGCCACTAAGGCGTTCCTGTGACATGGTGTACCTCAGGTAGGATTTGATGAGGTCTTCCTGAAATACTGGTGGTGGCAACTTCTTCCATCACTCTCATTCCTTAGGAAAACAAAGTTAGGTGGTACCTCACTTGGTCCTCTGCAAACTAGTTGTGTCCGAATTCTGTCAGTCAGAACTGAAGGCCAGTCAGCAGGGTCTGTAGAGAGTGGTTCATCCTCAGCAGCAGGATTTGGTGGGGATGCTGCCACAGGCATATCTAATGGAGAGCACATGGGCATTAGTTTACGCACGTTATTCACAGCATTTATAGTGGTGGAACATCACACATACATACCCAGTAATAATAAAATCATCATTATTACCTAAAATATGGAAACTTAAAACTTTTCAAAAGGGAAATTATTTATTTTGTTTATGTTATGCAGGGATGCACACATAAACACATGTGCGTGTACCCACACACACACACACACACACACACACACACACACACACACACACACACACACACACACACGTGCACACAAACTCACCTGAAGAATCCTGCTGGGGAGAAGTGGAAGCAAATGGGTCTTCATCCTCATCCTCAGGCTCAGTCAACATTTGTGAAGACACCTGTGTGCCTGAGGAGGTAGATGGCTCCTTATCCTGGCCAGTGCCAGAGGGTGCTCCAAAATATTTTAGAAGTGCCCCTGAATTTGAATTGAAATACAGTATATGAGTCTGACACCCTAAATACATTTGTTGCACAATTAAATATACATGTCATTAAGCACAATTTATCAAACTTTCAGAATAGGAACCAAATGAACCATACAACCTCCTTGGCTAATTCCAGGCATAAGACACCCCAAAAGACTCTATATCACAAAAGATACAAAATATCAGCATAATATAGACATCTTTTAAGTTACCCTACAATATTGGAAATTCCCCTTACTGAGCTCAGGGCCTAGTCAATACAATCACAGAAAACCTTTATGACGTCAGATCAATGAAAGTTAACCAAATCAATAATGTGCTAGTTAGGTTGTAATCGTTTTGCTGCAGGCTACACACATTATCATGATGAAACTGTGTGAAATTATATCCAATGTTGTGTAAGCTTGTTGGACAGAAAATGGAATATTGTCGCCCTATGTGTAATAGCATAGCAAGCAACATAGGCTAACAAACATAAGTGTTACACTAGCCTATTTCATTACATGCATAATATTATACTCATAAAGAAATGACATAGCTGTATACTTTTATCTTTTGTGCATTTCTCCTCTTCTTCTTTCCTTTTTTTCCTAAACTGGGCACCTGATGGCTTAGACCTTTTCTTATCCATTTGTGTTGATTTGGCACTCAAGCATCAGCGCATTGCCCATCCCCCAACACTGTCAACCAAGAGTCAAGACTAAACCAATTCACCTTGGTGGTGTGCAGACTGATTTTATATTATTCTTAACGATTTCGCACAACCCAGAAAAAACAATATGTCTGTGAAGCTATATATTCACAGTTATGAATGAATTGTGGTTTATTTGGTAGCATTTCATAGTGTGACTGATTTTACTAATTGCATTAGTACTGTACAGTTAGAGGTGCACTCTTTGATAGATTCCCCTGCTCCCCCTACCTCGGGCTTCCAGTGGGGAGACCTGAGGTCAACCTACCCCCACCCCCTCCCCAATCTCGTACTTCTGAGTGGGAGACCTTCCCAGGCAGTAGCCTGCCTAGCTCACAAACTAGAATCAGGGCGCCCACTACGACAAGGTTAATTGACCCACACGGTGACATGATATCATTGACGTGACGTGCAAATGAGCGATAGAAAACCGATCACGCAAATGTCACCATTACGAATTTTTTTGTTCGGGCACCCCGTGCCGCCCCTGGGAAGATGCCGCCCTGGGTGGCTGCCCGTGTCGCCCATACCTAAATCCGCCACTGGATGGGAAACATTTTTGAATGTGCTGCTTATAGAATGTGATTTACATGAAATGTGTTAACAATGATTATGATAGTAAACAAAAGGAGGTAATTATTTATATATACACTACTGATATTGACAGTATGATGACACTGGGATGCAGTAATGTTTTTAAAGTTTGTAGCACATGTAAAAATACATAGGAATGCTTATGTAATGTGTGTGTGTGTGTGCATTTAGTGTTCCTTACCTTTAATGTCATGGAAATCCATACATAAATTGCATTATAAATTGATAGAATAGAAACTGACAAATTTGAACTGGCACCATGGTAGTCTAGTTTTCTTCTCATTCCTGAGAGAATTTTGCTAGACTGAAGCTACATCTGAGAGGACCTACGTTTGGGTACATATGGTAGTTGAAGAGAGGTGGGATGGTCCAGGATGATATTTAGGGTATTTGATATTATTTTTGCTGGGGTAACCCAGAGGTCATAGAAACTCTTGTTGCAGTATATGTTAGCAGAGAGAGAAACTTACTGCACCAATTTACAGAAAGTAAAGTTATAGCGAGGGAAATTTCTACATGCAGTTTTACTATGTATTTATTTTTGTAACATCACTGTATTTTGCCTTATATTTCTGCTTTTTTATGGGTCAAAGACTGCCAGGTAGCTATCATACAATTAGCCACCAGAGATGGTGGCTATTACCGTACTAAGATAAACGGACAGATAAAACATAAAAATCGAAAGTTATGTGATATCTGAAACTTTAGGGAGGCAAGACTGTTCCCAATTTAATATTAGCAAACTAGCTAATGTACAAAGGAAAAGGGTTCTGTTTAAGTTCTAAGATGAAATGACATGATCTTCATTGCAGTGTATGTAGTCCCTTTCAACATATCTAGAATACTTTTTATAAGAATACTTTTATTCTAGCTAACTGCAAGCTGACTAGTTAACTAGATTGAGACTAATGACAAATATAGCCAGGTAGCAACTTGGAGAATTTAGCTTGCAAGTTTCAAAATTGATATCAAGCTTCAAAATTAATAATGGTGGTTATATCTGATAATAATGAATGGAATTTAGGAAAGTTTGTAGTGCAGCTGGAGTATATGTTGAGTATGTAGAGTTAACTACAGCAGCTAGCCAAAAAATGGAGATGTTTTAATATCTGTAATGAAAGCAATTTACCTGATGTTAGCTAGCTATCTAGGTTGTAAAACTTTCCTGGATCACTTTTGTTTGCTTCAAATATTAAGTTAATTCAATATTCCTACCACAAAATATAAACACCACAGTAAGGTATAGTAATGAATCCATCCAACGTTGTGTTTTACGTATACATCACCAAGAAAAATGATATTTTTCTCAGCATTAGCAAATCTAAAAATAGTGTGATAATGAGTAGAGCCATGTTTTCTTTTGAGTCATTCTGTATTCTTTTAATTTACAGCAAGAATATGTTTCCCATCCAATAACACACAGACGTTGTCCCCAACTGGCATAAATCACGTGAAGGAGAGTAATGACACTGAGGGATCTTATTGCTGGTGGCCATATCAGTTTTATCTGCAATTTTTACACTGCATGCCAGTGAAAAGCCGAAATCAATATGACAAGTGGATGTGCTGAATTAGCTCTTTTAATGTATAATTAGATCAACAACCTACTTTTCATATGGCTTGATATTGGTTGTTCCATGAGAATGATGCCGAGTTGGAGTGATAATTTCTAAGCAATGTAGGAAGGTGACATTGTCTGTGTATCCTTTACAGTGGTCAGACTTTGGTGCTAATAGGTCAGGGCTTGTTGAAGGATTAAAGGATGATGTTGTGCAATTATGTGGGTGAGATGTCGTGCTCAGAGCTCCTGTTCCACAGAGTTACCTGTGGCTTCATAACACCCCAAGTTTTCAACAACCTCTGATATCGCTGCTCCAGTGAATAGTCATTCAGTCCTGTGCTCAGGCCATTGCTGGGTGACGGGATGGTATAGAGTTTAAGGAACAGAGGTTGTAAACAGAGTATCGGATGGAAGGCTTATTTAATTGAAAATTGAGTTGTACACAATGTGATTTTTAGTTACAGGCTCTGTGCATTTGATGCCCTTTCAATCAGCGCTCTCTAGTTTGGTTTGTTGAATATAAAACAAAAGGCCAGTAGACAATTAACAATCAAAGTGTTGAGTCATTTCAAGAGGTATCTAACTTTTAAGTGATTACCAGGACTATTACGGGCACAAGGGTGTTATTCCTCTAGGAAGATCAGTTTCACGTGGTGTCATACCTTGGATACCTTGTGTTTTCATCAGGAAATTTTTAGTCAGTTTCGTTAACATCTGTTCTCTTTGTACTATAGAAATCTGAACTGCTGCAGTATAAATAGATTTATTTTCAGTGTAACTGTCACTACGATTTGACCATGACATTATCTAAAAAACAGTTCTGCACTGGAACTATTCTAGGTGTGATAGTTGTTATTCAGTGGGATGGTGAAAACAATCAGTTGTTTGCTTCCCTATTCAATACGGCAGTATGAATCTTGTACATTTGTTTCTACATTTGATTCAGTCATCTGAGTCCTGTCTGTGTTTGCATTATCCATATTTCAAGTGACACACAGAGTCAGATGTCATATCACCCATCTGTATATCACTTCCTTCTTCTCATTTTTTAAAAATTGTTATTACAGCCTGTATTATTACTACTTAGTTTTGGTTTTGTTTTTTCATGAAACTTCCTTTGAAGTGTTCTGAGTGTAACTGTAATGTTCACATACTATCATTATCCGACAGTGTAGAAAATGTTTGGTTGCTGAGCACTTTTGTCCTGTTTAAAGGTTTCATGTTTTGGATTTTAACAGTTTCATTTGTCCTTTTGAATTTTATTTGTAAATTAAGAGTATGAATGTACAGCAACTTACAACCACATACTGTCTTTACATTTTTATTGATTAATAAACATTTCATCCTTGGTTTAATGGGCTTGATTTAATACATTTAATTAAAAAAGAACCTTTTTAAATTATTTATTTTCTATTATATATTTGTGAATGCCTCCCCACTATGTTCAATAAATGTTTATTGTTGTAGTAACTGTCCTCATGAAGTGTCCCAACATTATTAGCACCTACTTTACCACAATACCTAATAAAGTCCAGCCTTTTACATTCCCACTGAGAAGCAACTGCTGGCACATGTGAAAAAGCAAGTGCTCCATTACTGTTTTTTTTACCTCTGCACCATTTTCAGGAGTCCAAAATACCAATTAATCAGTTAGTATCAAGAAATGACCATGATGATTAGACTATTTCTGTGGTCTTTCATGTGTATGTAGGTAATGGACTGACAAAAGGAAAAGATACAGCAATAACAAAAAGCTGAAAATCTCCACAAAGAGATCCACAAAAAAGCAAAGGTGTCAGAATATTTTTCCAGCATCTGTCAAACACCATGGCATCAAAAAGGCATAGCAATTAACTTGATTTCTTATTTTTTCTTTGAGTTGTTTCTTCTTCTTCTTCTTCTTCTTATTATTATTATTATTATTATTAATAATATAAAAAGTCATTAATTACATGTAAAATTGCTATGGGTTATTAAAGTAACATGGTTTGTATGCAAACACTTAATTTTTACATAATGAAAAGAAGACTATTTAGTAATACCAATAAGCTACATTGGTAATTATTAACAATCATCAACAAACTATTAGGTAATGGCTACTTTGCTATTTATTGTGGCCTGTTATTATAAAGTGTAACCTATTATTATTATTATTATTATTATTATTATTATTATTATTATTATTATTATTACTTTTTTATTACAATGGCTTTTGAAATGCTCTATTCCTGATGTTATGCAGGAGGTGACCTGATGTGAACTCTTTGTTTGGCACTAGATTTGATAACAGTATTGCTGAAATAAATTAGATATACTAGTCAGTTTCAGACATTGCCATCTCCACTGTATATCATTCCAAATTATTCAGATGGTTATTTTATGCAGAGTACTCATCATTTCTGGCTTGCTGATATTAACTGACTGTTGCTAGGTAACACTGCTGATTTTTAAATGTACACACATAAATACCTTGTGAAAAATACATTGTAAATTGAACTACAGCATACAGTTGCTGAAACTTTTAAGAACAAGAGCTGAAAGTATGATAAAATAAACTGAGAAAAATAATCAAATATCAACAAAAAAGCTAGTTACATGATATTGATTCTAAACATGTGGTTGAACTTTTAAAGATATGCTATGTTGTTTGTAACTCCCAGAACTAAGTTTTACTGTGAACATTTTGGTAAACTGCATGCAGGCGCCTACATCTCCTTATTGAATATTGAAGCTGAGCCAAGTTTGGCAGAAGAGTAAACAGAAGATTAGGCTGCAAGCATTTGTGTATTATACAGTACAGATGTGATTTATATGTGGATCAAAAGGACTGATGATGCATTTGCCATGTATTTCATTCCATTTTAATATGCAAGAGGAGCACAAACCTCCCTTTTTAGCAGCTGTATTTTTATTCCAGATTAATGTTTTTATTGCAATGCATGGCTGTGATACAGATGATGATTGAAGAGCTGTCACATGTTATTATGTTTCTAAGTAAAATCTCAGTACTGTGACCACACAAAGTTCTGTATTTTTAAGAGTGAAAAAAGCTCTTTGCTTCTGTACTACGGTGTACTGCAGGTTCTTTTTAGGTCCAACATAATATTGGGAGGTGCAACAAAGATAGGACAACAGAAGTATTCAAAACAGACATTTAAGTCTCATACCCAGAGCTATTTTAATCACGAAGCCATCAATACAATCTTCATCCATAACACAGGAATCAATGACATTAAAACATTCTGTCACTCAACATTATTGTGTGCATTCTCAAATGTGCAATCAGCACGATAATTGCAACATTCAAGAGAAAAGGAAAAAAGACAAACGCACATAAGCAGGCAAAGATATTAGAAGCTGCTGAGCTGAAGTAGGCATTGTCATTAAACTCTCATCTTCAGTTTACAAGTATTCTACTACACTATTCCATATGGCAGCGGGGTGTATGCATAAAAGTTTAACATGACATGACATGTAATGGAAAGGCAGATGCTTTTGTTCAGCAATGCATACAGTACAAGTGTATACCAGGAGGTTTTCCATCAAGCTTTGGGAGTGTCCATCAAAGACACAAATGTCCCCATTGCTGATGTGCATTCAGTTAAAGTGATGCATAAACAGACACAGTATTGTCATGGTACGATCCTTAAAATTTAACATCTGTTCATGTCGGGTCTTAAGTAGGCAGAGAGTGAAAAAATGTTGATTATGTGGTGCGTATAGATATGATTTGTGTTTTAGTGCTAGTCCATTTTGAAGATAATTCATCATTTGAAATAACTACATGAAAATAACAACAAATAAAGAAAAAAAAATTACCATCATCACTGTGTGCTCTAAAGGTAATGCCCAGCATTGCTGCTGCAATGGTGCCTGAAGCACAGGGCAGTGTCCGTAGAGAACTGTGTACAATCTGGCATTGCTAGGGGCATATATTTTCAACTTGGTGTACATGTAAATAAAGTGGGGAGTTTCTCCCATGTTTACAGTGGGAAAACTACAGGTAAAGGTTAAATCCACCAATTTGTGACAAATTTTAGCAAATGCCACTCACTCTTTTTAACAGTAATATAAGTGCTTTATACTCATGACCTCCACTGAAATCTGATTAAAGCTCAAGTGTTCTGAACCCAGTACACCTCGAGGGTCATGCGTCTGAAATTTATGAATATGGGCTAGATCCAAAAGTTATCCCTTAAGCCCTATGTAAGTAATCACTCTGCATGATGTGGTGTGTATCACCAAGTAATAATGTCAGGACTTGTGAGAGTGAGCGATGAAGGTCCTGTGAAAAGCAGTGACTCTGGAATGCACCTTTAAATCATCATCACTCAGAGTTATTACCTTCACCTTTACTAGAGAACGGCATGACTTACGTTTGGATTGGTGGATTTTCAAGTACTGTCGTTTTGGCAAGTGATCACATAGTTATTTTCTAATTGATTTAATTTCATTGTGCCCATTGATTTCGTTGTGCATCAGTAGACTGATGATGAATGTTCATTAAATGTCGGCTCAGCAATGCATCTTATGCCTGTTAATAAATACATTTAAATGAGTTAATTATGAGAATCATTACACTTTCATTTGTTATTCTCAATGCTAATGTTTACCATTCATTGCATCGCTTTTTATAGCGGATTGAAATGGCGATCAGGTTCATGGTTGCCGTCTCCTGTATGGAAGCTTGATCTGAGAAGAGTTGACAGTGGTTGGTGGGATGTGGTTCAGTAGATCTCTTTTCCTTTCATGCAGGGCCTACTGTTTTTGAAGGCTGGTTCTGTGCTTTATCAGTAACTAAAGACTACAACGCCTAATGCTGGGGGTCCCACTCTGACTGCCAAAAAAGGGCTTGATAGCTTAAGGGATTGTCACCATGTTGTTTCCTCTGGGAATTGATGTGTCCACTTCCTGACTACAGAAACTTGGCTTGGGCATGGCATAGATTCTTTCTTAATTTGTGTGTCTTCTGCACCTACATGCTCTGTGTACTATGGTAATGTCCACCCTCCTTCCATTATACCTAAAATGTATTTATGCAGTCTTTGTCAGCCTCTAGCCACCCATTTGTATTGTAAAGAATATTTATTACATTTTGCACTGACTACTTATCTTGAGGATAATTGGAAATCTCGTCACAAATTATTGAAGGAACATATACCTGAAAGTTGTATGATGTCATTAATTTGCATATACTGTAAAGAATAATCTATTTGCAAGTTTCATATAGGTCTTAAATATAAATATCTCCAATATTTATTTAATTTAATCGAACTTGGACTGCATTTCAGTTTATAGTTGTTATGATGTGACAGAGGTGGTCCGTCACAAATCTGTTTTTACCTTGTAAACTAGGTTATGACATTAACAGATGTTAGAGAGAGTTCTTGCAAAAAAATTATGATTGTTGAATACTTGCTGAACACTTGTAGATGAATCTGTGTTGAAATATTTCTGGATGTTATGTGTTTGTATTGCAAATGTGACTAGATCTTTTTGCATAAAATGATGAAACAGTTGACCAAAGTGTCCAGTAGGGTTTACTTTAAGGTTTAAAAGAGGGCATGATTCACTGCAGACATAAAGTCCTTGTGTCTTTTGCTTTCTAGAATTTGCGCTCTAGAGAGATATAAAAAGCCATCGGCACTTAAGCACCATCCAAAGCTGAAGGTCAGGCAGTCTGTGTTTGTGTCCTGGGGAGTGTATGATCTATTTAAAAGCTGTTCAACTGAATCTCTTGAGCAATAAGGGCTGCTCATATCCTTGGTTCACACTATAGGAGCTCCTGAATGCGGTCAGAGGGAGAATGGGAAATGGAGCAGGGGTCTTTGTGGGCGTAATCTCACTGCTGACCTGAAAATGAGGTCTTGTTGCAAAGCATTTTTAACAGCTTTAAGTCTGAAAAAAAAATCAGCCTGAGAAAAACACCACATTGCTAACAGCAATGGCAAATTAAAAAAAGAGAAAACACTAGAGTGGTATAAAAATCTGTCGGAAACGGAGAAAAGCAAGCAATTGCTATCCTACCAATGATAGTTGCATCAACTACTGTTTTTTTGTGACACTCCAGAATCCCAGTTTTTAGGTTTGCAGTTCTAAAGTTAATTCCAAAAACAGATGTAACTTTTTGTGAAAGACTTAGAAAAAAGATAAATATTTATTATACTCTGGGGGATATCTCATTTTTTTCCTGAGGCAATGTGCGGTTTTACCAGTGTTGTATATGGCTGGAAAAACACACGGCTAACAGGCTAGATAGCAACAGGACAGGTTGTAGGGTGATCAATAAGTGAATTGGGTATCTGAATACCATGTCTGACTACTGTGATACTTCCCACTATGCAAGTGCAGTATAATAAAGCTCTACCTTCAGGTAGCAAGTATGTCTTTCAACCAGCCAGCAACTCATCAAACACGTGTTTGAAAAGTAAAGAAAATGACAATTTAAAGCAGAGATATATCTCAAATATCTTAATGAGCTCATATCTCAATTTGGGAAAAAAAAACTTATTTGATCTTTAACATATAATCATGTGCTCCCAAGTGGCTCAGTCAGTTAAGGCATATGTTCCAAGCACAGGCTGAGCAGTGGCGTGGAGCCCACTGCAGAATAAATTGGTTTTGTTCTGAAGGGTTAGGGCTGGGTATGTTGGACAGAGTTCCCTAGTTGCACCATTTTCATCACCCAGTGACTTATGCTGGTGCCCTTGAGTTGCTCAGATGAGGTCAGAGGATTCACATGTGCTGTGTTTGACATTTACTTCCTGATATACTGTGGGATTTGTAGTGTGAAAAATAGTTGCAGCTGGCATGTATGTGTATCGGAGGATTGCATCTGTTATGTTTTGCGCCGCCAAACAAGTGCAGAGGTTGTCAAGGTGTGACAAGCTGAATTGAATAATTGCCAATATATAATTTCCAATTGCCTATATATAATATCCTTTTCCCATATATTTTTCCATACAATATTCTTTTTAACATTTCAGGTTTTCGTAAAACTTTAGACAATACAAGTATTTTCAATCCCTGAAGTGCTTCTCTCTGTCTCAGCATAGATATTAGGAACAACCATAATTCAATTGAGAGTGGCATAAGCAGCTTAATGAAAGCTAAATACTCCCTCAAATACAGAATTAAGCTTGTTTGTTTTAATTAGTTAAAATCCCCTCCAACTTGCTTTGATATTAATAGTAAGATATTAAGTTTGCTGGTTAATGACCCAGACCTTCAAATATTTTCTCACAGTATATATTACAATTCTCAGGGCACTAGAGAATGCAAATTAGAAGATGGTAAAAAAGTAATTTGTTTGCTGAAAAAATGAAACAAGTTCATTATTGCTTTAGTAATCCTCTTACTTTTAATTATTGCTGAGTTAGAAGCAACCCGTGTAAACACAATTTTCCAGAAGGGTTAAAATGGAGATACTGTGTTTTTTTCTTTTGGTAATTTTTTTTGGAAACTGACAATATTCTTCAAAGTTGTTCAAATTTTAAAAATAGAAAATAAGTGTGTTTTGAATAGAAAGCAAAACACTTTGACTATCATTTGTAGAACAGTTTTGCATTAATTATGCTTAATCACTGTCAGTTATGTTATGTGTAATCAGTGAGTTTAGATGTAGGTGTTGCAGCCACCTCATATATTCTGACATAAATGCAGCCTTGTCTCTGCTTCACAGAAATAACAGATGCAAGGGCATTTATTATTGACATCCTATATTTCTGTCTTTTCTCACTGGAAATGGTCTAAACCCTCATGCCACTACTGAAGATGTTAGTTGAATCTTCACTAAATATAGTTTGGTTGAGAAATGTCTTATGTGAGGCCTCACCCATGTGTTATCATAGCATAATCACTTAATGTTTATGCAAATTAATTTTGTCAATAAATATAAGTGGGAGGAGTGACAGATAAGTAATGCATTAAAAGACGTAGTGAGATTTATTATATTGGTTGCAAGGGGACCTTCTCAATCTCAGCTGTTGCAAGGGGACCTTCTCAGGGGCCTAGAAACATACAGAACACCTGTGTGATGTCTGACTTGAATGATATATACATGGTAATGGCACGAAGCATATACAGCTTATATAGAAACAGGAAACACCATACAAACAAAAACACACACAAAAAACATGCACACATTAATGCATACACATAATGACATTAAGTGATAAAATGAAGTTCATTTCTTTTTTGGTTCGCCTTTAGGTCTTCTCTTCCTGAATCAGTGTGCTTATTTGACTTTGAACACTACATTTTCTTTAAATTAATATTTAATTATTGCATTGTTGTCTATGTTTCTGCAAAGGGACATCACAAATTGGGTACTGCATTGAGAGGTGTAGTCTTTTTCAGTTTTTTGTTTGTTCCCTCCAAAAATCAGCAATGTCAGTGCTGCGTCCCCAGGCCTGTCACCTGCTCTTTGCCAAAGACTGTCTAATTCTGCTCCTCCTGAGACTTTAGTGACACCCACACCTGTCCCAGGCACAGATGCTTTATTGTAATAAGTTTTTCTTCAGTACATTTCCTCAGGTCATGCCACCTTTATTCAACTCAAGTACCATTCATTTTGTTTTGCTTATTTAATTTACCTTATCAGTGACTGCTTGCTAGCTGTTGTTGCTTTGGCCAGCAGGTACATTTCAACGCTGTAATGTGGAAATCTGTTTTTCTGAATCATTAAATAATATTTCTAATTGCATTGGTTGGAGATGTTCCTTCACCCTCTGTGTGCTTGCTTGTTCACTGTCCATTTTCGTTGTAAAGCACAGACCGTAATTTAACATGGGAGCTAATTGAAGTGTGGCGAAGGTCATTTCAATAGGTTCTTTGCGGCTGTGTGACATTTACATGATTAATCTTAAGTAAATAGCCCACAAGCATGGAATTATTAGCACATGCAAGCTCAGGCACAATGCACAGTCATCTGAGCCTTTGGAGCAAATGGAAGCATTAGTCATACAACAGAGTACTTTTGGAAATAGGATTCAGTTCATGGCAACCCAGTTAATGATGGTGTTTCCGGGAACACAAAAGTGGGGACCACCTGTAGATGATACTCAGTAAATACATGTTTCTTTGTGTAGACTATGAAAATGCTGTCATTCTGATGTTTATTTACTATGTACTTGATGTACTGGTATTTGTGGGATGTAACCAAGAAAAGATGAAAAATATATGTTGTCAGCTAGATGCTTTGGCTTTATAACCACATTATTTATTTTCCTTCACGTGTCATTAATTAATAATAAAATTCACCTGAAACCATGTTAGTTTGGAGACTTTGTTGGGGCAGTGTAGCATAGTGTTAAGGAGCAGGACTTGTAACTGAAAGGTTCAAATCCCTGCTGGGGCACTGCTGCTGTACCCTTGGGCAAGGTACTTAACCCACAATTGCCTCAGTAAATATTCAGCTGTACAAATGGATAACATGTAAAAATTGTAACCTGTGTAAGTTGTTCTGGATAAGAGCGTCAGCTAAATGCCAATAATGTAATGTTAATGAAAGTCAAACCCCGGACAATTTCCCAACTAATTAGCTAAGTAAACATTAAGCTATCAACATATTCTTTAAATTGGTATATGCAAAAACAAAGCTATGCACATGTGGGAATATTTCACACATTATTTGTCCTTTTTCTGTGCTACTGTGAGTATTGACAGCAGTCAGTCATGTGCAGCTAAAGCCCCAGAGTGACATCACTCCGGTGTTTGTCCTGGAGGCACTTGTGAGTTTGTCTTTCTTTGGAGGAAAGGTCACTTGCACTGATAAAATCATGGTAGGCATTGGCTGCTGGCAGAAACAATCACTCTGCCTGAGTGATGCCTCAATGAACTACACACACATAGTGCAAGAGGACTTTGTTCATCCAAAAATTGGTTATCAGGTTTTTGCTGGCTTGGATTTGCATTTGTGTGTGTTTGTGGCATTCCAAACAGGGCTTATACATTATTTTGATAACTAATCCAGTTTATAATATAATTCATAAAATCTCTTTCTCCCTCTCACGACTGAGAAGACACCTGTATTTTCTCTTTGTGTTGGGCATGGCCATGGGTGCATCCATTTCATAGTCTTCTTATTATATGTGTACGCTTGAGCTGCGGCACATCGAAGAACTGTTCTTTTTGCTTTGACAAATCTCCAGATTTTCACTCAGGGGAGACCCCTCATCCCAGAGAGGAACATAACACTCCACTGCTATGTGGGTAGGGCTTAACACACAATGTTTTGCAAAGGTTCAGTTCAGCTGCACTTAGAAGAGGTCACAGTTAGGCTGTCTGTTTGTGGACTAAGTCATTATATCGAGTATTGGTGAACAGGAAATCATGTTGATATGGCAAATGCTTCTCTTTTTCTCTCTCTCCCTCTTTCTCTCTCTGTCTCTTTCATGTTATTCATTATCCATTATAATACTCTGCATGTCCTATTACTGCGTTGCAGTAGTTACAAGATAATTGCTGTTGTGTACTTGCTGAGCAGATGCCCTTCAATATCATTAATTTATAAAGCTGGATTTTTACTGAAGCAATTTGGGTCAAGTGCCTTCCTCAGCGGTACAAATGGTACAAATGGTACAAAAACACTAGGTTTTGAAGCCCTGCTCCTGAAGCCAAACTACTCCTTGGTAATGTTAAGTGGCTATATGAACCTGTGACCTGTGGCAGGGATAATCAATGAAATGCATCTGAGAACTTTCTTCTCAACTTCTAACATCAGTAAAAAAGGTTGGGTTGCATTAGTTCATGAAATGTTTTTCGTTGTCTACCTGCAAAAACACAGCTTTACTCACAGAACTCCAGTCTGACCTGACTGACATGAAGTTTAAAATAAGCAGCACCTGGTTCTTACAGCTACTGTGTGAGAAAACAACAGCCCATAAATAGGTTGTGTGGACGTGTTAGAATCATTTTATAAAGTAAATTGCAAACTTAATCTTAATTGCTATAATAAGCAGGGCTAGGCAGTACTTCAAGTGTACCTAAAATACAAATTTCAATTTATTTGTAGATTTTTATTTATTTCTATAACCTCAAGGAAAAGCATTTTATTCTGTAACAAAATTCCTAAAACGTAGTTTGCCAAAAGACATAGTATGGCTATGACTTTGACTTAATGACTTATGACTATGACTTAATCTTGCCAAGATGAATTGCAGTTTTCTAGGTTGTATCTCATTGATGGACTTGGTTTGGCAGTAACATCTTGCCAGGTTAGGAATTGATAAATATGCCCTTCATCTCCCATTATTACCAGATTGAATTATAGGCTTTTGGCTAGTTGTTTGAGAGCCATATTATTACAAAATTTAGACCGATGCATTTCCACAACAGGCTTACAGTTAGTGTCTTGGAAGCCATGAATATTCTGTATTAATTGAGATGGTAACATTTCACTGAAAGCATCTTAATGCAGTTCGTTTATACTATGTCTTTAATATTTATCTGACTGGCGAGGGGACAGACAGGAAGTGGTGAGGGTCTTGCTGCTGTGCTTTGAAGATAAGTTCCATTCTATTCTTCCTGATTGAAATAAAGCCTTTATTTCCTCTGTTACTGTAATTCACTGAGGAGCCAGTTCAAAGCCTTGAAAGATGCATCAGCTCCACACCCTTGTTTCACTCTCACACATTTGATAGGCATATTACCATTAGAAAGTTACATAATCTTGGTAGATAACGCAGAGTTTTGAAGTGCAATTTCACATTATTTTGGGGCTGATAGGAACCTAATTAGGAACATAATGGATCAGCAGCAGATCAGACAAGGCTAATTAAACTGGCTTTCTTGCAAGAATAATTGGGGTTTTAGTTCAGGCCCTTGAAACATGGACCCTGATTTCAAGCAACAACCTCATGAGACAACGATCAGCAGACCCTGATGTTATGAAAGGAGGTGTCAAATTTATATCCTACTTCCTTTAGTTATGTTTGTCATCATTGTCCACAGTGGTATTCCACCCCTGCATCAGCTATACTGACTGCTTCACACAACTAGTTCATAACACAAAGATAAAAATGGCAGTGTTACACAAAGGCTGGCTGGCAGTGTTGGGACTCCAGCTCCCAGAGTGTGGACAGCTCTGGCAGATAAAACAATTTGTGTCATCTACTGGGATGAGTATGTAGTGTGAATAAAGGATTATCCATAGCTGGAGGAAAACAGGAAACAATAATAATAATGTGATATCAGTTTTAGCTTTGGAATTCATTTGCCACGTTGCAAATGTGACGTTCGATAAAGTAATGTATTTGAATTTCCGATTTCCTCTGTCAGGGAACATTTTATTTGTTTTCCCTTTACCACAGAAGACATTTTGCAATGGTGCAAGGAAAGATTTTAACAAATCCATAGAAATATTAAACATGACCGACCTTTCTTCTCTTGCATGGACATCATTCACACAGAAATAAATAAAAATGTCCTGCCCAGGCAAAA
Organism: Megalops atlanticus; assembly: GCA_019176425.1. Lineage (NCBI taxonomy): Eukaryota > Metazoa > Chordata > Actinopteri > Elopiformes > Megalopidae > Megalops > Megalops atlanticus. Next base: position 27,322,210 of record CM032875.1, on the reverse strand, counting down.
TGGCATGCGTGTGTTTCCGTTTTGAATAGGCCCTTAAAGAAAGAAGAACACAGTGGAAGGGACAATGGCTGCCTGATATCGCAGTGGCACAGGTGACAGCATGTCATAATTAACAGTAATGACTGCGGCTTCAAGAGGAGTCACACAACACTTATCTCCCCCCTGTCTCAGGAGCAGGAGGAGCCGCTTTTGGAATTGCATTTCTCAGTATTCCATTGTCCTGTCTCCTCTGCCACACAGAGCGGAATAATTTACCACCCTGAAATATATTTGCATGTTACAAAATCCGCTCAGCTCGTGAGTATCACATGTTTGAAAAGGGAAGGATGTGCAATGTGTAACAAATGTGTGACCATTAACCTTAACCATACATGTGTCGTGATATTTTGTTGTTTAATATCTCCAACATAGACAGTGTTAAAGAGTGCCTTATATATTTTTGTTGTTTAACTCTGCATTGCATGCATTCATTCCACTTCATCTGTACTGTAGATGTGTCAGTATAAACAAGTGTGTTTTTCATACTATAAATGCTATCCTGTGTATTCTGGGAGCTATACCCAAAATTGTGAGTTACTGCTTTCCAAAACACTTTAAATAAATAAAACAATAAATAAACACTTTACATAAAAACTTTATTACCATATTCTATTCTGGTGAAATATAACAATTACATATACAGTGTTATTTAAAAGTATAAAGAAAACTAAAGAAAACAAAATTTGTTTGTTGTTTGGTGATCCTTGAAATACTACATGCTGAGCTGAGGCTCATTAAACCATGAAATGTAAGTGTAAGTCTGTTCCTGAATGAACTCATACAATGTTAGCCATGAATAATACTACACAACAGCACAGCTGAACGTAGTAAGCAATTTTTTTACTGTGATTCATGTGGCTGTAGTAAAACCCTATGTACAACTATTTTTATTTATTGTTATTATTATTGTGTGTGGTATCACAGAAACTTCTTGTCATAAAAACATTACTTCTTCTCATGTTGTTATGACTAAAAGTAGGCAGCAAGTATTGATTTGCCTCCACGATCTCTACCATTACCCTGGCTTTGCACTCGCTTCTACTCTAAGAACAATGGAGGTCATCTGACAGCGGGCATTCATCCTGCTCTTTTATTCATTGAAATAGTAATACCTACCTTAATGTATAAATAATTCACAACACTTTGACCTTTTTGGCCATCAGGAGGTTAGTTGTTTTGACAGGTGTACCAGAAATTCAAGTCCAGGTGGTGTGAAAATATGTTTCTGATGTACCCCTTGAGCAACCTACTGTACCTCACTGAGTTTGCCAAATGCTCCCCCACAGTTCTAGCCTTTGGCTACTCTGTTATGAGGAAGTACAAATAAATAAAGAAAAAAGAAATACAGTTCTTTTGAGGGAATACTAATGTGAAGGTACAGTTTTTCCACAAATGGGCAAAAGTATTATTATTATTATTATTATTATTATTATTATTATTATTATTATTATTATTATTATTATTATTATTATTGTTGTTGTTGTTGTTATTATTATTATTGTTATAATAATAATAATAATACCAAATAATACCAATAATAATAATAATAATAATAATAATAATAATAATAATAATAATAATAATAATGCCTTTGGACCTTTCCCAACAGCAAAACAGAATTCTACATCACAGATTTGCCTGCCAACTCTCCAACATTGGCCACAGATAGGATAAATGAGCATGAAGAAAACACAGATAGTGAGGAACCCCTTAAAACAAGTCCAGCCTTGTCTCACTCAGGGTCACATTGTAACCATCCCTGTAAATATGAACTGACTTGAACAAGCAGAAAGTTGTACATTATAACAGGCAGTCTCTTCATACAAAAACTCAGTGTGCCAATTCTAATAAGTTTGAAGACATGTTCTTGTTATTAAAGTTCTGTATTTTGAATGCAGATAGTATAATCCTAAATTGTAATGTAGAGCATCTAGCTGCCCATTCACTAAAATTGACATAGCAGGATCAATATCAGTATTACTGTGGGATACTAGGTGTACCTGGCATAAGAGCATCATTCCCATAATGTGTAATTTTGTGTAATACTCAATTAAATTGTACAAATGGTGCAAAGTGTACCAGATTTTTATAATCTGAGCATTGCTCTTTTATGCTGAGTTTGCTTAATTTTACTAAATAGAATTTTGGATCATTAATCTTGGCATGTAAATACAGCACAGTAGCTGAGAGTGCTGTCCATGCTTATTATCAATAACACTTCGGATCTGTGTGCCCATGCTCACTCTGAAGGACTGCAGCCTTATTGTCCAGACTGTTAGGCTTTGTATTTGCCATATTTGCTAGTTTATTTTAAATTGAAAAATTCTTATTAGGCCTTTTGAATGAATTTGTTGTCAGCAGTATACACGGCACATGTGTCTAAAATTCAGCAAATTAAAAGTAGCTGGCACTTAATAACTTAGTTTAGAAATTAGAAAATACCAAACATCCAATTAGTATAATACAAATGAATGGAACGGAATTTCTCAGTAGAGCACCTGTATGTTTCCTTGCATGGACGTGTGGGTTAATTTATATGATCATCTATTGTATGAATTAACTGAACGACCATATAAAGGAATGAGATGTCTATTACAGAAATGTAAATAAGAAAAACTGCTGAACCTCTGTGACCCTACCATTTGGCCTCTTACCTTGAGTATCAACAGAGATCTGAGGAACAGGGATAGCTTATAGAGAGATTATATTTGCATGTAAAGTTTCATTAGATTCCATACAAGAGAACAAGTTGAAGATGGAAAATAATAGTAAAAAAATCCATCATGTGACCTTGACCTTTGATCTTTGACTTTGTAACCTTAAACTCAGTAGGGACAAGACAACATTTGTGTTAAGATTAATCAATATTCATGAACAGTTGCCTTGGTTGCAGATTGTAAATCAGGAAAAAAAATCTACCACAAATGCCCCTGTGACTTTGCCATTTATTGTTGTGAAACAGATAAAGTTCTGGCAACTTGGGAGGACCTTATTTATGTCAAGATTCATCAAAAGAATCAAAGCAATACAAAACAGGAAACAGTTTTGTGATAACATTCTTACTAATTGCAGATTTGTATAAGTACAACGTCAATACGTGAGATACCAGCCATAAATTCCTCCTTTATGTTTAGAAACATTAACTCTGATAGGTGTAATGGGATAAAAGAAATATGTGGGACTAGGTTATTATCTTTGAGGTCACCTTGATGAAAGACAATGATGAAGTTTCTCCCAAATGGATTCAGGCACTGGCCCCAAACAAAGACATTAATTACGAGGACTTGACAGGGATAGGTGATACATCCTCAGCTCTGCCTTTATCCGGCAGCACAGGTGAGAATGACTGTTGCTGTGACTCGACACAGTACACAATGAAGACCTTGCAATCATGGTGATTTTCTTCTTTTTTTTGGCTGACTTTGGGCATTAACTCAGTTCTGGGCAAACCTGACCTGGGATTTTTTCATGGCTCTGTACATTTTGGACAAAGTCAACAAATGTTTACAGTCTGTTTATGTCATGTCTGCTGATTTCTATGTATATATTTTTGAGCAGTACCCTTTATCTTGTGAGTGTGCTTTCAAGCATGCCTGAGCACGTCCTGTCATTTGTAAGCAGACAAATTATGCAGGTGTTGGAAAATAGTCTATGTTATTCAAAGTAAATTAAATCAAATGGTTTCATTGCTGTTTGGTGCAGCACAGCTGTCATTAAATAATCAGTACAAGATGATACATAATATTTTTTATGAGACTTTTATGTACTTGATAACAGTGATAGAATTTTTAATTAATCCAGGATAGCTAAAGCAAGAATATTATCTCTATTCTTGATTGTGGTTTTCATCAAGCCATTTGGGTCATAGACATGATATTTGTGGCATTTTGTGAGGAGTTAGAGGGAATGCCATAATATTATTGCAGCTTCAAGTGCTCAACTGTAGAGATTTTTTGCACTACCAATACAAAATTCAACCAGCACTGCCTAACAACTATAATGCAATTATATGTTCCCTCACAACCTGGAGCTGACCTCCTGTTACAGTGTGCAGGCTTTTCACCATCATGTGCTAATCCCCTTGTTAGGTACCCAGTGACAGACCCATTTAAAGTTCCTAATGACTTACAGCACACCAGTCCTAGCTTGACTTTTACTGGCATGTAATTATTAGGCAATGGAATCTCAGGAGGTAAGGCACCTGTGACTGTGGTATTGCTCCAATTTGTGTTATGTTGCCACAGTTCATCTGGTTTAAGGAAGGTGGCCTGCTAGCTGACAGTTGCAGGCATTTGAACAAGTCACATTAAAATCTGGTACTCACATATGTTCCATCCAGTGCATCCAGTATTTATCACCCCCGGTCTGTCAAAGGTTGACAGATGCCTGTAGTGAAACAAGAACCTTCAGGACCCAAACTATACAAGGCAATGAAAATAGTATAGAGGTATGTCTTAACCCCTTAGATGGTCCATCGGGCTATACAATACACAATATAGTCATCTCTCAGTCTTTGCAGTATGACACTTTTCATAAATTCCATCTCAGGTGTCATCTTTGTGCTTCAGCAGTTTTTCTGCATGATATTTTAGGATACTACCTGTTCTTCGTCTGTGGAGGAGCCCACATTCATGCTATATTGTTAATGCTATCATTTTTTCGTACAGCCAATCTATGGCTAATCTATCACTACAGCCATATGCTGATATTGATGGTAACTGCTGATATTGAGGACATTTGAGTTGGTTGGTTCAGTCTTCTTTATTGGACACCTTCCTTTTCCGCCTTATCTTCAGAATGCATTACAAGGATGCTCTTTTGACAGTAGTCATGGTTTGTCATTCTTCCATTTTTTTCTCAAGTCATTTTGTCTCCATGCAATGATAGCAATATGTTTTAAAGTGCAATAATACAATATGTTGTAAATTAAAAACAATTTTAATGATATATGATGTGTTTTCTTACATTGTAAGTAAAGAAGTGCCTAACTCTTTGGATCTAACTGATTTAGTTATTTAGATATACTTCCTTTCTGTGTTTTTTGAATTTCAGTTCATTGTTCATTGTTTCAGTTCATAAGAAATCCTAGAGTTAAAATTATGTTGAAATATTGAAATTATATTGAAATTTCAGCATCTGGAATTGCACTAATAAGGGGATAGTAAGTATTAAAACTTATCACTACAAATTCTTAGTAGGTTCCCGCATTATATATGGGAGCCCATAGTAGCACCATATTTCTTAACATGCATCTGAAATCCATTTCAAATGTAAAAGGGATTAACCTCAGCCAAGGGGTAGCCAATCTGAATAAATTGCACAGACTAAACGTTTTCAGCAATTAGGATTACCAGGTGTATCCTAAGATGTTAGACCTGATTAAGTTCTGTTTGGCTCTTTGGGGGATTGATTGTCATTCATAAGCAAGAATACCAATAAAACATAATAAAAAGGCCATAGTCAAACCAATGTTAAGGAGTGTGGGGTAGGAGGCATGGCACTACTTCCACTGGTGATTTAGGCTTGTGTGGCTTTGTGACACTAATACATTCTGACCTGGTCATTCTGACCTATAATGATATATCATTAAAAGTTGTTTTAAAAATCAGAGGGAAGGATTTCAGATATTATTATTGACATGTCCAGTTTTAAACATGTTTAATGATTATTGTCCACAAGACAGAGACTGCATGCAACCACTCTGCATTTCTGAAAGGTTACTGCATCAAAACATTTGCATCACAAGAAATAAGTAGAGTAATATAAACCAAACATCAGCAGATTTATTTTGTCTTGGAATTTTTTTAAAAGTCATAAATGCTCATGAACAGACAGTGCATTGTATAGAAAACTTTTCTGCGGCACTTAATTTTTAAAATCTGTTTTTGATATTGATATTTTTGGCCTCATTATCTGGCTACAACACATGCACAGGGAATATGTCATTTATGCAATGATGAAAGCATATTGATTTCTGTCTTTGTTTATATGAGATTAGGGAGGAGATATTGATCACGTTAGAATCAAGGTTTAGAGAGGAAGAAAAATTGTACCAATACTTTTAAATGTAACCATAAATCAATCAAACCACAGCGAAGGCTAAGACGCTGCACACATTAACAAGAATTCTTACTTGTATATAAATAAAAAGTGAAGGTAAAAAGATGGACAACGTACAGTACCTCAATCCTGTTAGATGTTGCAATTATATATTTTAATATACCGTAATCAAAGATGAATGAGAGTAATTATACATGTAATTTGTATGCGGGAATCACATTTCCTTACTTGAAATTCCTGCACTCTTATGTCTTTTAATGTCACTTCATAGCAAAATGACTATTTCAATAGAAAACTATAAAAATGTTTAATTGAAATTAAATCAAAATGTTTTTATTGCCTCTGTCACTTGTAGTTACATGCTCTGATATTTACTCACCCCTTTGGGATTCTTTTAAAACAAAATGGTCTTACAGCAAACGATGGCAACAATATTGTTTTTCTTTCTGATTTATCTTATGTGCAAAGAAAAGGGTATTAAGTAGAAAGCAGTATGATGTATTAATTACCGTAGTGTGGATGTATAACAAAAGACTTGTTTCTTCTTGCAATGCATGCACAGAGTGGATTAAATTGGCTTCTGTTAAAGAATACACTCAATAAGGTTGCCCCCATACATACAAACTAACTTGCAAAAGGTTTATTAAAGCAGTTCAATATACCTTTACAACAGTAAAACCTCTGTTAACCTCTGTTGTTAAACATGCTTGGCTCCATGATCGTCCAGTTGATCAGACCTATACAATTGCACTAAAAATTATGATTATGGTCTGTAGTCTTTGAATACATGTAACAATCATACAGAGGGAAAGATTGTTGCAATGGGCAAATATTTTTGATTTTATTAACTGTAAAAGATTTACTGAGTGGATTCTATTTGTGGGTCAGTATGGACATTGTTAGAAAGTATAGCTAGTTATCTAGGTATGTTTCTTTTTTGATAGTTCTGCCTAGGCCTCTCATTTAAAACTCTAATTTCGTAGATCTAAACCCAATGAGTTTTCATTGTTTTGCAGAGGAAATTACCACTTGAAAAAAATGTATATTTGAAAATATAAAATGGGGAATTTGAAACCATTATATTGTATCCATTGCAAAGCAGATATCCGTATGTGGTTTAGCTCTTGATGCTTAAAATTCTGAAGGTAACCTGTTTGTTCAGCTGTATTTAACTGGAGCAACTGAGGTAGGGTACTTGCTCAAGGGAACTAGACAGCGTCTGACCTTGGATACGAACTCATGACTACAGTTTCACATCCATAATTCTGTACTCCAGCCACTACCCTGCCACAAATTTTTAAAAGTTAAACTAATTCACCTTTCCCAGATGAAGATACTTGTGATGATGTGAAAAAACGATGAATTACTATATATAACACAAATATAAACATAGCCTTTTATGTTTTCAGTTGTAAAATAATTATTTCACGCAAGAGCGTTTTTCATTTTTGGAGACAGCAGAAGTTCAAAAGCAAGAAAGTAAATGGATTTTTCTTTGCAATTACTCTCAGTAGACTGTCTTCCCTCTTTGCTGTTAACAATATGCAGAACTGAATGAGAATGTAGAGCTCCAGGTGATAGGAGTACGTTGAACCAGACATGGTTCATTTAGCTCCATTAAATAATAATAAAAATCCTTTCTGTGGGAATATGTCCCAAGGGACCTCTTTTGTTTGGTCCCTGTATTGTAACATTTTAAAGAAACAATGTCAATTGCAATGTCAATGTCAGGATGATTTTATGACTTAAGTTATGTCTAGTTATGGTACACTTCCCCAGAGCTTTAAAAACTCACCTTTAAACTGCTGTTTGTCCTGAGCCTGTTTTGATCATTATGAGTGTGCCTATTTAAAGACGGATCATCCAACAGCTGACTCCTTTTTACTCAATTGTTGTTATTGTGGTGATGTCACCTTAAGCTTACAGGTGACCACTGGCTGCATTAATCACTTAAAACTACATTCAGTTCAATTGTAATTCATGAATCTTTGTGTTGTTACATGTTACCATGTAATATTTTATTCAATGGAACATCTACAGTTCTGATATGTTAACCTTGGCTTAGTGGTAAGAAGTAGGCCTTTTAACCAAACAGTTGCCAGTTTGATTCCCAAGTGGGGCACTGCTGTAGTGTCCTTGAGGAAGGTACTTAACACAAGCTGCTTCAGAAATACGTAGCTGTACAAATGGATGGAAGTAAAAGTTGCTGAGAGCATATGCTAAGAAACTATGTTACACAGTCGTATTTACATTTAAAACTTGTGCAAAGACAGAAATGAAATTCTTAACATGAAAATTGGTTCTCATTGCAATATAAATGCAGGTCTGGGTGAGTACTACAGTATTACAGTAGTTTCACTTCATAACTTAAATGATCTTTCCCTTAATATTAACTGCTGTTGCTCTTTGGCCAAATATTTTGTAGAAGTAGAAGCAAATCTTTCTGCTTTGGCGATTAATGTTTTCTCCTGCACACACTGAAAGAGCTATTCTTTTTTCTTTTATCATTTTCTACAAAGATTTGTTGTACATTTTACCTGAATCCCACCTGGCTTTCATTTTTGGACCCTGAATGGGCATCCATCAGAGACAATGACTAAATTAAACTGCTATTTCTCTTTTTCTCTGCCTCCCTCCTTCTGATTGATACACCTATTTCACATAAAGATTTCACGCCTGAAAGATCCCAAATGGGTCCAGTCCCATGACAAACAAATCAATTTTTATAGACTTGAAAGTTGCTGAGCTTGAAAATTGTTTGAATATCTTTGAAGCACCACAGAGAAGTATACTAATCCATCTGTTACTGTGTTTTATGACATAGTGGATGGGTATTGATATCTCAGACGTGCAACCACCTAGAGCTCATAGTCAAGGGGAAGAAGTTATCTCATCTGTCCCTTCTATGTGCCTATGTACAGACTACATAGGAAAAAACAATCTGTGCTTCATTGGTAGAGAAATAGAGGCATGATGGATTTGTGTATCTGTTTTTATTGAATAAGTTTCAAAATTACATTTTAACATAAATTACATTTTTACATTACAAAATTTCATTTTACCATAAGTTGCGAGTATTGTGACTCTTGTCATTTATATTATACGGTACAACAAACTTAAACAACTTAAGCTTTAATCAACAAAAAATTGTGATAGAGGTTTATTTTTCTACAAATGGTTAGAAAAATGTTCTATTCTAGAGAAGTTTCTTACCATAGTTATGTCTATTTAATTCTCAATTAAACCAGAAATTATTTTTTCACATCTGTTTATCTATCAAAGATAGCAGTTAGCTCCATGAGTTAGCTAGAACTATGCTTTGCCTTGTAAAAGTGTCCAACATTATTTAAACATACAGAATTTTCATACAATATCATACAATCTTGTACAATCTTATTTGGCCACAAAATAAACTTTTCACTTTCTTTTTTATCCTCTTCTGCTTTTCATTCTTAATTTTCCCTGCTGTATGACATCATCAGACCCCCAAATTAGGCTTTTCACCATCACTCTCTACCCATATTTACCCTATTGCCACGTCTGGTCATCATAGCCAATTGCGAATCACATGCTGACCTTGGTAGAAAAGATATGTTGGCCATTGTTAGTTATCTACAGTAGGTGTCATTTTTTTCAGTCCTTGGGCTTTCTGTTTAACACATGGGCTAGGTAGCTAACTTGCTACATCTAGCTACATCATTAGCTGTTTTCAGACAGTTTTCCCATTAGTTAGCTAGTGGCAGCTGGTGAGCTGGAAACAGGGGAGGCTGAAACATTACCTTTAAATCTATCATTACTTTCAACCTGTTCCCCTTTATCTTCCTTGATTAACAATAAAACAAATAATTCAGATAATAATTGACACCAATCACGTAAATAGAGTAAATGATTATGCTCGCGAAACAGCACAGATTGTCTGTAGTTTGTGTGCTTGCAAAAGCTACAACATGAGATTGTTTAATGAACAAGGATGGCATTTATCGATTTAAATTAAGTTAAATGCTCATGACACATCACAGCTTTTGTGAGGTCTGTGTTCTAAACATTATTGTTCATTGCACTCAACCTAACCAAAAAGTTTATTCTCAGTAATTTAAATCGATCTAACTAAATTTAGCTCCGTCTTGTAATTTGAATTTTGTAACACAAGAAAGCTATAATGTGAAACATTTAAGAGAAAGCTTTTGGATTACTTCCCACTTAATTATTCAAATTGCCATCCTTGTTAATTAACCAATCGCTGTAGCTTTCACAATAGCACACAAACTACAGGCAATCTGCATTGTTTCGCGAGCATAATCATTTACTCTATTTACGCATTGGTGTCAATTATTCTGCGAATTATTAGTTTTATTGTTAATCAAGGAAGATAAAGGGGAAAAAGTTGAAAGTAATGATAGATTTAAAGGTAATGTTTCAGCCTCCTCTGTTTCCAGCTCACCCGCCGCCACTGGCTAGCACACTAGCAAACATACCAGTTGAGTTGCTGGTTAGATCATTAACCCACTAGCTAGTGACCTACTGATGTCACGTACTGATGTTTTCCACTTACAACAAGATTACATTCTGTGGAACTACAAGAATATGAAATACAATGAGGACCAAATATGATGAAATCCACTATTTCATCAAGAGCAAACACCTCTTGTTTTCCAGCCTAATTTCAAAAATCCAAAGCAAGGTCAAATTCCATCATTTTCACAAGTGTTTCAAGTACTCACAAACCACCATTATATTAGTCCACAAATTTTCCACAGACAGCGTGACAAGGATTGTATCAAATTTACACATATTTTATGTCTCCAATAATTGAATCATGTCACTGGCCTTTTTTAACAAAAGACAGCAAGTCTTTAGCAATAGGTTTCATTATATGGTCAACAAATCCAGACAACTCGATGTGGCAAATTGATAGCTGCTATAATGGGGCACAAGGGGATCTGCGTGATTAAAACCTTGTTGAAATTTGCAGAAACAACCATGAAGAATCAGCTTATATTCACCAAACTTCAGGAGGGATCATACAGGTGGTAACAATGCTATATACTGTGTGGTTACAGTTTCACATAGGATTGACCACCAGTTTTGTATGTACAGTATATAAGAATGAATTCACAAATTGTTCTACCAACAACATTTACTAAAGATAATGACATGTTCTTGTCAAAGAAAGATGAATGAAATTGCTTTGTTTTTCCAGAAGTGCAGTCAGCAGTAGAAATTACTGTAGATACTCAGTGGAATTGTGTAGACCTGTGGTGTCTTTTAATATGTCTGTATAGCACAGAGGGCAGTGTGGGTGACATGGGGAAAATTAATATCTGTGGCAACTGGATTTTTACCTGCAGGCAAGTGCTAAATAACATAATAAACAAGGTAAAGGAAAATGCCTGACATCCTTTGCAGATGCTAGAGACTGCATAATACATCAAAGCAGAGTCAAGTTTGCTGCAGTGGTTTGTATGTCGTGCATTCAGAAACAAAGCAGGACCCCACAGATAGTTATGTGGAAGTGAACGATTTCAGATTAGATGCCCAGAAGATGGTTTAGGGATAAGACTTACACCAAGGATTTGGAATTTTTTACAACAATGCATTGCAACAATTGCAAGAACTTGATTCTACATCATCTGAGGATGCTTGACAGTTTGAATGTTGAGTTTAACCCTCCTATTGTCCTGGGGTCATAATGACCCGAAATCATATTCAAACCTAAGAAAATGATATAAAACATTAATCTAAGTACATGGCCTCCTATGTAGCTTCCTAAAATGACCCCAAAAATGGAAATTTGAGTTTTTTTAAAAATCATTTTCAGTGCAGCTGCCACAAAAAAGTAACACCTATTGTCTTAGGGTCAATATGACCCGAGATAACTTTTGATGTTGAACTATCTTTATGAGCAGCTCTATCTAACTCAGAGTGCCACAAACTCATCCTCATACTCATAGGCTTGATCATTTTAATGTTAATAATGATTTTTGGAGTTGGTTAAAGCATTTGTATCCCTTTCAGATAGTTTAAGTCTAAAATCAGAACTTAAGACCTTTGTTAAAATATCTAATGTCTCTCTTACCAGCCTCAAGCAACTGAATTAGAAATTACTGATCATTTGGCTATCATATTAACTACCAGACATGTATTTAAAATTTGTTAGTCTCAATGTAGTCTGTGAGGTAATTACTGACTCTCTTCTTTGGAATATGTAGTATCTTGTAGACTGTCCAGTAAAATCAGGGTAATTCTCTCACTGATATCATGGACAAAATGGTACTCACTCGCTACCCTCTGTGCTTATGAAGAAGGGTAAAATACTTTCCATTTGTAAGTCTATCAATTACCCAAACTCTTTTAAGTGACTGCCTGTAAATCAGCCAAAACCAATTTTTATTCATCCCTTATTTAGAAGGGTATTGGCCTGCCAGGTCTCTTTTTTCAAATTTTGCAGTCCTCTTGACCTAGTTAGGCCACCTGCACTGCCTGTCTGCAATTGAGCAAAACAATATTTTCAAAAACAGTCTTCAGTGAAAACATGCATTTTTGTGTATGATTATTCATAGAGCAAGCTGAAGGAGATGAAATGTGAGTTCCCTCTATCCCAGCATTCATGGATACTGTGCCATTTTTCTAAAGTCTCCCCCTCCAGCATAGAAGAGCTGGTTCTCAAAGCCATATCCACAATCCATGGACTTGACCCAGTCTCAGTCTGCTTTATCACATCTAGTGTCTGTACTCAAGGCCATTTTATCATTAATGCCATCAAAGGCTCACCAAAGTCTAGAGAGGTACCTTTATCATTTAAAGTGGCTGCATTCAACCACATGTTAAAAACAAATTAATCTTCTTGACCCTGAAATCCTAACTTTAGGCCTGTTTCTCACCTGCGCTATCGCTTTGAAATTCTTAAGCGGACCTTTGCTGCTTAGCTCTGTACAGCCATTTCTTATACAATCAGCTGTATGACTTGGTTCAGTCCAGTCTGAGATCCAGGCACAGCACAGATACATGTGATGATGACGATATTGTTACTATTACTGACACACACCTTTATCATTCTGGTTCTGCTTTTTGCACATGATATCACTGGCCACAAAATACTTCTCTCCCATCTAAACATTGCTGGAGATGTGTCAGGTAGTGCTCAGGTAGTGGTCGTCTCATTGAGGCTCCTCTGTATGTGTCAGGTAGTCTGCTATTATGTATAAAACAAATAAGTTTGCCATTTTCATTGTTTTTGGAGTAGAATGGGGTTAAATTTGCCACTACTCCTGTTTTAGTCTTTGTCCCACTGGGCTTTGTTGTGGGACCATTTTTTGATGACATTGCATCAATTACCAGTGCTACAAATATGGCATGCATTGCGCTCCCATTGTTCCACCTCTTCTTCTGTTCAGTAAGACACTACAAACTGAGGACACGTTAGCTGGAATCAAAGAGAAAAGCAGATATGCTTCTGAAATATAGTAGCAGCAACTGTTAAGAAATTGTATGTAACAATTTTTAAGTCTGTCTGCATACAGCATTGATAAATCTTGCCTAAACATTACATAAATATAACAACACAGAACATTCGTAAAGCTTTATGTTTGAAATAACACTTTGTAGTTGTTATGATACTCATTAAATAAGACATTCATGAATGCATCATAGGCAGTCGATACAGCTTCCTAACATCAATATGTTAAACCTTTCATTGTGTCATAAACTTGGGTACATGCTTTGACATAAGAGGATTGCTGATCCAGGCATTTCATACATATCATGCATACATAAGACACTCATGATGACATGATATGTTACATGTTAAAATATAAATTGTGAAATGTAAAAAAAAATATATATATGCACTGATTGGTGGCATGTTCCATAGAAGCCAACTAAGAATTATTAAGAATCAAACAAGTCCATCCAAACCTTTCACTTCCCTTGCATTTGTCGCCATTACTGGCTATTTTGTCCAGATAGGAAAGAAAAGGTAATGTAAATAGTTCAGACATTTTAATGATTATGTACATATGTCTGCTTCTTGTGTGAAAGCAATTTTCTGTAGGACTTATGTTGACACAATGACCCTACTCGAGCCTTGAACAGTACTGGCAGTGAAAAAAAATAGCAAGGTGAGTGTCTTCATTGCCTGAAATGACAACAGGATATTGCTTTGGGAGGTGACTGTGACACGAGAGCAGACAGGATAGTGCTGGATTTTCTGTGTGGCCTATACTGTACACAGAAGGATTGAGATTTTGGAGGTGGTGGAATACTTTCTAAGTGTGCTGCAGTGTCACAGTGGTATATGTTGTATCATAGTCTGAAAAAAATTAGTTGTTGACTGGTTAGTACACTGTAACTTATTTTACATGTGGTAAATACCATGTAAAACTCAAAGAAAACATCCCAACAACACAAAGTTCCTACTACTTCCTTTTTGCTCATGGTATGGGCAAAATCAGTTCCTCAAACACTTACTTATTACAGTCATTTATCTTTTAAATCTATCTGAAAATATGGAAGATATGGAGAGGGAAGAAAGAGACATTAGAGCCAAGGTAACTGCATCCAGTAAAATTTATTAGATTTAGCTGAGTGCAAAGTCCTTTTAGTTTTAGTTTGTCCTTACTCTTTACTAGCATTTGTAAGAAAGCATTGCTTTTTTGTTAAATACAGAGCATATTAACACTTGAAATTCTCATTAACTGAGATGTTGAGTATACAATAGAGAAAAGGATCGCTTGTTTCATTTGGATAAGGACAAAGTACAAAGAGGAAGGACTGAATAGCCTTGACAAGTATAATAACATTGAGAGAATAACATTTTGAGAAAAAAATGAGACAAAAGGTTAACCCTAACACTAACCCCAATCCTTAAAATGCAGAAAATAATAAGCAGAGAACAGAAAAGCTGCATACAGAACAAGCAGAGTAGCTGATAGAGACAAGTCTTTCAAATAATTATTATTACTATAATTATTACGAGCATTATTAGCATTATTATTAGCATTATTATTATTAATTTTACTTCCGGGCCTCCCATGTAGCTCAGTGGTTAAGGCATTCGCTTTGAACACAAGCTAAGCTGTACAATGTAGGTTCAATCCCAGCCGTGTCATTTGTCTACAATGGTCGCAAGCCATCCGGAACAAATTGGCTTCACTCTGCCAAGGATAGGGGTAAGTAGATTGGCCAAGGCTTCTTTGTGTCATGGCTCTCAAGGATCCTGTGATTCATCAGGCAAGTTGCTTGGATGACATTAGTGGAGCAGCACCTGTCCTCCAATGAGTGCCCACTCCACTAGAGTGCATTATGTGACTATAGTGCACAAAATTGCCATTGGCTTTTTGCAAGTGTATCAGATGGCTTGTCTTCCTTTCCACAGCGTTCGTCTTCCTTCAGCACTTCAGAGTCATATCACCAGGTAGGAAAGTAACCACAGCAACAACACAAGCGCCTCTTGGCTGGACTTGAACCTCTTATCCCAACCGTTCTGCCATAGCAGTGGCATTGTCAGGTTTGTCAGCTGCTGATTTGAACTTACAATATACAGTGGTGTCTACGAGAGGATTACAGCACATTTCAGCCAAAGAAATTGCTAGTCGGATAGAGGCGTTGTAGTCTCTCAGTCCAATTCCTTTTATCTGTCTAATTTCATTGAGCGACTCTCTTTTTGCTCCCAAGACACCCCATTGCATGCATAGCATTTCTGTCCTAATCTTGTTTTGGAGCTGAACAGTTGCTCCCCATAATGCAGTTGTCCCTTCCCATCCCTGCTAGTGAGTCAAAATGAATTCAAAAAGCAACCCTTCATAAAAATGTGACCATCCTTATGGATTTAAGTAAACCATGATATGCACAAAAATGAGGAATAACACGGCACACACAATCTTGCATGCATGCGCTCTGCATTACAGGAACATCTCCTGTGACTTATTAGTATTTTTCTGTTGCCTGTTAAATAAATAGTTAATACTGGTGCATTTTCTAAACTGATTGTAATTATAAGGTATGTATGAAAAATGCAGTGTATGTTCTTTAGAATTACAGTTCTGACAACCATGAATTTTTCTTTACCTTTTAATAGAAAATTCTGAAAACAGGTGCTCAGGCCCTGCTATTATTGTAGTACAAAATCAAAATGCATAACTTGTAAACCTCCTTGCAAGATGAGATTAAAATATATATTTATTTAGCAAAATGTAAATGTGCAAAAGTGATTTGTCTGTTGATGCCTATTTATTTTTCCAATCTACTATATGCTCTCTCCCATTTTCTTCCAGATATTAATATTGGTCTATACTGCTAATCATTTCATTAGCTGTTTGTGTACAGGAAGCAAATTCAATATAGGATGGACATGGACAAAGTCTACCATAAATTTTCAGCAATTTTCCACTTGTTACACTTTCAAGCAGATAATACAGATAAATGTCAATTTTAATGTACACTTATAATTCCTTGGCTAGCCGTCAGTTAAAATGACATTTAGACTCATTTGCCATATATAATCAGCAGGAGGAAGACAACTGTTGGGGCTTCTTGGTTGGGATCTGGATATGAATTTGAAAAACCTGACCTGAAAGTAAAAACTCTCATATATATGTATGCCTTGCGCATGTTAAGATGAACACTCATTATTTGTGCATGTCTAAATCAGACTGTGGTAAACAATTTCAACCATTATTGATTAAACGCTTACAGTTACCTCATAAATATATTTGTTGAAGAGTGATACTCTATATAGGCAAACACAGTTGTCCTTAGATTAAACCATGCTAGGAACAGTACAGTAAATATTGTGGAAAATTAAACTGATGACAGAATTTGATCTTAGGGATCAAAAGTTTAAAAGTTAACCTGTGATGAGATGAAAGACTGACATCCTGTATACTGTAGTTGTTGCCAAGTACATGTCTATGTGTCCAGCTGGTGGTAAAGAGGATATGTTTAGGATAAGACTTGAAAGTATGACAGTGCATGATAAACTCATTTTAACTCAAAGAAAAAGTGAGAGATCAAGTTAATTGCCATTCCTTTTTGATACCATTTTGTGTTTGACAGATGTTAGAAATACATTCTGACACCTTTGCTTTTTGTGGAGCTCTTTGAGATGTGAAGTGCTGAACTGTCAATCACACAGATATCTTTATTTTCAAGTTGGTGTGAGGCAGAAAGAAAAAAGGGGGCACTTTGGAGTGGAGCAGGCATCTTGCAGATTTGCTATAATTGATACCCAATGCCTTCTCTGCAACAGCATGAGTAAAATCTCTCTGATAGATCAGCATTTAAGCTATTTAAGCTTTGTCTCTGTCTTTTTATCTATTATTGCTGTATTATTGTTTTCCTTTTTTTCAGTCAATTACCTACATATACATGAAAGACCAGAGAAAGGGAGACCAATTGTCATGGTCATTTCTTTATAGCAACTGATTAATTTCTGTTTTGGGCTCCTAAAATGGTGCAGAAGATTTAAAAAAACAGTAATGGAACACTTGCTTTTTCACATGTGCCAGCAGTTGCTTCTCAGTGGGAATGTAAAAGGCTGGACTTTATTAGGATATTGTGGTAAAGTAGGTGCTAATAATGTTGGGACACTTCACGGGGACAGTTACTACAACAATAAACATTTATTGAACATAGTGGGGAGGCATTCAGAAATATATAATAAAAAATAAATAATCTAAAAAGGCCCTTCTCATTAAATGTATTAAATCAGTGTTTCTCAAACCTCTCCTGGAGTACCACTTGTCCTGCATGTTTTAGATCTCTCCCTGCTCCAACACAGCTGATTCAAATGATCAGTTTTTTGTTAAGCAGTTTCAGGAGTTCATAACGAGTTGATCATTTGAATCAGCTGTGTTGGAGCAGGAAGACATCTAAAACATGCAGGACAAGTGGTACTCCAGGAGAGGTTTGAGAAACGCTGTATTAAATCAAGCCCATTAAACCAAGAATGAAACATTTATTAATCAATGAACATGTAAAGAGAGTATGTGGTTGTAAGGTGCAGGGAGCTGAACTGTTTACTGTACATTCATACTCTTCATTTAAAAATAAAATTCAAAAGGACAAGTGAAACTTAAAATTCAAGACAATAAACCTTCATAAGCCGGATAAAGGTGCTCAGCAAGCAATCATTTTCGATATGGTCTGCTCATGATAGTATATGAACATTACAGTTACACTGGGAACACTTCAAAGGAAGTTTCATCCATTGTAATAATGAATACCTCTGAAAACACAAAACCAAAACACTTTTAGGTAGTAGTAGTACAGGCTGTAATAATAATAATAATAATAATAATAATAATAATAATAATAATAATAATATAGATGTTATATCTATAATAATATTACCGAGGCGCTCAAGGCAACATAATAATATTAATAACAATAATATTTTAGATTAATAACAATAATATTATAGATTTAGGACATCTCCAATAATAATATTGGAGATGTCCTAAAGGACAGCAGTTCAAGGACAGCTCAGGTCTTATGTCAATCGAAACTGCAGACTATAGTACAAAGGGCAACGTTTCTTTATCTGTGGAAAAGTCCATTGGCCATTTTGAATGAAGTTCATTCATAAGTAATTAGTCCTTGAAAAAGAACTGAAGATGAGATTTAAGAATGAGAGTAGAAAAAAAATCTTCAACAGAGCAGACCTCTCTTTCCATACTGTGCTGCACCGCATATGATGTGATATGATAATGCCTATTCACCAAAGGTACAAAGAAGAGAGAGAAGCTAATAAAATATTAATCAATATGAGATGCCACAAGATTACTGTTCTGTTGGGGCTTCTCTGAGAATTCCAACCAAAGAAATTTAATTTGGATGGATACAATTTTGCTCTTAACTTGCTCCTTCAGCACATTTATTATTATGACTGTATTATATGAATTATTTAAAGGACACTTGAGATGCACATTTTCACAATATGAAATGAAGGTGCATTTTCCACAGAGTTATCAGTATACTTCCAACAAAGTGGTTAAAAAACACAGGCAGACCATGGGGATTGGAATCTAATTATAAACTCATTTGAATGACACACACCCATATTCTGAAGCAGATAGATCACCAGAGAAGCCTCATCCTCACAAATATGAGCCAGATTTACTGTCACATAATTTTACTAGAACATAAAATAAGGAAAATACACATCACTTAGCAAGCAAAAAAAAAAGCACTCACAAAAGGGGTGTTTATCCACTGTCAGCAATAGAAACTGAAGGGGTACATGAATGGCATCATACATCAACACTAGAATTAACACATTAATTCTAAAATATCTCTTTATGCTTTTCCCCCTTTGAGGTGCTGATTGAATTCCAAACCTTTGGAGCTTTGAATTTCACCAATAGTGCCATATCCTTCGATTTTATTACAGAGCAATCTGCCCATGATAACCATATCCATCAAAGACGTTTTGATTCTTTTAAGTGATGGATTCTTAAATGCAAAATACAAATGTTAATGATTATGGAGTCAACAATGACCAAGAGCCCACAGCAACAGAACAAACTGGCTTTGTTCCACTGGGGATAGGGTTTAGCAGGTTGGCTGGTTTCCTATTCTCATCACTCTCAGGCATCCTACAAGCTTCTGTGATGACATCAGCAGAGAAGCATCTATCCTCTAATTGGCAACCACCTTACTGTGGTGCCATGTCTGAATCATACAGAAAGTGGTCATTGGTTGTGCACAAGTGGATTGGAGGACTGCATTTGTTTTCAGCCCTCCTGCATGCGTGAAATTGCAAGTGAGTCCAAAATAATTCTCGTAAAAGGGAATGCTTGAAGTTTGCAAACAGAATATTTGAACTGTGAATATAAGCCAGCTAGGAAGCTATTTTCCTATCTGCTATTAATGTTTGTAGTGCTGTCATGTTAATGTTAACGTTAAGCACGTCAGGCGACAAGCAGCATAAACTGATTTATTGGATTTATTAAAAATGCATTTTGCTTTTGGTGGCTATGGTGAAGGCAGATTACAAGTGGCCTGCACCTGGTAATATGGCATGCGTTTATGATCCTGGCCATATACTTTATATGTATAAAACAAAAACACTGCTTAATATGCCAAGTTTTGGCATCCTTGTGACAATCTATATAGACTGTTTGAAGGTGAGCAATACTGTGATCAAAAAAGCATAAACTATCTTCTGATCACAGCATGATTCAAAGCTCAGATGCTGAGAAGATCTCATTTTATGTATGCTTGCAGAGATTCAGAGCTTTTTACATTATGTTTCTCCTTTGAACATGTTTTCATGTTTACAACATCACTATCATTTTATATGGAACTATGGAGTTATTTCTGACATTGTCTGCATTTGGCCAAATACTGAATGTACAAAATCTCACTAAAGACTGTCCATACTGCCCCTACTTTAGAGTAATATACTCTCAACTACTATGCAGTACAATATTTTAAGCCACGTAAGTCACAAATTTTCACATTATGGAGTAGATTTGCAACAGAGGCAACTGCTCAGAAGAGGCAATGGAAACCAAGCCTCCTCTAAAAATTAATTTAAAAAGTTTGTTCTTTTTTAATATTTCACCTTTTTATTTTTGCATAATTAAAACTACATAAATACAAAGCAGCGGTTGCTTGCGCTCATGGCTATTGTTTTCACTTGAAATTTTCAATCATCATGCAGGATCAGACAGTAGAACATTATGATGACCAGTTGATCATAGCCCAAGTTCAGACGCCTTTTAGACAACCACCCATACCTTTTGATGAATACTACATCACATAACACAAAGTGCCTTGTATGTGCATAGTCGAAGCAACTGTTGGAAGTTGGTACATGAGAATAAGTCATCTTAAGAGTGGAATTTAAATCATTCAGATCAACAAATTGGGGTATGTGTCTAAGCTTTTTTTAACAATTACAGTTGTATTTAGGCAGCTAACTTAACTGCTGGCTTTGCTTACTTCTTGCAAGCTAGCTATCTATTTTGGCTTGTAGACTAACAATGGTTAGCAAATTGCCAACATGACTGTAAATGAAGAACATTGTGGATCTGATTTCACATGACTTATTTGAATATATTAGTTATGAAGAAAACAATTACATTATATCAGAGCACAGACCAAAACCTCCCACTTATTTTCTTCCAAGTTTGGGATGTAGAATTCACTTCTTCTTCTTTTCACTTCTTCTGGTGCAACAAGATAATTGCTGGCCTGCTCTGCTGTCATGATCAAGAACAGGAATTGATTATCTCAATTTTTTTCCCAGAGGTTGCAAAAGGCATGCGAATTCAGAAGAGCATATCAGTGGAAGCGCTCAGTTATGTCTAATGGTTAGAATATGGGTTGAGCATGCAGTAGTTGAAGGTGCTCATCTCCAAGCGGTAAAGCAGCAGGAAATGGTGATGAAAATGGCGTAGTTCTAAAACATCTCTCTTGCGGGGCAACAGGTATTGGCTTTTAGGGGGAGAAAAGAGGGAAAGGATTCTGACAATAAGAATGAGAAGGAGTCAAAGTAATTGTCCAGGATAATGAAATTCTGGATAAAAGACTTTACTTTGCTTAGGAAATGCTCTTATTCAGAGTAACTTTCACAGCCTACAGCTTTCAATTGTCCATTTACACAGGTGGATATTTACTGAGGCAGTTCTAGTCAGTACCTTGCCAAAGGGTACAACAGCACTGCCCCACCAGAGAATATAACTAGCAACCTTTGCATTACGAGCCCTGTTTCTAAACACTCTACTGCATAAGCTTAATTTGAAAAAGTCCAGCCATATCTGAAGACAGAAGCTGTTTTTGATAATATACACTTCAATATGATGAGCCACCTCCCAGTCCTTGGCATACTACAGAGGGGTTAACCACAGGCTTCTGTGATGCTGCCGCCCAGTTTCCCTGTTTTTG
The DNA here is from genome assembly GCA_019176425.1 of Megalops atlanticus. Classification (NCBI taxonomy): domain Eukaryota; kingdom Metazoa; phylum Chordata; class Actinopteri; order Elopiformes; family Megalopidae; genus Megalops; species Megalops atlanticus. Next base: position 27,300,223 of record CM032875.1, on the reverse strand, counting down.
TTTATGTATCTGAATACACTTGAACCAAAAACGAAGAAACTGTCAATCAGCTGCATTGACATTATCAAGCAGACACAAAATGATGTTGTGAATTCGCTCCCTTGGGGAGAACTCTGCCCCTCAGTTTTCAGATTCCATAACTGGTGTTCTAAAACTGAAAAAGACATTACTTGCAATTATTATCGCTAATATTCTATGTCAAGACTGTCCACTATCCAATGGTATTTTCTCAGACTCTGACAATTAATGTCAGAGACAAAAAGCCATAAGTTCCTCAGAATTGTCAGGTAGTGTGTTTAGGAGCAGCATTGTGGAAACATGCCATTATTCACATTCCATTTCCTTACAAAATTCAGTGAAAAGTGACAGCTGTTTTTATTTTTTAATAAGAAATTACCATGTAGATAAAGGGCTTGTTACATCTCTATGTCCTCACTGATCTTGAAGATGCTAATGTGTACTATATTCCTAAATTTCATCTCATTACAGAAAGCAAATTAACTTTCCAATCACTTATTCTTTTTCTAAACTAATTATTTCTGTTCCTCTAACAAATGTCCAGAGACATGTGCATAGGGACAAATCAAGACAAAGTGTGATTTAGATATACATGCAGGAAAAGAGAGCATAATTTTGGTGCACAGTTTTACAAGAGACTGATAACAGGCAACATCTGCTCCACTGTATTTGGGTGGATTTTTTTTTTATTTCATTTTCAGCATTTAAAATTATGGTGAGTGTTTTTATGTTTTCCCTTATCACTTCTCACTAGCATTTACATGTAAGGACCATTTACATTGGCAGCATTGGATCCTGCATAGCACACCACCCTGATATTTATTTTTTAAATCAGATTTGAACTGGATTCCTGTGGCACTTTTGCCCAGGGTCCATTATTTCTTTTGCAAACCATTCTGCTGAAATGTAAATACATAGGTTTGTGGTATGGGCACTAAAACACTACTGTAGGTAAAAGGGTAAAACACTGACAAAACAATGACACTGACTATTTTGTTGTACTTGTTGTGACCAGACTTTCTCTTTGACCATCTGTCACTATCTACAGCTCATGACTGACAAAAAAATCACCTTGCTTTTCCAAGAAACAATGCAGAATGGAAATCTTAGCATAGGATTCCACAAGAGCTGGCACCACCTAGTTCTGATAATTTAGTCACAGGATCTGAACTACAACCATTTTTCCCAGGGAGAACTTGCATGAGAGTTATCACAGAAGCCCAAAGTGGTACTGTCGCAAAAAATTCAAACAGAATGACCCAATTATTCCAAGAAGCAATCAACATTACAAAAGTAAAGAAAATACAGTTATGAAAGTGGGACAGTCTTTCTCTTAAGGGATCCAGTGGACCTTGTTTACCTTATTTAAACCAAAATATGGGAGGGTAATTTATTCAGTTTTGTACATATATAGGAAAAAATGTACCAATAGCGGGCCATGAAAATCTGTTTCAGATTATTTCCCAAAGTAGCAATGTGTTTCTTTCCTCTGTCCAAAAATACTTTTTATATAAAGATAAATAAATCTACCTGCCAACTTTAAACAAAAAGCCACCCTAAGGTCTCATTTTGGAGGAATTTCCAGCACACTAGAGTATCCTTTTGTGCCCGTTCTGCAACACATCTGCTGGAGTGGTGTGCCTGCACAAATTTATTATTAACAATATATTATAAATGTGAATGGATTGACCAAAACAACATGAAAGCCCTGGAATCTAACTCTTTGTGAATTATTCATGTACTGCATTTAGGAAACATATTCAGTCAATTCTTTTGATATTGTTTTGATCTCATAAATTCCCTTGTCCAATCTACTCTCTGGAAAATAACATTTTCTGATGTCTCTGTGGATAGTCAGTCAGTCCTTTGACACTCCCCCCCAAGAAGTATTGATCATCTTCTGAAAGGTCACTGCAATTTAACTTTCTGCCTGATGTGTCAACATTGTCGCTTGGGATACCAGTATATGCCATTGATAGTTTAGGACATTAGGACATATTTGAAATGGCTGGAAAAAGTTGATTTGACATTGTTCTGTGATTGTTTTGCTGTATGTTGTGCAGTACCACTCCAACAGCTATTTAAATCATAGGAAATTTCTTAATATGTATGGTATACCAATAGGCATACTTTGGGGAAACACTAAAAACATTTTTTGGTTTATTTTACTTTTTCCTTTGTCTTGTGATGTGGTAACCAAAGCTGGTCCTGAAGTTTTGCCTTTTTATTTCTCTCATGTCACATGACTGAAGACTTCAAGGACATGGATGCTGCAGCAGCTCACTAATAGGATAGGCTGATACATGTTCACTGGTTTTAAGTATTCAGGTAGTTGTTTACCTTTGAACTGTTTTAGTGTTTTAACCAAGGAAAACTTAAATTCAACTGATAGACACACATTTATTGCGAAATGTTGCGGTCTTTGTACAGAAAACATGGCCCCTTTGGTCTATATCAGTACATTTCAGTTTAACAGCACAGATATGGGTTCTTTGGGGATAAATCTTCCAATATTGAGGTATATTTCATTCACAAGCCAAGGCAATCTTGGCGAGTGAAATAGCTGTAGCTAAATTTTCAATTTTATTTCAAATTCCCACTCCTCACCTTGGTATACGTCTGACCTCCCCTCCATGAAATCCACAGGATGTTGCCTTGAGCGCCTCGGTAAAAAGACTAGGATTGTGACTACAATTTTTCATGCTCAAGCCTGTGAGAAGCATCCTGTGACAAACAGGAATGTCCTTTTGGCTGCCAGATCAGCCCACATCTCTAACATCATAAAGAATGGAAGTGGTTTTATTTTCCACTGTCAGCAAAGAGATGCAACTATAACTTTGTTTTACTTACACCAACAGGCAATGCATTTTTGTAGTTTTTTTTTTTTTCAAAACAGAATTGGACTTATAAATGAACAGTTATAATTACCTTGAGATTCTTATAGTACCATTCAAGATCAGAATGGGATGTCTCCTCCTGTCCACATTACATTTCAGCCTGTCTAGCATATCTACTGTTATAACAGTCTATGTTATTGTAATGGGAATGAAATCCAGAACACACACCTGCTTGTTTGACCCTATCTTTAGTTACAGCTTGTCTCTGTACTCTGTCCTCTTTTAATGAACATTGTTAACACATCACTAGTGTGTGATTTTGCATGTCTAGATCTAAAAATTACTGCAGTGACCCCTATCCAAAAAAGACCTGGACTGGACCTTGATTAATTTAATAGCAATAGGCCTACCTCCAATCTCTATTTTCACAATAAAAATCTTAGAGCATGTTTTTGCATCTTAAATTCAAAATCATACAACTAATGAGCTGTTTGAATTTGGTTTTTTGTGCCAAGCATAATACAGGAACTGCACTAGTCAAAGGTGTTAATGATCTCCTCATGTCTGTGGATCCTGGTGTTCTGAATATTTTAATACTCCTGGACCTTAGGGCCATACCTGACACTCTCACAGTGAACTTCTCCTTGAAACATTCGAGACTACACTTGGAATCACTAGCGTGGTACTTACCTGGTTTAGATCTTATTTGTCTAAAGGGATTCCGTGACACGCTCCACATGTTCCACATTTTAGAATAACAGTAAAGACATCAAAACTATGAAATAACACAAATGGAATTATGCAGTGACCAAAAAAGTGATATAAATAAATGAAAACTATCTTATATTTTTGATTCTTCAAAATAGTCAAAAAATATTTTTAAAATTAAAATGTTTATGGAAAGAAATTCATAGAGAGAGATCAACTTCACTATCTATATTCATCTAAGAGACAAATTTCAAGCATTCAAGCATAGGTCTTTAGATCAAAATGCACAGTTCCCATTATCTTAATCAGGTGTGTCCAAACTTTTCACTGGTACTGTATGTGAAGATGAATCTGATTCTAGTTATGGCACCTCCTACCCTGCTGTCATTTCTTCATGACATAAAGCACTGAATGAACATTGACTTTCTCAAGTGAAGGTGTAACTGAAGACTGATGCTAATGTGCCCAAACACACTGGTAGCTAAAGCTTATCATTTTAATATCTACAGTGTCTATGCTTTGTCACATGTCATCATTGTCATCATTGACCCCACCATTTGTTTTGAATCTCACATATAGAATGTAGCAAAAGCATTATTCTTTCATCTCAGAAACACTGCAGCACTATCTACTCAAAAGTGGATAGAACTAAAAGAAATATCAGAAATGGAGATATTACCATTAAAAAAGAAACCAGTGACTCAAATATGAAGCTTGATAGATTAAGTGATAAAGCTTCACACATAAGGTATAAATTAACACCATGAATAATATTCAGTATCTCCACTGTGAAAGATGACAACAGTGCAAGTGGAATGGACCGTGTATAATGTTCTGTTCTACTGTAGAATAATAATATCTTGCAATAATATTTCAATAGGTGAGTTGAGTCCCTCCCCAATAAACTGTTTTCAATTATTTCCATTATTTTCATTTATTTATTTTACTCTTTCTTTCTTATACCTCTCTTTTTAATTTGGAATTAAGCGTTATCAATCTCTGTGATTTAATGACTTCATTATTATTTCTCGCTGCCTTTGAAAATAACATGTACTCTCACAGTACATCACTGTGTGATTTTTATGTACTTTAACTGAGAAAGGAGACAGTAAAGTAACAAAAAAGAACATTGCTCATCTCCATTTGTCTCTGTCTTTTGGGTATACTTTATAAATCTATTAACATTTAATGCATCAGTACATGAATTTATAACATCCTGACCACACTACTGCAATACTCTCCTCTGTGGAGCTTGTGGTGCTTGACAAACTCTAGGACATCCCAGCCCAAAGCTGCTTGTGTCCTAACATACTAGATCATGGCAACACATTACCTTAAAACTCGAAATGTTGCACTGGCTGCATGTTAGGTCTTGCATTGGTTATGAAACTGTCTTGTTGACATGTAAAGCAGGAATTGGCCTTGCATCATACTACCTCAGAGTCCTCACATGGAACTTCGCTCTGCTGATGCCACCCTCCTGTCTCCACCAAAACTAGCCTTTACACCATGAAAGACAGAGCCTTCAGTTCTGCTGCCCCAAAGCTTTGGAACTCTCTGGAATCACATTCTGGAATCCACTATCACTAAACGTTTTACATTACATTCCCTTATTGTTGTAGGTTACAATTTTATGCATTTATATAATTTGATATGTACTAAGGCAATTGTGGGTTATGTACCTTGCCCAAGGGTGCAACAGCAGCACCCTAGCAGGGAGTAGAACCAGCAACCTTTTGGTTACTAGCCCTGTTCCTTACCACTACACCACACTGCTGTTTTTCCACACTGCCATATTTTTAGAGGTCTTAAATAAATAAAATAGGTTTAATAAATAAAATGTATTATTTCAGTAACATGTATATAATAATACGAAAAAGAAGGATGTGCTGTGTAAAGTAGTATAAATTACCCTTAAAAGAAATGAAAAGCAATCTGAGAAATCTCGAAAATGTATTCATGGCACAACTTTATTAGTAGTGCCAACTGGTGGACGTTACCACAATAGTTACTGTTTGGATTGGCCTATACTTGCAAAATTGCAATTATTTAGGCATGGAAAATATTGCCTGTCAGCAGTAGCTGCCAACAAATCTGTTACTTCCTGAATCCATTTGTAAATATTGCCTAGGTTGGTAAATCAATTTTCATTCTGACATTTATAATATTAGAGTGAATAGGACTGTTGTAATTGCTTCTCCCATTAGTCTTGGGCTAACCTTACCTCAGTGTGTGTGTGTGTGTGTGTGTGTGTGTGTGTGTGTGTGTGTGTGTGTGTGTGTGTGTGTGTGTCTGCAGTCGGGATCCATAATGGAGGAAGTCTCAGTGATGGCATAAAACTAAATATTCTGAATATTCTCAGATATCTTTGGTCCTTTCTCCAGGGATTTACATACGATAAAGCCTTAGGAAGCCAATTTCAAAGCAAGTAAACCTCTTTCAGTGGACTCAAAAGATTTTCTGATTTTTCCTCTACTCCGCACTCTAAGTGGATGCTGAAGGGGTTTCTCTATATATCCTTGATTCATCAAACTTATCAAGGTTAAACTACAGTTTTACACTCAGTGTGGTGGGAAGTGTATTGTAGACACTTGGAGGACACAGAATGAGCTAAACAAAGCAACAGCACCTCTTAAGAAATGCAATGGTATTATAAAATGCCCAGGGCTTATTTTAATTGCCTGAAAATGGCTTTGAATGGATAATTTAACAGTCCAGTTGTAGATTTTCTAGGTCAATGTCTTTGACTGTAAGCATGAGGATCAGTTATAACAGAATGATGCAAGTTTACATCAGTGAGGCCTATCAATTAGTAGGCTGAATAGCCATTGTCATGGAGGTAGGGGCATGAAGCAACTTATATGCGCGCACACATTTTTTTGGCTGGGGGTAATCAGGAATATAATCACTTATCAGTGTCATACAAAGAATCCTGTGTCACACAAACTACACTCTAAGGACAAAGGGGGTATTTTTTATTTATTTTACATGTTTACATGTATGAGCAAGTTTTCTGTGCTGTTTATAATTTTCTCTGGACCTAGTGACTGCTTCAGCTGTAGTAATTATTAGATCACTCATATGTTTCTGTGCTGTGTAATCTTAAGAGATGGAATGCTTCTCTCATTACCACACACATTATACTGACATGCTTTCATATTATCTTGGCATTACGATTTAATCAACAATGAGAGTTTCAAAGGGAGTGTTGATAAAAAAATGTGTCTTTTCTCACTTTATCCCCTAATCTGTTTTAGCCACAGCTGAGGGACAGATGTAACCAAATGGAGTGGAGTCATGATATTATAATGTGATTTTTAATAGATATTTTATATATCTCCTGATTTTATATATATATATATATATATATATATATATATATATATATATATATATATATATATATATATATATATATATATATAATATCACCAATATATAATACACATAACAATCATCAGCCAGGGTTTCAACATGTAGCTCCTATCACCTGCATAATTGATAGAATCACAATTACTATTTGGCAAATGACTTAGATTAGCTACCTACTGTTGTATATTTATTTGTTTACTGCAAGTTGAAATATATGAAAGGTCATTTTGTTTTGTTAAAATATAAATTTAATAGTTGAACAGTTTTATTGGAATGGCAAAAAATATGCTGTCTTGCTCAAACAAGTACACTTGTGTACATGGTATCTGTGGTATTGAGTAGTTATACAATTTGTTGGTATGGTAGGACCAAATTCCAACTGAGATCAAATTGATGGATTTACAGATTTTTGTCACATTCATCATACACATCATACTCATTCACACACCTTCACAGACTATACGCAGGAATAGTGAATCTGGTCCACTTGTTCTAGATGCAGTCATTCACTCAGCTCTTTCTGAAGGATGTTCTTTAGGTGGCAAAAAATGATCATGACAATGTTATTGTGACACTGAAAACAGCTCTTACATGAAAAGGGTATGATTCTGTTACACTGGTTCTCATTCCATTTGCTATACACATGACATGTTTGATACAAATAGTTAATTGTATTGGAGAGTCATTCCAAAAGCCATGTCAGCAAGTTGAAATTGGGGTTTTCTCAAAAGTTTCATGAATCTGAAGTGACTTTTTCTGATGAATTTTTCCCAAGAACAAAATTCTCTCATTTCATTTCGACAAAACTCACTGTGTCTACCAAAAATGATTCCACATCCCCATTATCATCAGATTCTAAACGTGCAGAAGTATATTTAGGACTGATATTGCATCATCATTACAGCCATCATCAGCTTCAGCATCATTCATCATTCATTTCATCAGCATCGTTACAGCTTCTTGCTGGAAACCGAACAAGGCGCCAACTGACTCAACGAAAGAAAAGTTACTCTTATAATTGGGATGATGCCATCCCCTAGCCATAACCTATCCACTAGCAATCACCCATCCCTTTGGGCTGTAATTGTACACCAATTGTACACTCCCCCACCCGTCTATCCTGAAGTGGCATACTCGCAGAGGGTCAACTCTATAGATGTAAGGTAGGCCAACACATGCTTCAAGTGCTTAATCAACTAATTGTTACAGCCATAATGTATGTGTGTGTGTGTGTGTGTGTGTGTGTGTGTGTGTGTGTGTGTGTGTGTGTGTGTGTGTGTGTGTGTGTGTGTGTGTGTGTGTGTATTTTAGATCTTTTATTTATTTTATTGTCTGAGGCTCCCCCCCTCTGCTGCAAAGAGCCCCAATTTCTCAATGTAATTTACATAGGATTACATTTAATATTATTACTTAGCATTAAAGCCCATAACCCATAATTCACACAAAATGATATCATGAATCCTCACACCATCCACTACCCAAGCCAAGAAAAAAGGGAGTTCAGCCATGACAAAATGATAGTTGCAAGCTACAGGAGAAAAATGAGGAAAACATATGTAATGTATCGTAAATAATGTAGCATGGATAAACTGCAATTGCAAATATGGGTTCAAATTGTATTAATAATCAAAAAATCATTGGTTCACATTTGTACAGTGTTTTCTGGGAACCACTTAAATGATCATACAGGCACAAAAGACATCTCATATGGATGATGTAATTAAATGGCCCTCTCTCTTCATTCTTTATTTAAATTAAAAGTACAGTATTGCATGGTTTTTTAAATTAAATCCCTCATTGTTGTTGGCATCAAGCAGACACAATTCATCAGAGAGCCTTGAAAGAAATTCCTTACCATTCCTGTAGAACTAAGAAAAATCTTTCAAAACAGCATCTTGTCTATTGACTTATGTTTCCTACAGTACCTTCCACATTTATTCATATCCCTGGCTAAATAAGAACATAAAATGCTATTAGGACATATTTGTTTTTTCCATCTTATTTATTAATTATTTATGTTGTAAAACCTCCTCTAGCATGGAAGGCACTTACAAGATGCTTCCTGTAGAGTTTAATGAGGGTCTGTCACTTCCGTGGGGGCATTTTTACCTATTCCTCCTGGCAGAATTGCCCTGGGTCAGTTCTTTTGATTTTCATTTGTGACTTGCTTTCTTAAGTTCCACCCACAAATGCTTGATTGGATTGAGGTCTGATGATTGAGATGATCAGCTGAGAACATTTATTTTGTGCTCCATTAATAACTTGTACAGTTGGAGGAATGCCGTGGATCGTTGTTGTGCAGGACTGCTTATTTTCAGGTAAGTTTGGGGTTCTTGGTGGCAGGAGCCAATTTTTTTGCCAAAATGTCCTGGTACACGTCAAAGTTCATTACTACCTTGGGGACCACAGCATCCATATAGTAGCTGCAAAACAAACCCCCCACCATATTTAATAGCAGGGATGGGTTCTTTCTCAAGATAGGCTTCACCCTTCTCCCAAACACAAACTTTATGAGAATATCCTTAGAGTGAAATATCCATTTCATCTGCCCATGAGACATGCTTCCCAATGACATTCAGATGTAGTTTGGCAAATTCACATCACATCTCTGAGCAAGTGGCCTTTAAAAAAAGTCCTATTTCTTGATCCGTGATCACAGACGTTGAGAAAAAAAAAACATTTTCTTTTACAACATATTTTTGATCCTATTTAGACAGGGGTGTGAATAAACATGGAGGGCATTGCATTTCAGTAATTTTGGTTTGGGTTACCTTAATGCCTCTTGCTTTATTTGATTAAGAAGTGTACTTGCCATTTAGATGTGTTTGCAATGCACCCAAGTGTGAACACCTAAATTAGCTCATGTCAGTTTCCTAAAACCAATCTCTATATGTTTCACAGCTATAAGAATAATTTTAATTGCTAAGAATTATCTCAAAAATGCCATTGAATGTTTAAGCACAATTACCCTGCTGATTTATTCCAGAAAATAGCTTGCTATTTGATAATTCAAGCAGTAATATATAATGCCACAGGAGCTGCCTCCAAGATAAGAGCTTATGGAGAAGGGAATGCAGACAACTGGAAATGATAAGCTCTCATACCAGCCAGCTTATTTGTGGGGGAAAATGAACATGCATGACAATTTTTGCATGAATATTTTGAAAAAAGTTTTGACTTTGAGAAATGAATATGGTGATGCGTAATGATAATGAAAATTGGTGAGGGATTCTATATTACTGCATGTTAATTTTGTGAATCAGCACCACCACCAAACAGCAGGAATAATTTGCCTGCAAACATTTGAATTAAACTACATTTGTTGCAACTCAGTGGTAATTCATTTGTTCTCTGACATATGGAGTGATTAATACCATATGTAGTTACATATCTGGGGAAAAGGGAAAAAGCTAAACTCAGGGTGCACTAAAATATGCTGTTTGAATTCCTGTGGATGGCCCACTGCATGCACAATGAAATCACTGTTCACAGTCTGCTTCCTTTCATCAGGGCATTTGTCTTATCTGTGATATATAGAGCCCCCAAAGTTTATTCATACCCCTGATTGAATAGAGAGAGAAACATTATCAACTGTCTGGAGGCTCAATGGTAGCTTTTAGAACTGTACAGAGGCCTGCAAAGGGTTCCTGTTCCCCTGGGGTGTAAAAGAAAGTAACACCCATAAGAAATTCATTAGTGATGTGCATCATCATGGTTAAAGACAGAGAGCTGTCTGAAGTGTCCATTTAGAAATTTAATGCTACTGTTGTACTGGCAGATCTGCCAGGAATAGCATGTGTATCTTGCCACCATGGGCTGTGAAACAAGTGTTCAGGAGGTAACTGAAAATCCAAACCTCAGTGCAATCAAATATTTGTTGTCTGAACTCAGGAAAACAGTTCAAAAGTGAAAAACAATATGAAAGAGCTAGCACAATTTTGCCTGGACAAAAGGTCAAAAATCTCCCTTCAGATGTGCCATAATCATATAAAACACTATAACATGTCAGAAGTTTGCTTTCATCATGTTTGTTTCATCTAGTTACAGGTTTCCATGTATTTTTGTCTTTGCTTGTTGCAGTTGTTTGATATTGTTTATGCCATTGCAATTTCATTTTTTCTGTTCTCCCATTCTGGCCCTCTCCCATCTTGTTTGCATTTTATTTTGTCATTATTTTTTGTTTAGGATGTAGATTTCTGTGTATTCTTTTCACTTCTGATTATTTATTATATTTATTTGTCTAAATTCCAGCATGTCTTTCTGTATAATTCATTGCTCCTCCTTGTAAACCTCCAACACTAATGGATATATATATATATATATATATATACAATGCTTTAGTGCATTTTTGCACTATAGCTCAACTTTGAACCAGCTTTGCATTCATACTAGCAAAATTCAACATAATCATAATTGATGCAGAGATTTTATACTTCAGCTCTGACCATGACACAACATGCAAAAATCTGTGCAGTATTTTCTGTAAATAAGACAACAAAATCATATTAGCATTTTCATCAGTGCAAATTTCGTTTTCAAATATCAAACAATTGCCTGAACAGTACTAGTGCTTTTTCCTTACTGAATGGTTGTAGTTGCTGTAAATTTATTAAAAGTAAAGAAATATTGACCTTACTCCCTCACTGGATTTAATGGTGTTTGTATGTCAACATCATGATATTATGCAGCCTCCCCCCAACAATCTTGCTGAGTTGCAGCACCACACTCCATGCCCATGACCACCGCCAGCACCAGACTCACAACGCTCTGCCTCCCCTGTCACAATTCAGTCCCTAAGTATTCTCCAGTATACCCTGGCAAAACGTCAAGGGCCAACTGCTCACGCCCACAGACCCTGAGCCAATTTACATAACTATCTAGCTAATACCAAGTAAGTATTCTGGATCCATTTATATAATGAGTCATATGTCTTCTAGTCAAGGCTAACTAGCTAGATAAGGTAGACTAGTTAGGTTAACTGGCTTAATCACATTAGTCCATTCTCCCAAGCAAGCAACTCACTTGATGATAATGCATCACTCACTGCTCTGCATTTGTGCCTAAACATATGATGCATTCTCTCTGTTTGAAACAATCACATCAAACAGAAAGAAGAGAAGCCAAACATTTAGGCTACAAGATAAGTTGGAACAAGTGTGTCACTGCCAGTTCCTCCAATCACTGTCACCTGTTTTGTTCAATAATTATTTGCAGAATAGAGAAGACGCATAATTTTATTTCAATCTGCTCTGGGGTGATTGGCTCAAGCCAATAAATTAACAGATTTCTTAGAACTAGTTACCTACATTTATACTAAATAAGATCAACCCTGTTGTAGGCCTGCTTTCATTCATTTTTTTTAGTATTGTTGTTGTTGTTGTTAGATTTGTTATTTTAACGTCAAATCACTGTCTGGGTAGAAACATCTGAAAGACTTTAAGGAGAAACTACTTTTACACTCAAGTTGAATACTGCCAAAAGCCACAAATGATGGGAAATTAATTAAATTAGTTCTGTATTTAACTCTACACACTGCTAAGGCTTTTCGGCACACTGATTTGATACATGCTATGATACTTTAGCTACACAGGATTACTTCACACAACATGTACTCACCACTGGACAGGTTGCTGATTACTCAAACTTTATCTCAAACAGAAAGATATATAGTCCTCAGAGGAATAAAGGAAATGGCCTTCTCTGTATGTGGTTACTATGTATGAAGACATTAATTGCCTCATAAAATTTACCAATTATATGTATTGTTACACTCTACTAAGTAACTGCACAAAAACATACTCAAATTAGGCCATACAATCTCTCAATTTAAAATTATATATTGACCAGCAGTAGGCTTAATCTGAGTCTGGGAAATGCATCAAATGACACAGTAGTTACATTGTAGGATTCCTAAATTGTCACACCAGTCTTAAAAAAGAAAAAAAAGCAACACAGTTCCTTTGCTAAAGTGCATAGATACCCAAAGATTTATAACTCACAGTTCACAGAAACTCATACATATCAAAGCTGAAGTGCTCCTTGCTGTTAGTGGACTTTCTATGGCAATGTATCTCAAAGGTTTCTACTTGTAATATTCCAGAAAACATCTAGACACAATTTTATAGCTTCCCCTTAGTTTCTCATGAAATCAAAACATATTGTTTTCCTTTCAATGGGCCCACATTTTTTGACAGACAGGTAGTCAGACAATCATCTTAAATAATGGTTTGATTGTCCATTTCAAGGAAAAGGTCTCATGTGGCTATGATGTGGCACTGTCACACTTGTAGTTACGCTATGTTGGAAGATCTAGTTCACCCCCTTTCTGCAATGTACTTAGGCCTAAATGTATGGAAATGTTTTCTGATTTAAGACAGAATTACATGAAAAAGGACTTTCCAGTTGAAGCGTAAAGTAACATTTGGGCTTATTTAAAGCTTAATCACCATGGTGAATGTGCTACCTGCCTTTTCAAACTGACAATAAAATCAGAATAGCTGTCATGCATGAATGAACCATTCTTAGGATGATGAACAAAGCACAAGAGAGTAAATTACCCCTATCAAGGATGAGTTTGATTTGGAATTCACCAGTTAGTCATCATCTTAGAATAAAAAGTGGTAAATTGACCGTGCTGGTAAAGTTTTAAGAATAGCCTAGTGGGCCAGTTTGTCAGATGCAGATTAAGCCTACTCCTGGTCTACTCCTGGAGTTTTCATTCAAAGTAATTTTCAGTCCAGGAGTAGTCCAAATCTGGGTGTAGACACAGTTTCCAATATAGCATAAATGCTACTATATACACAAAGAGAGATGCACAAAAAACACACCACCTTCAGATATTTCTGTTTATGCCAAGAATGTTGCCGCCTCTTGCATGTCGGCAATTGTTAAATTCATGCTACTCAGCATATTTCTTATGTGCAATATCAATAACACTTACTGAATGACTAAATGGTACATACCCTTTTATCTCTCAGATTTAATATTTCAGTTGAGCCAGATGGAAGTTCAAGGACAAAGACATTACCGAGAGAAAAATGAAGCCCTTGCCGGATGATGTTTAAACATTTACCTGTGTCTGTTAGTGCTCTACAGTGCAGTGGGTGTTTGATTCCATTACAGTTTCATTACAGTCATACTTAATGGTTGTGTCACAGTCTATTAACTGCATTCATCTTCACCATGATATATAACAAGACATTGCCATACAGAACAAAGAAAAATGACTCTGGCTTACTGCAGTGGCATTGCAATTTATACATTATTTTCATCACTTTGGGACACAACCATTTTCTGATTGTGGTCCTACACGAGCAGCAGTTGCCATTGTGTTCATAATAGCATCCTGTAATGCTTTTTGTAATCTAAACAACTCAATTATCTGTTAGGCTACCAACCATGATCAAAGAAATTGCCATAAGCACATACAATTTGAAACTAAGAAATGACAAGTGTGGCCCATGGAATAAATCCAGACAGCTGACATGGTTTTACAATTCGGATTTACATTGTAAGAGAATGATTTGTGCGATGCATCCAAACATTAGATTCAAAGGAACTCCCTTGGCAGTGCAGTTCTCAGCTTGCCAACATTAATCTGTTTTAAAATGCTTTTAGGCCTTCTACCATCATCACTTCCCTTCACGATTTATGGGATCTAATCAATGAACAGTTGAGCATCTACATGCAAAGGGTAATAGGAAAGCCATAGGAAACTAACATCAAAGACACAGACACTAATTTTCTATGAAATACAAAACAAAGCATCTCCCATGCTGACTAATAAGAGGATTTCATCTCAAAATAGCAAATTGACAATAAATTAACTTGTGCAGCCAAACTAATGTGATATGTTATGCTACTTCTTCTATATTTCAAGAGGACATGGGAGCAGATATTTGTGCACATTAACACATATCTAATGAGAGTTGTTCAGGCACTCTGTCCTTCCACTCCACCAATATCACAATGAAAATTATATAGTCAATTAAATATACATGAAGAAAAGTGTAGAGATGCTTTTAAAAATATGTGGCTTCACATTTAAAAATAGCAGTTGGTGTGAAATTGATCATGGTGGGTTAATTCACAAAATACTTTGTTTGTAAATTTAAGGAGATTTATTGTAATTCAATTCTTCATACTTCAAGCACTGAAATTGCATGTGCTGGAGGGAAAAGTACAATTTGGCCCAGCTTGATAAAGAATAAAATGACAGCAAAAACTCTCATATCCACCTCCACAGAACTACAGCACAGGACATTTATAATAAACCAATCGCTAAATTAACTTTCAGTGTCTGTACAGTACCTTTCACTGCTTAGATCTAAATAAAACTAAAGGGAAAGAGATGCAAGTGGTTGTTCAATGTTTCAGGGGTTTAACTACGTATCATGATCAGGGAACCTGTATAGGTTGTCATGTTCTATTACCCGAATTTGAATTAACATATCAGAAGTACACTCTACGAATTTAGGAACAGATTCACTCAAAACATGTCTTCAGTAATCATGGAAATGAATTGTTACTGCAGAACAAGATTACTCCTTGTTTTATTGTTCTGAAGAATTACCATCTGGATGCAAGTTGGTGCTAATTTAGCACATGGTAAATTCAGCTGGAAACTTGTAAAACATGACTTCGAGACCACTATATCTGTAGGAAAATCAAGTTTGCATTTTAACATTTCCCACTGAATTTAGTCTGGATTTATTAGGATTTATTTAAGTCAGTATTTGTCTTCCCAAATAACACCAGTCTGAACCATCAGACAGACATCCAACTGGAAACAATCTTAGACTTTACTATCTTGAAGGTGGTTGGAGCTGGCATGTGCTCCAAGGTAAACTACCTGTACACCTGATGACATTGGTAATAAATAGAAATAAATAATGCTAATACACATTAAATGCAAAGCACTTCCAGTGGTGCTCACTGTGTTCTAGGCAAATGGAAATAAGCACTGGAGCAGGTTTCAGGCTAGACCTTAGGCACATTAATTTAACTCAGGGCATTTTTGAACCAATTTATTAAGTTTTTCTCCATTATTTGGATTAACATTAAATTAAAAATACTATACCTGATTTTTGATTTTCTTTCTTATATTAAGGGTTGTGTCTGGGTTAAAGGAATTAAGTTTTCTGATATGGAGCCTGTCAGACATATAAGCCTGTTTGGTTCTTTGAAGTTTTTAATGGACAGGTGCTCTATGTGAAACACCAAAAATATTTCCTTTTCACCTAAATATTTCATCTGCACTTAATCTTCATCATGGAATGGAAATTTGTTACTAGTAGTAGTAAATGCACAATTTGTGGCCTCTCTTAGGAACTCATTAAATCCATTTGAGGATTATATGTAAAAAATAAATGTATGCAAACAATCCAGCTGTCAATGCATCTGTAAATTTTTTGTCCATATACAAAATAAAAAGCACATGGTTTAAAAACAAATATGGAATTCGAATCAAAGAACTGACACTTATTTTTATATATTTGTTCATTCTCATTTTCACCCTGTGGCCCAAAATTTGGACTCAATTTCAGTGTGGATAATTAACTTTAAAACTTAATATCACTGTTTAGCAAATGCTTGAGATGTCATATTAGAACAGATAGAATTTTTCCCCTCATTATTAAATGGTCAATTTATTCTTTACAACCTTAAAATATCTTTTAGAGAGAGGACAGTGATTACAGAGAATGCCACTCCAGTGTGCCAGGGCGAAGGAGGACAGCCGCTCACTGGCATTCACCCAGTTTCTTCTTTTATTTAGCAGCAGGGCAAATCTGGGCAACAGCTGAAGTTCTACATTTGCCCGCTGATGCCTGGAGAGAAAGAAATGCCTAGAGACCTGTGATTATTGTCATAATCAAACATCCAGAGTAGAAACACAAGAGTAGCTCTGGAGCAACTCAAAGGTAGTTTTAAAGCCCTAGAGTGTACCCCATCTGTTACCTTTTAAATCAGCTGGTAATTTTGGTGGTCAAAGAATGAGCTCATAGGTCCATCTTGGGACAAATATGTCTTATAAGGTGTGAACAGTGTGAGGTACAGATTTGATGTTTCCAAGTTATTGTTTCACAAAATCATTTATAACATGCTAACAATTTCAGATTAAAATTTTAAGAAATCGTGACTTCAGTTGCTAACAAGTGATGATTCTTATGGCATCACTTCAGTCTAACCACTTTGGTACTTTGTGGAGTAATTCAGTAATGTATTCAGTGTTATCGTTTCAATACTTACTCATCAACACACATCTGTCAGACAATTAATAAGGTACATATTATGTAAGAGTACATACTTTATCAAAGTATGTACTTTATTAAGTACATTATAACCTTTTCAGTTAGTCTGAACTTCTCCTGGCCAAGGTTACATAAATTCTTAAGGATGAGGGACATCACCTCCACGAGACTGCACAACAATGTCACCTACAGATGATGGAAATGCAATCTGAGTATCCTGCATAAAAATAAAATTTGTTGGAATTCTGTGGAGTCCCTGTATCCTGACCCTAAAGACGAGTATACTGTATCTGAGCCAGGCCTGTTGTTGTTATATTCTCTGGGGACCCGAGGACGCAAATAGCCATTCCTGCTGCCTCATTCTGCTCCTATATGCCTCAATTCATAAAGTCATATAGGGACAGTGAAATAAAGACTGTGGACCTAATTTAGATGGCAGAAAAACTTGGCATACTTGTTATTGGTAATTTGATGTCAGCACAGTCAGCAAAAATGACAACAGTGCTGAGATTGCAATGTTTGTTCTGATAGCATTAGCACTTTGCCCAGTGTGGGTGGGGGGTTGTGGTCATACTATTTTGGAAAACTGTTACATTGATCAATTTTCTGAGCAATTTGGAGAGTGGTTGTGCATAATTATTTGAGGCACAAAGTAGTATGTATTTTTACATTTACCACCTGAGGCCTTGTGTAAGCCAAACATAGTGTCCACTCTGAAAAAGTGCCAGGGAGGGACATTTAATTAACAATGCTAATGATTTCAGTCATAACAAATTAGAAAAAAATAAGGCAGTCACCAATCAAACATTATGAAACTGAAAAATATAGGGGTGACCCCGAATAGTCGACTATTCGACGATTCGATCTAAGGAGACTGATTCGACTGCCAATCTCACAGTCGAATCATCGCAAAATATGGTTATGAAACAAGGATCATTCCATTCCAGCTATATGGGAATGCTGAATGTCTGATTTTGCATAGAATTGCTTGGTTTCTCCCAATAAATCATGATATACAGCCTATTTTGGTAAAAATATCAGCCTATTAATAATACTGTTAATAAAAATTGGAAAATAACTCATTTGCTTTTAATCAATCTCCTTAGTGTGCATGAATAAATCACCATGGTAGACTAAGTTGCACTATCCAATTTTGCAGGACCATCACAGCAGCATCTTGGCTGGGCTTTAAATCTTTTTAGCTCACAATGTCTGAGAAAAAAAAAAAAACTTCAAAAGTGTGGGAGCATTATGAACAAGTCAAAGATGATCCAAAAAAAAGTCAAATGTAAGTTGTGTCAACCAGTGGCGGCTGGTAAGCTGGAAACAGGGGAAGCCTGAACACTACCTTTAAATCTATCATTACTTGTAACCTCTTCCCCTTTATCCTCTTTGATTAACAATAAAACAAATAATTCACAGAATAATCGACACCAACCGTGTAAATAGAGTAAATTATTAACATTTAAGAGAAAGCTTTGGAATGACTTGCCACTTAATTATTAAAATTGCCATCCTTGTTAATTAAACAATCTCATGCTGTAGCTTTTGCAAGCACACAAACATTAACGTTGGCGTTGTTCTGCACTTCATGGCATTAAAATGTTCATTTTATGTTAATGTTAAGGAATCATTTCACAAATAATGTTTATTCCATATTGCCTTTAATTTATAGCTTGTAGGGATTCACCTTAACTTAAAAATTTAAAAATTTTGCATGTGTTAGCCCCTTTGTTATTTAAACCTATATTTTGTCATGGTCATTTTTATATGCCACTTTGTTTGATGTTTGATATGCCTACACTTGACAGTGGCCTCATTTCAGTTTTGGTCGTTTCATTATCAAGTTGTTTCTGTGTGCGACAAATTGTTTAATTGGGTGTTTCAGCTCTCTTGTCTGGTGTGGAAAACATGGAAGCCAATGTCGCAAATGAGAATATGTATCAATGAACCAAAAAAAAAAAAAAACATGATTCGACGATCAGTCAACGATAGGCAAGACTTGACGAATCAGATTCGACTATGTAAATTCTTAGTCGGGGACACCCCTAGAAAAAAGTGAAAACTGTACATAACAAACTACAATAAACAGCCTTACAAACAGCCCTCATTTGTCAAATACTAAAACAAACACAGTCAAAGGCAGTCTACCTACTGATGCATCTTCTGACCACAATAAGAGAAAAAAAGGGGGGAAAAGCATATAGACAACCAAGTAAGCATCACAGGGAGTGGCATGAGATGGTAAAACTGTTGTGAGAATGCTGTTGCATCACAGCACTGGTCTCACCTCTTTCAACCTGTGTTGCTTCTTCCTTTAGAGAAATACGTTCACAGCATTAAAAACCCAGCCTTATGTTTTAAACTCATCACAAAATTTCCTGTTTCTTTTTAGCACACTACTGGTGCCATTAGACAGTTAAGCTTCTGTGAGAGTTGAAAACTCACAAATTACATTTCCTTTCAGTCTACCAGCTCCCAGGGTCCTCAGGAAATAAAGGAGGAGGCCAGACAGATTCATCTCAGTGTAATACTGATTAGTAGGAATGTTCATTCTATCAATCTGGCCTGTCACTGGCATGATCATTTTTGGAAGATGAGTTTATGTGTGGTGTGTATGTGTGTGTGATGGTGGGTTGGGGGGTTGGGAGGCAGCGGCGGCGGCAGTGGAATGACCTCCTCATTTGCCGAATCTGTCACTCTGGTGCTGATTTATTGCATGGCATCTGTTGATACAAAACTGTGCTTTTCTTTATTAGTTCTTTATTGGGAGGCTAATGCCGCGTAATGGCACAGCTGTGGCAAAAGAAGTGATTAATTTTTCTTGTTAGGCTTAATAAATGACAATCCCAATGCTCCTTTATGCTCCTATTTGAGTCATCAGAAAGTTTTGATGAATGCCTGTCTTGATATGAAATGAACTGCAGCTGTTTTTTTTCCAAATATCAGGATATCAGGATATTTATACACAAGAACAGAAGCTGACCTAAACAGTAAAAACACCAACCATTTGCATTCACTCTGTGTAGCAATAATGGGTTTGTAGACTTGCTTATGAAATGATGCATTACCCTTTGAAAACAATCTCAATATTTTATTAATTACTTTTAGTTGTAAAGTGCAGTAATATTTGACTCAAGTGTGGCCCCACTGGCATGTCTCCAAATGAGAAAGAAGTGAAGTGGTGTTGATTAAAATGTCGCAGGATGTAACTAATTAGCCTTGCGCTCCATAGGGAAGGACTATACAGCAGGATACTGTCTTCCTTTTTAGCCTTTTGAGACATGCATTTGAAACCAGTCTTTTGGGTGTCAGTGATCGCACATTTGCATTTATGTTCAATTTCACAACACTTTTTTTTAAATACATTAAAAAGATACTTTTCTCTCTCTCTTTTTACAGATCCTGTATTCTGTCGAGGCCAGAGTTAAAAACAAGTCAATGGATAATTAATTAAATGGAGATATATGATTAGGAGAGATAATGGAGAAATGGAGAAATAAATATATGATTAGGAAAATAGAAACATGTATATATAGGAAAATATATATGAATGAATAAATTTGCTAAACAATAATTAAAAGTGAAATAGATGCATTCTATTCATTAATTTAATAATGTATGCATTGATGTATTTTTATGGACATATTTTCCCATTTTTATTTTTTGCTACCTTTATAATCATGACATTTTATTCATTGAGCTTTTTTAATACTTTTTGTACATTATGTATGTGTAAATATATGTATCTCAGCTTTTTGTATTAATTTATTTCCTATATTCCAATACAGTGTATTTAAATTTGCAAAGTTTGGTCCTCCATTGTATTCAGCTCCTCCTTCAGCATTCTGTAGTGAACACAGATCACCATTCAGTCTGTAGGCGATTTAGTAGGTCTGTCCTACGAAAATGGTTTCAGTGGGTATCACTCAGAAGAAAGAGCTGACAGAGGTGGATAAAACAACTGTTGGGCAGTTACACTTTCTAAGGATAATTCAGTTGGAATAATTTAATAAATATCATGCAAAATAGTTTATTCTAAAAACAAAATAAAAAACAAGCATCACTAGACTAGCAGGCATTTTACGTACACAGAAGGAGAGTTAAACTCTGCACCACAACACTATGCTGCAGCTCCTTTAAAACTGAACAGCAGAGCTCATACTCCTGCTTCACTTTACCTAATAACACCCTCATTTATACTCTTGGTAACCCATTGGCATCAGCTGTGCAGCACTGAACTAATTGGTCATATTTCAGTATCTGTATGAGGGGGTGAGTAACATTTTCAAAATGATAAAACAATGTATCTTCAACGACACATCCAAACTACGTGAATGTAAGTAGAAGCAGTGGGAGTGTCAGCCTGCACGCTGTGCACCTGGCATTCTAACCTCAGGGCCTAGCAAGGAGCTGGCTGTGAATGACAATATTTAGTCAGAACCAGCATGCATCGGATAGGCTAATGATAATTTACAGCAAAGACCTACCAGGAGCTCATCGCACTCTGGTTGTTGATAATATAACTAATGATAAATGTTTCCAGAAATTAGTCTCAAGCCATAGCCTGAAATGTGATAAGGAAATATGGAAGTGCAAATAGGATGGTGCATGATGGAGATTTTTAATTAGTGCCACCCAGACGCTCTTTTACATTTGCAATATCACTGTCAAAAATGCTCTTTGGGGGATTTGGGACATATTTCATAATTTGCCACTTGGTAAGCAATATTGACATTTCTTATAAAATATTTTATGCCTCCATTTTTTCATATGGATAACTGTTATTATTAGTTTTAATTAGTAACTAAAATACAATTTCAGTAAAACTGCTCTTGGTTGCACTGTTGATCATTTGTGGTATATGAAATATTATTAAGGCCAAGGGCAAATTTGGGTAGAATAAAATTTCTGGTCATCTACTAGCACAAATTGCAAACTTGTGTGTTTTTTAGCTGGATGGGGATCATCGTGTAATTTAATTATGGCTTTAATCAGAGACAGGATTACATAGGTCAGGGTCGGCATTTGCCAGAATTTGTGATATTTGATTAAAACACAAAAAAGCATCATCAAAAAATATAAAAGCTTAGCTGTGCAGTGATTTCTTAGGAATCCTTCTTGTATTTTATACTTTGGGACCTTTTTATGAGTCCATGTTTTGCTGCTCCTGAAATATTACCCCAGAGAGAGGCAGTCTGGGAATTCTAATAGTAGAAGTTAATTTGTTATGTGAATGGTGCCCTAACGTTTCAGTTCGTACAGATCCCCAACTCTCTGCTAAACCTCAATCATACCCATTCCATTGAACACATCTTCACTGCTTTTCGTTCTGGTTTCTTGCCTTTTGCTTTATTGTTCATAGCTAAATGTTTTAATTGTTGCCTAAGGCCCTTTTCTTCATTAAATAGTCTGGTACTTAAAATAAAACAGATTTATCTGTTCATTAGCCATATCCTGCCAATGTGCCTGTCACTAACTCAAGTGAAATAATCCTCACTGTGCATTAGTGAAACACTATGAATTACAAGCATTTGAGCCTGTTTAATGGCAATGGGTTGTCAGTAATTAGGAGGGATTGATAGAACAGACTGATTTGGCATTAACTGATTTCCCTGTAAATTCATCAGACCTCTTTTCAGTTCAGGTTATTCAGGGAAATATGTCTTTCCATGTCATTATGGTTTTAATTAAAGATGGCCTCACATCACTTTCACAACCAAATCATAACTGCATATGAAATAATAATATGTGTGCATTTGTATATATATATGTGTGTGTGTGTGTGTGTGTTTATCCCTCTTTCAAACCCTTGGTAATTTTTTAATTATTAGCGCTCCATTTCAACATTTCATTTTGTGTTGTTTATTTTAGTTTAGAGTCATTGCTGACTTCTGAGGTACATTTACATATGTATAAAATGCCTTTTGGCACCAATTTCCCAAACCTTGCTTTCATTATTCTACAGAGAATGTAGAAATATGGTATAAACTCATGTCTCTAACACTTTTTCTGTGTATTTGTAGCTGAAAGAGTGATTTGATCAAACTACAGACAACTTGAAACAACACAGGAAAGATATTTTGCTATGTATGCATCAAAAGATAACTCAGATTTGTGACAAAAAACACAAACTACATTGCTTTTTGATCAAGTCATATATAGACAGTGATTTGTCCAAATAAAGATACCAGCAAAATGAATAAACAATCATAAAAGGTACTGGTGGTGTTACAGTATACAGGTAGATAGCTGATTTTGCATTTTAGACTATTTTTTAAAGAATGTATAATAAAAATAGCTAATTCTGTAAACTCTCAGTATCCACATCGAAAAGTAAATATGTTAAAATGTGTACAGCACATTTGATAGATCTGTAACAACAGACACTTAAAAACCTTGCCACATAAATTACAAAGGTCCTTCTGGTTGATGATAGGTTGCCACAGAGTGCATTTTATGGAAACATTATAAATAATAACAGATATAACTTGAAAGGAGGAGCAATGATCCTTTCGCAATAGAATAGTTATCTCATCGAGTAACAATAGTAAAGTATATGCAATGAGCTTTGAACTATGCCTGGTTTACAGAATAGAATGAATTCCTAATGGAACACCTTGCTGTTAAATATAGTGAGGCATCATGTAAGCTATTTGTTCCTGGGATGATGAAAATACAAGAAAAACTCTCAGATATTATGGGGGAAATCTCCCTTTGGTATCCTAATGGCAACCATTGCGAAAGCCAAATCAACTTTGAGTCCAGTTTTGGTTGTTTGAATCAGAACTTATTCAAGTTGAAACAAATGCACACAGTTTACAGGGCAGTTTTACCCATTATGAACATCTGGAATGGAATAGGCCTAAAGCAGGGATATGTTCCTGAGCAGAACAGCTGAGCTTTGGGGTTCAGTTACCTTGAGCAGAACCATAGGAAAGCAGGTGTTTGAATGGATATGGGATCTTCACAGCATTCGGCAAGAACAAAAACTTTGTCAAGAGTAAACAGAAGGCATTCCCATTTATGAAATGTGCATAACCTAACCTACAGCAATTTGGATCTGATATCCAGCGAAATAAAATAATTTATTTCTGATGTCTGTGCTCTATGGCAGATTGTCAGCAGGTGTGTGTACTCACTCAGAAAAACTGCCTGTTTCCGCAGTGACCAATAAAAGGTGAGCTATATTTCCAAGCAAAACACTTTTAGACACTAATTTCCACTATGTTCCATTTCATATACTTCTTTCACTATGCAAATTAAATTGGTTGGATAACTATGTAAAGTGCATACATTGTTTTCAGAAAAGCACTTTGTGTTTGTTTGAGCATGTAAAGCATATTGCAGTTTGGATAAGATGTCCACTTTCAGTTTCATAGCCATCTACTTTCTGGCAAGGAGTGACTGTGGGTGAAATATTTCATATCCAGGGCAATTTGTCAGTGGGCCTGTCATTAAAAGCTTGGATTGCATTAAAGGTCTTCAGTTTGGTATCATCTGAAATGCCTCCCATGATAGATTGTTTAATGAAATCTTTATTACTGTAATGAATCGCAAACAAAGCAAGATTGATGATTCCTACAGTTAAATGCTGCTGATAAAACTTACCACTGCTCTCTCGGGATTTATCACCATAGAAGCAATCTGTTTGATGTTAAAAATATATAAAGCAAAAGGAGATTGAGAAGTCGTCCTATCTGTCAAACCTGATAAAGTACACAGCCACATTTAATTTATATTCAATTTGACATTGCGGGATTTCAGGGATGGCATTTTGGTGCACTCCTCACAATCTTTTTGGGACGAGAGAGTACTTGCTTTCTTAAATGGTAATAAGCTGCACAACATAGGATACTGCACGCTATGCCGCTGCATACCTGAATTTTCCATGACAGAACATATCAGGAATGCAATCCTGATCAGCCACACTTTTACTTATTTGAAATGCACATCATATACCCTTTGTTTGCTCCATGCAGAGATCGCATTCCTTTGAATTCGCACGGATCATCTTAGTGCCACCTCCATTACCCCTTCTCCATTATCAAGCCATGGCATACCCAGACAATTTAAAGGTGAATGGAATGAACAACGAATGGAATCCCTGTTTAGGACGACATGCCTCTCCATCACAGAACAAAATACTCAGGAGTAGTTTTTACTTAGCTAGTGAACTGACAGCGCGAAAAGGCCTACTCATTGAAGATCACCAGAATACTACTGACATGTGAGGCTTGAAAGCTTTTCAAAGAAAAAAGTGTTGCTGCTTTTGCACATCAATGGCGGGATTGCCACAGTGTTGCATGGAGAAATAGGAAGATATTCCACAGTAAGTGTGACTTCCATGAGATGGAAATCTTAAATAAACATCTCACACACTGAAAATGTCCTTTCCACTTCAGATAATCTTCACACGTCAGAAGTGTGAGCACAGGATTTGTTTTCCTTTCTATCGTGATACAGGTATATTTTTCAAGAGGTAAGTATTAGGTAGGTATTTGATTGAGAAGACATCTCAATTTAAATACCATGTAGATTTCAGTTTTTGTTTTTAATTTAATTTCATGCACCACGTGTGTACACTGGGTTTCTTTTATAATTTGAAATCATGCTTTTCTATGTCTTCATGTAAATGGCTGGTTGCTGGCTTATTCCAGGCCCAGCTTGATTTATACCTACCATTTATAGATTTGCCTGTTCCTCTACTTTGTCCAAACTTGACTTAACTATATCATAGTGCTTTGATACATATATACTAACTCAGGTTATAGGGCCTGTTATGGTATCCTTTATAGTCTGGTTGGCTGGACATCCTTTACTCTGTGTAGGATTCTATATGTCAGTGGGACCTTCCTGGTAAGATAAAGGTTAAAGTTGAGAAAAACATGACTACAACATATGTCTACAGATTATGAACATCATACAGTTTTATCTGTGGAGAATGCCCTTGGTCAAATATGACCATGGGCTCAGTCCCAGTGACATACAGTTCAGTAGTCCCAGATAAACCATGAAGTCAGAAAATTACACCAAAGTTTCCTGCTCAGCAGTGGAGACACATACCACCCAAGGCTCTCTCTCAATTTCATGGTATTATCCTTTTGTGGGAAAGAGTATGCGTGTCTTATTCCCAGTATAGAAGACTTGGCAGTGGTGGGGGCTCCAACTGACCTGCACTGGTTCTGCCTTCAGCCAATTTTTGTCACCAGATGATGACTGTCTACGAACTTAGCTGAGAGGAAAATTTACCCAGTAGCTCATGGGTATAGGTTGAAATCACACTGAAATTATGCATTTTTGTAGAAGCAAAAGCTGTCAGTGTTAAACAGGCTACCGCAATGAATACAGAACAAAGCATACTGGTTTTCCCATGCCCTCAGCAAGCCTACTCTGTGGTCATCCACTTTGAATGAGCAAAAAAAAAAAAAACTCCACACACAGATTGCCACACTACAGTGGGGAAGACCTCAGCCTGTCATATCCTGCATATATTCACAATAAATAAATATATATCACAATAAATTAGTAATGTATAAAGCACATGTCATCTATCTCCCTAATCATTGGATCAATTAGAGTATCACTAATCACTGAAATAAATTTTTTACCTGAAGTGTTTAATTTTGCATCACAAATGCCACATGGGCAGAAATTGCAAGCCTGCTCAATCTTGCAGTTTTCAGCCAGCATATAACAAGTTTTCACACTTCCCTCTAACAAAGACGAACTGAGCGGTGAATGCTGTACTCGGTGTAATAACAAAGTTCTCATAACAGAGACACATAAAAACACTATGAGAATGTGCTTTAAGAACTCAATAACGTGTTTCAATAATGAGCTGTCCCCTATTCTGCACTTACAGGATGCAAGTGAATGGGGCATTTAAAGGACTTTATTCAGAGCATGCATGAGGTGAATGCATAAGTGGATCTAATTTCGAGTATCAAGAAAAAACATGAAGGTGACCTTGGGCCCTTTCTTAAATTATGAGGTAGTCTTTTTGAGAGGCTAAGAATGAAAATTGGTTCAGAGTTGTAAAAGATGCATTATTGTAGAACTAGTATGAAGTTCTAAAGGCATACTTGCAGGATCTTTTGCATATTGATTATTATCTCTGTTCAGCTGTCTATGGTATTTGGTCTTTCAAATCTCTATATGGTGTGTTTAGTCAAAAACGCTGAAATGAACCCTGTCTGGTCTTCCACTTAATACTTTTTATTTGAAAAGAATGTCCAGAATTGGCGCTGTGGTGGTGGCCGTAACAGTCACGTTATTTAATTAAAATCCAAACACCAGAAATGGAAGTTTAATTATATAAGCTCAGAAGGACAGGGAATTCCTATATCTATGCCTGCCCTGTCCAAACCAACAAATGATATACATAAACCACCTATTAACCTGTCTTTCCCATTGCATCAGCTGTATGTGAATTCCACCTCCTCCCATCTCTTTGCCTTGTGCTCCTCTTCTCAAGCCAAGATCCCAACAGACCTGCTTCCCAGTCATGTTATGTTGCACCTTTAATTGCCTTAAATTCATTTCAGATGCCTTGGAATGTCTTCTCCATGTATTTAGCCAACAGAGAAGGGCAATGAATCTGATCATGTGAAGTTGCTGAGAGCCTTATCATTCTACTATGTCAAGTATTGACATGGTTGCAGTTTTATTCATGACACAGACCATGTTGAGACAGCATGTGCCTGATATGGTAAAACGTGTTGTGTTATCATAATATTGTAATATCTTTCTAGATAATGTAATATATAGACACATTCTATGCATTTTATATATGATACACACATATACACACAAACACTTTTTGTTTACTTCTACTCTTTCTAAGGCTGTACATGATGTAATACTCTTGTTTATTTGTGGAACATAAAAGCTGACTCTGCAACAATATGATTATGTTTGCCTCTTTGCTGTAAGAAGTGTCTTTGTTTGGATTATAAGCAGTTTGTAACACTCCTGCACAGCTGCTAGTGGGCATTCTCATTAATCACAGCACTAAAAATAATTTAGCTGTGCTTACTGCATTGATTTGTATACTAAGGAAATAAAGAAGTATTGCAGGGAAGTGTCCTTTAAAATATTTTTATTTTTTAGTACGGCATATGTACATCTAGAGTTTGTGTGGTGGCCTGTTGTTATTATGAATGGCAAATACACATTAAGGCAAGTCATGTTACCTTTACTTTTCACTACCAATTGCAGAAAGCCTCAGGTGCACAGGGAGTACCTCTTGATAATGTCAACATGTTACTATGCAAATTATTTTTGACTGGGTCACATGGTTTGGTGGCTATATTTCATGTGGTAAGCAGACATGTGCTTATGACTGTGCTTATGGCCATTTCTCCCAATCAGTTAATTATTTCATTCAAAGAAATAATAAGAGAAATAATATATCCGCTTAAATAATTCAAACGTAGCCATTGCATGGGAAAACTGTAATTGCATACAATTAAACATTTAAATCCATTTCATATTTTGTAACTCACAGTCGAGAAGCGACGGGCAGTGTACTGGCTACTTTAGTACTATTATATGTGATCTTCCTCAGATTTCCAATACATCACTTTTTTTTTTTTCAAAAATAAAATCAATTTTAATGTTCCTATATACTGTGAATATGTGGATAAATTAATGGTACAGGTCTCAAAAATTATATATAGGATTTGACAGTCAATGTGATAAAAAAAAAAAATTGGGAGATTTGGCAAAAAGCACATACCAGTGAATGTTTTCATAGGTTTCCCCTTTTTGGCTCCTGCAACACAAGTGTGCAGTTATTAACCAATTCCAACACAGCTACTGCATAACAGTTTGTTAGTTTAAAGCACTCATACATTGCAGTTCTTGAATCTGACTGGTTTTTTGAACATGCATGGCTGTGTGCCTGGCCTAGCATATATTTTTGTAAGAGAAGAAACAAGAGGTTTATGATGAAGTTATTAGGCTCTATCTCTGTGGCTTTAAACAAAAATGTAAATATGTGGATAAAAGAGAAAATGGCTGCCCCAACCTAAGTGCATGTAGTGTGCAATTGAAAAAAAATGGGCAAACCCAAACATGGCACCAGGCAAAACTCCCACCCTGAAGAAGATCAGCACAGTTGGCTCTAACAGCCACTGGAGCTGTGGAAGTGGCTTTTTTTTAATGATGATACTCAGGTGAAAAGTCCAACTCCCTTTGTGATGTCTATGAAGGTTTAGTGAAAGAAAAGGGGAAAAATACAGGTAGGGCCACAAAATCCTAAACTAAACCAAGGACATGCAGCAGTGAGGCCGAAAAGCAATCCACCTCAGGGAAACCAGAGAGGACAGGTGACCCCAAATATACACTAATACACAAGTCCCAGGGAAAACAACAGCACAGACAAACAGTCATAGTGCTAAAGGTCATTGAGGGCCCATCCCAGTGCTGTATACCAGTCTCTACAAGAGGGCACTTTTAAACTTTTTTCAAGGAACAAAACAAACTGCACTCATCCACTTGTCACCAGGATCCTTGTCAGAAATTCACCCACTGGAAGGGCATCTGCCTCTAGCTGTGTGATAATGTCAACAGCAGGTGCCAAATCAAAGAAACGAAAAAGCAAAATGGCCATGTGTGAGATGTGTCTGTACCCCAGTCCCTACACAATCCCACCTCTAAAGAAAAAATTCTATCCCCAAAGAAAAGAATTTTTTCCAAATTATTTTCTTTTTTCCATATGGCAAACACATTGTAGTCCACAGGCTACTATTTACATACAAACATGACTTTCCAGGCAGTCCCGTGTGTTTCCTAGTGGATACAGTAGGAACATCATTTCAACAACTGATGTGACAAACACATACAATAAATAAGGATGTGTTCTAAAAGTGGTCAGGAAACGTAAAGTCATTGAAGCTCAGTTGAAACAGGTGTAGCTGGCCTTTAATCTATGTTTTATTTTACATACCTGCGATTTTAATCCATGGTTGTCCACTGTCAACATAAGAATCCATTTTCCTTTGTACAGTGTAGCATCAGTGAGAGTAGGGATATGATACATCAAACAAATCTGTTACTGCACATTCCACAAAGTCGCAACACAGCACACATTTTAAATGAAAAAACCACTACATTACATTATTTAGCAGACACTCTTACCCAGAGCGATGTACATAGGATACAGTTCTTTACAATGTTATCCATTTATACAGCTTGATATTTACTGAGGCAATTGTGGGTTTAATACCTTGCCCAAGGGTACAGCAACAGTGTCCCAGTGGGGATCAAACTGGCAACCTTTCAGTTACGAGTCCTGCTCCTTAACCACTATGCTACTATGTTACACCACCACCCCAACCTTTTCAATTGAGCAATTATTGTACTTTAATGGGACACCATACTACAGCATAAATTGACATTCCAATATCCTTAATAAAAGATAATAGCAAACTGAATGTATTATATAGAATTCATAATAAACTGTGCCAAATTGATTTACTCCTTTTTGTTAAGCAATGGGGCATATTTTACATCATAAACATGCTTGTGGTCAATTTTAAGGTTTTACTTGTTTGTTTTTCCCAAATGGTCAATGAATCAATGAAATTCTGGGAATTTACATGAATTACTTCTGTAGCAGATGTACTCATCCAAGCGAGCTAATATAGCTTACATTAATTACATACTATTCATTAAAATATTATCTACTATTTAAATCACTTGCTGAATATTTACTGAATTATTTTCATTATGAAAACACAGCCCAGGACTTGAACCTGCAATTTCCTCATTATAAGTCCAGTTCCTTAATCACTATGCCACGCAAACTGCAATTATGATTTATTTTTATCACAATTTCTCATTTCAATAGCATATTCATTTTTGGCTGCACCTTAGTTCTGAATTTTGTAAATTCAGCTTTGATTAATCTGCATAACCATTGACAAATGTATGCCTGCTCCTCATCTGCACTGACACTATACTGTGCAATTTCTTGCTAAGTCTTTTATATTAATATATGAAGCTGTAACTATGAAAGTTGGGTTCAAATTGAAGTTTTCTTAGTAGCACTTTATTTAGCAATGTAATTGTATGAGTAATTGTATTGTTAGATCATCATGGACTCTGGTAATTACTGACATGAAACTCTTCATGTTAGTTATTCAGCACTTTCTATACAGACCAACAGGCTGTTTACCCACTATCTGGAAATGTGAAGCTTGTCCTGTTCTTTCAACATTATTCCTCCAGCTGCTCCATTGTTTATAACTTGACCAAGGTTCATTTACATAATAACAATGATAGAACATTAGTGCTCTGGGTGTTTGCCTTCTGATTTCTTTGGAAAAATAGTTTGTGTGAAAATAGTTTGTGGTTTGCTAACACCCACAGGGGCTCCAAAGAGGTCTTCGGTGCCACAATGCAATGTAACTGCTGGTATCCATATTTTTCCATATTTTTCAAGTTTCCATATTTTACAGATCCACTCTTCAATCACGCAGACAGCAATCCTTGCAACAAATATGGTTGTGCAATTACAACATTTATTTATTTTCTACTTTATCTCATGTTGTACTTGTTAAAAAAAGAAACCATTTTAAAAGAGTCATTGTAGCATCATGTTCAAGCTGTTTATTCAAGGGAAGGTTGAATCCCTCCTCTCTCTTTTGTAGCACTTTAATAGTCAATAATATTACCAGGTAACACTGGGAACACAAGCACACCAAATTGGGGTTTGATACAGTAAATGTCACAAAATTTGGTTATTATTGTATAATAATGGGGTAAAGGGTGGGAGCAGCAGGAGGAGGTGCTAGGCGACACTATAGCTACCCCTACAAAAGGCTTAGCTACCGCATGAATTTATATAACTGTTAAGATTTATGAAATCGAATGGTAACCACCAAAGCATTTTCCAGGTAATTCACATGAGAGACCACCATGGACAGTAAGCAAGTGAAAGGTTTTACTTTATTTTGCAGTGCATGTCCTATGGAATAACATAGTAAGTGTCAAGCTATTTCGCAAGTAATTAATACATACTGTAAAACCCAATACAAGCTTTACAGGTGGATGCAGAAAGTTGATTGGTAACTATAGGATAATATCCAGCTAAAGGGTAGTTTATTTTACAGTCCAGTTCCTGTGAAATTACATAATAATTTACAAGATACATGCCTAGTAAATTAGTATGTAGAAAGTCTATGCAGTCACAGAAATGACTGGTAACAGGAATAATTTAGGTACACATCAGTTTCATAAAACCTACCTGCAGAATTATGGGTAATTACTGAGTATGCAAAGAAAGCACACAGAGTCTTGCTGTTTCATGTAAACAGTCAGTAATTACCAGCAGCAATGATGATTGTATCACACAATTATGCATTAGCTTTATGGGAATTACTGGCAATAAATACCAATTGTTACCAGGTAATTTCCTGGTAAACATATTTGTAATTTTATTGGCCTTACCAAGTAATTACTCATTAGTTTCATCACAGTACTGTCCTGGAGAACACTGTAAATCATACAAAACACAACGGTAAATGTGATGCTGTTTTCTTTTCTGCCACATCTTCACATGCCCGTCATCTGCAGGTGTCTCTATGAAGCTCTGAGTATACACTTGCTAAGGAGAATTGATTATTGGTCTTGCAATCACTTTCATACTTGTTCTGAAAGATGCCATTCTGCACAAGTGAATGCTTTTACTGCATAATGATGCTTTTTTTCAAAATAGGAGCTTTAGTGGAAGGCCCGTAATGAAGACTTCTGGGGTCAATTCCATCTACATGTCTGGAGGCTTCATCAAACAATATTTTCTATGTACATTATGTCTCTGTACTTATTCCCCAACAAATTGATTCAGTATCAGAAATCTTCCTCGTTGAACTGACTTCAATACATTTTTTCTGTTTTGCCAGCCTTGTTTTTCCTCATACGTGAGTTTTTTCTAATCCATAATCTCAGGGTGCTTAATTTAGTGGTACTAAAACTCACACTTGTGATCACATATCCACAATGCTACAGTGGCCACTGCAACTCAGAAATCTTGCAAGGAACAAGCTGTTCACTTTAAGCTACCAGTATGTCATTCTCTTATCAGATAAGAATATAAGCCAAGGGAAACTATGATAGGACACAGACAAGCATATGGCATCCCTTTTGCTTAGTTGTGTACATATTGTAGTGAACAGTTTGTTCCACACTTGTAAGTATTCATCCTACCGCCCTTAATCAATTGATGCCCCCTTTTCACAATGATTGCCAAGTGAAAATTGAATTGGTTGATTTTATTCCAAACCAGATCTATTTGAAGAAGTATGTTTTACGAGTACAATATTGGTTACCATTGTATACCATAGTTCCAAATTACAGGGCCAGCAGATCCATCCAAGGTAGCATGAATCCTCACATAACCTTAGTGAGCCAAGCAAAGGCAAAAGCAATGAGTACAAAATCCCAGCAGAAGGGAGAGACCTTTGGAGGGAGAAATCACAGGGGAGCCAGGTTTAGAACGAAGCAAGCTGCTCTGTCTCTCACTGTAGGTGATGTATCCTGTGGCTGTCTCAGCTTTAGACGTGCATGGCTAGACTTGGAGTGTGTTAATGAACATCTCACAGGGTGGCCTCTTCGGCATCTTGTTCCTCTGCCATCTGATTACAGAAAATCACATTTTAAATAAATCTGAGAAAGCGAAAAAAAAAAGTTACACTGCTGTTTCATGCGTTCTACTCCATTTGAGAGGGAACAGCTTGATTTTTGTGTGCGCGCCACCCACTTAAATGCAAGCTGTTGTCACTACCCAGGGATTCCAGCCTTGTTCAGCTTTTATGTTTTCCCATATTAATAATGCTTGTTGCAGGCTCTGTTTCTTTGCATCTGTTTTCCTTGATTGAAGGACAGTAAGTGTGTCTTATAGGTAGTATAATATTTTAATTGTACAGAATGTATTCAGTGGATTCAATTGAACTGTTTGTAGCAGAATAGTAAGTTCATAAAATGTAACTTACAATTCTATGTAAATTAGTACACATGTCAATTGAACTCTGACAGAAACTAATCAGTGGTATAACGTAATGACACTAAGATTAAAGTATAACATAAAATATTAGCCGGAAGTATTACCCAGTGTGTGCATTTTGTAGTATCTTTGTTACTATTTAATCAGGGTATGAATAAATTTGGAGGACATTGTATATCAGAGTGGTCTGCGTATGGATTTTGTATCCTTCACCACAAAGTGGTATGAACCTAAGAACGTAAAGCAATGGCTGTAATTAAATTCCATTCTTTTGTTTTTGATGGAAAGGATCACACAGAATCAATAGTGTCATATGTCTGTTTTGATGCAGAGTTATTGAGCAGTGCCACTGGAGGGGTTGAACAGGTCACTGTTCTGATTGGATGCGGCATCTGAGCACCCCTTTCTGTGCTTGTGGTGTAATGGGTTTTAGAAATGCATATTTCAATCAGTGCACTCATGCAAGGTCTTTCTATTCACTCACGGGCCTTTAGGCAATACTGTTACATCCTAAGTCCAGTTCAAAGAAGAAGGGTATGGTAACAAAATAGGCAGCAAAACTGAACTGACAAGCCGGTAAGCAAAAAATGTAAAATCCCCAGTTAGCGTGCCAGCATTGTTTCCCTCTTAACAAAAATGACTGTCTATCAAATGTAAAATTAGTGATTAGTCATTGATTATTAAAAAAGAATGTATGAAAATGTCAGTGATACTAGCTACAGATTACTTGTTCTTGGTAACAACCTGGGAAAACTGTGAGGCTCAGCAGCTATGTGAGAGAGCAGTGTTGTCGAGAGAGCAGTGTTGTACTGGACTATCAACAAAGCGGTTCTGGCAGTGAAATCCAAGTAGTCACTTGTTCTCCTCAATGTCCAACATGTCAGGGAGTGTGAATTAGCTCCACTTAGACCTTTACTGAATCAGAGTAGGTTTCTTATGAACTTTTCCAACACTGAAAATACAACTAGGGCAGAGGTTTAAAAACCTGAACAACAACAGTATTAGAGCACTGGATGAACAAGATCAATATTTCCACAATATTGTGAAGCTTTGCAAAACAACAGAATCAATAAAACTTTACTACATTTTGGCTTCTGTTGAGTCATATTTGAAATCCCTGTTGTATGTTAATTTAAATACCAAATGTATATTTTCTCAAGAAAGAAAATCTCAGATTTTTTTGTAGGATCAATAAAGTCAAAATCAGCTCACCATTTTTTTTTTAGTTTTTAAGAAAACTAAACTAAACCACCGTGGCTCCGGTGGCTGATGAGGAGAGGAAACCTGAGAGGAGATCCCAAGAGTCGTGAGTTCATCTTGGATATCTAGGTCTGCCTCATGCCACTTTTGTGTTTATTATTTCATACTTTCACACAGCACTAAACAGTTTTTACATTACATTTGCTATTTCTCTTTAGCTATTTATTAGCTATTCTTATTAGCTAAATATTATCTATTTCTCTTCAATGCCATTTGTTTAGTTACTGTCTTCATGCCAGGGTTAACAGCGCAGTGCATGTCATTGAATTGTCCAGCAGTTAACATCCTTTAGGCACCTCTCTAAGCTGCAGTAATCATGCTCATGGTGGATAAAAATAACACTGTAAAACAGTGATGTTTCACTTTAGTGCTCAGGCAAGGGTAGAAATAATGACTTATGTGTTATAACTCGAACATTTACAGACTAAGAATGTCAAACGTATTGACTCTGCACTCCAGCAACTATGTGACAACCTGTTATGACAGCATCTTACTAATTCACTCTCTGATATCCTCTTCTGTGGTTTATTGATCTGGAAATCTGTTCTTACATGTGGGTTTATTTGAATCACTCATGTAAGCTCAGGAACAGCATTTTCCTGTTCTGCTCATTCTATATAAAATATCACTTAGGTGTTTTGCCTGCAGAGATAAGAATTACACAACCTTACACTACCTAACAAAAGAATCTCAAGCTAGGGGTTGAATTCATCCTGCTTCCAGCTGTAATGGACTGAAATATAGCTCCTTTTAAATTCTCAAATAAAGGATCACTTACTAGAAATAGCTAGCCTTATGTATCTGTTGATTCATTGAGGGACAGTATACATGATACACATTTTGAGGAGAGCCTGTTAAAGTAGTGTGCCATATTCATCCTTATATGGTGAAATATGTTAGTGTTCAAGTTGAATACATAACTTTCAATGGATTTACTGAGAGGGTAGTCAGGCAACTGTGAGGTAGAGCCCTCCAAAGATTGCAAAAATCAAATTAAAATCTTCATGTGGACAAGAAATTGAGCAAGGTTGAACTGCAGTGTAGAGGAGCTAAATGACATGGAGGGGATGCTGCTTAAGTTCCACTGCTAAAAAAAAGAAGCTAGAATCACATAAAAGCAGGCCCCTTATTTTGAGACACATTGACAGGAACAGATGAAGTACTAGAAAGTTTTACAGCAATGTGTACATTCAACAAATGGCTGCATCAGTGAACATCTCCAAAGGGTCACAAGGGCAGTTGAGGACTAGAGTCCTTCCTGACAGTTTGTAGAGAGGAACAATTGCATTACACAGCATGATGGGAGTTAAAGTACAAGCTGAGAGGTGAAGTGCACTGCAGAGCATGTAAGGAGGTAGAGTCTTCTGCAGACCTGCATGCCACAGCTATCAATGACAGGTCGTAAGAAATTCTGGAATGTTATTTTGCATTAAAAAGCCCCTCAGGAGCATATGACATGGCACCACAGAGACTGCATTCATCCTTTGACAAGGAGGGAACGATGATTAACTCTAAAAATGGATTTAAATTCAGTTAAACCTGCTTGCGTCAGCCTACACTGAACTTAGCATTCATTGATTTTCAGGGTCTGTGTAGGTATTTGAATTGTGAAATGAACAGAAAAGTGTATTATATGCAAAGTAATTTAATAAGCCTGACAGAAAAATAATCTGACACCTAATTTACCCCTCAAATATTTAATCTGCTTCTTCAACAAGTGCATGGTTACTTTAAATCAGTATATTCACAAAGTTTGAGGTTAAAAATATTGGGAAATACAGTGCTGAAAATTAAACTTCATTTAGAACTTTACCAGAGACAAGGTTACTAATATGCCTACTGTGCAAATCTGAAACTCTGCAGTAACCTGGGTTGTCTCGAAGTGGATTCAAAATTTACTTCAGTATAGAATGCAAAGACAGATGTTAAAAAGAAAATGGAGTCGCCCAGGATCTGGTGCTGGGACCTTTTTCATATTTACATAAATGACCTCATTAAGGACGTTAGTGGCAACATAGGAAAATTCACCTATTTTGCTACTTTCTGGGTTTAACGGGATAAACAGAGAATTCACAAAAATAATCCAAGAAGGTTATACTGAATTCAGTATTGGGCAGCCACCTGACAGAGAAAAATGTAAAGCTCTACATGTGTGCAGTTATTTAAGGTAGGATGTAGGATGGAGGATACCAAAACAGAGTGTTCACAATGTGCAAAAAGTAGAAGATCCCAGTCTTTCTGTCTTTTTGCCAGAGCATATTTTCAGTTATATATCCAGGTCTGGATGACACTGTATAAATAGGGCCAAAAAGCTTTCAAAAGTACATAGAAAGGCAACAAGACTTGTCCTGGTATGAAACATATAAGTTATAAAGAGAGTTTCTTTTCTTCAGTCTTATCACAAGAGGATTTTGTGAGAAGTTGACAGTTTTGAAAGGGATTAATAACATGAACTACAGAAGGTCTTTCAAAGGCAAATTCAATATTTGTGCTTGACAAGGACCAAAACCATTTTCCTGAAGAAATGGAGCAAATTCAACAATAACAACAAACAGCGCCAACAGACAACAATAAAATTTCAATTTGCTAGAAAGACACTTCTAATTATAACCGCTGTTCACCTAGCAACATAATAATAATATTGTGAATCAAGCTGATTTGTACCTTATGGCAAGAGGATTCAAATACTCTGAGAAAAGCACAACAAAAAACTTAAGACTCCACCTCACCTTTCTATTTTTTAGTTAAAGTGATGATGTGTCACATATGGAAGAAAGGCGAATGTCAATACCTCAGGGTTTGGCAGTGGCGAGGGTGCCGCTTCTGAGTGACTTGACACATTCTTTAGTTGTACCCAACTTCTGCGCAAAATAATGCATCATAATGCACAACTGCCAGTCTGACAGTATTTTTTATGCATGTGCTTTTATTTAGCAAAACATGCTCCAAAACAATTGCTTTTAGTTTGGATAGGATGAGGCCTTCAAAAGAGGAACATTTTGCTGTCGGTACAACTGAATGCAGACATAAAACCATAAGACCCTCAGGACTGAGGTCCTGTCAGATTGCTGCTTTTCTTTGCTCTGCATTGTTGAGATTAATGGCCTTGACATTTCAGACTAAAGCACAATGATGAATCAAACAAATGCAGGACAGAGATTAATAATATCTGTGATCAGTATTGCCATTGTCCTTTTATTTTTTTTCTTTGTGGGTGGTTTTTTTCATATGTTTAAGAGGACAGAAATTCAGCTGTGGCATACTGAACAAATCTCTGAAATCTAAACCACGCAGCTCTGAGCGCAATTTATTCTCCAAGCAGGTTTATTAATCAAGAGGATTGTCCATGAGGTGTTTACTACAAAGAAGACTCATTACTGGAACTGAGGTTTGACTGTGATTTATTTTATTTTAGAATCTAATTCATTATACATCTTTACCTCAGCCTCGCCTGCCTTGCCTTTCATATGGTAAATGGTAAAATTCACAGAAATCTTCTTCTGTTTACTCATTTGTTTTGTAAAGACTACAGACCTGCAGGACAACATTGCGCACATAAAAGATGATTGGATTAACAACTATATTGTTTCCTCTACATCTCTGTATCTGTACAGGAGAAGCAAATAAGCATGCTAGTTTACACCCTTTTCCACTGATAGAACCAGTCCAAGTCATGCCAAAACCTCTCTGGTACTGGCTAAAAGGCCTGTTTGGCTTTGTATTGCAATACCAAGGCTGTAAGGCATGACTTCACATGAACTGCAACAGAAAGAAAAAGATACATGCCTGAAACACCTAGGGAGGAAAAAGGGGATTCTAAAGGTTTTGTTTTGCAAATAATGCACAAGCTAATCTGATGACAAAAATGCACCTGTTAGCATTGCCAATGCATAGAGTCACTATTACTGTTAATACTCAAAGTGGTGCAATTTTCTAAATGGATGTTGCTTCCAGTGCTTTCTATGATAAATGTAAATTTACCCAACCTGTCATTACATTGAGCTATACTTTACAAGTTTTGCTATTGAGGACAAGAATGGATATTTTAGAAGAACAAACAAAAAGTACAGGGATATTTGACAGTGTTGATAAGTACACACGGTACATAACTACACCTCTGTAAACATCCAAACCCTCCATTTACATTTTCCTTTTCCCTACAGCTTTTCACTATCCAGTTCACTAACCTTGCCCCTGGCCTGCTTATTGCCAGGCCTGTATCAGATAATATGAGTCCAGCTCACTGCTCCAGCTCACTTATGAAATAGCGATGGGGCTAGAAAAAATAGGTCTTTCTATAAATAAACACAATAATCTAATCATGTGCAAACATTTCTATAATAAGTTTTTACTGTTAATAGTTCGTATCTATCACCCTCCCTAGATACAGCTCCCTGAATAGCATAGATGAAATGTTTTCCTCAACAAACACTCAAGGTATTTGATTCTGCCTGGCTGTGTGTAGGATCTCAGCCAACCAGTCAGATGTATTGTGGGATCATTGGTTAAAACATTTACCCACTTAATATTTGCCACAGGAAGCAAACAGGGTGTTCGGTCTGATTGTATGCACAGCAGTCATGTCCTAATTGAGGAAAGACTTGCACAAAACTTTTGAAAAAAAAGTCACCATGGTGAGAGAGATGTGAGGAATGAGGTGTCGCTGACTGATTTCCAATTTGGCTTAGGCAAGAAAGAAACAAGCATTTCGGGTGCCATGTATCAGAGGAGCTTCTCACTTAAAACTGGGGTGTTTTATCACACCAAACCTGAGTTATTGTAGGGCAATGACACAAAGAAAGGCTGACACGTGCAAGGTGAAGTCATCTGACACTCAACAACTGTAGCATGGGAGAAGGAACTAACGCAAGAAGTGAATACCGGTGTCCTTCTTTGGACGCTGTAGAACTGTGAAATTCAGATAAAGTCATTTCTTTCTTGGAAAGTTGAATGGAGGAAAACATCTACAGTACGTGTTGGATGACCTTAATCCATTGATTGGCATGGCCTGTTGGGGGATTCAGGCAGTCTACACAGGAGAGGGTCATATTTGAATAATTGTCAATGACATCAGCTCTGTCAGCCATCAGAGACCATGTTCTGTTTTCTCTACCAGCAGAATAACATGGATTATTATTTGTAATGGCATACGCTTCTTGTCCTATGAGTATCATGAGGCATGCAGCCCATTTCTTAATTTAGCCCACTTGCACGACCAAATAACGACCTTGCACTGTGTTGCAGGGAAATCAAGAATATAATTATTTGCATATTTTATTGTTTTTAAATTATTTATGTATTTAATCTTGAAAATAATTGGGGAATACTATTGAAGAATATCCTAAAACATTAATGATTTTTTCTTCCCTAAAATGTAATTAATGACTGTAAATAATGCTGGTTTAGTACTGTAGGTCATAAATTGTGTTTACATCCTGATGCCCCTGACAGAGGCCTGCTTAGCATATTATTAACAAAGTCTTTCTTGTTCGACAAAGAAATACCACTGTTTTTTTAAGCTAATAGAAAGCTGTGTATTGAGAAAGTAAGATAGATTAAGAGTAAAAGACCATTTAAACTCTGCAGTCTTTTTGGGATTTGTCCCTAATGTTGAATATCAAATTGTACCTTTGTTGTTTCTTACAAAATGGTATATGTGCAACAAAATTAATTATAATTCTGCAGCTGATGGCAACGCATACCATTTTTAGCAGTGAATCAAAGTGTATACTGGGAGGTTTCCTGACTAGGCATTTTCTGTCAAAGAAGGCAACACTGGTTGGAGTGGAGAACAACTGATTATCAGGTGTAAATAAATATGACTCATGTGTTTTTGATTGCTGATTTTCAAAATAATTGGTCATTTGAACTACCACTGCATGATATTGATTATAAATGACATAAACAATGATCAGGTTGCTGTGCACTCTCAGGATAACAGCTAGCACTGTTGCTGCACTGAAGATTGAAGCACAAAGAACCCCTTCTTTATAGAAGAGCCTTGCATGCTGAGATATTATGGGTTGGTCGTTGCAACTGGTGATATATCATCAGTCAACAGTCAATGTTATCATCTATATACTCAGTATCATTGGAGGAAACACTGAGATATTTGAGGCAAGATTATGGAATTCATTGTATGTTGGATACTGCTGTGTTTTATGCATATGCCCCACTAACTCTCTTTACACTCAATGGCCTCCAGACTCATCATGTGCAATTATTAAAAATAATTTTCTAATTTTGGTGCAGAATATTAGTTATGAACCACAAAGTATTTAGACAGAATATAAATACTATAAAGCTACAGTACACAAGCTAAAAGGGAAATGTATGCTTTATCCTCAGAGTTGGAGGGAATAGCTCTATATCAATATTCTCTTTGTCAGAGCACAATTTGAAGAGTAAGATACCTTACAGTATTTGAGCATGGTGAAAGTAGTTTGACATCTATATTATTGAACCAGTGGATGTACTGCTTTTTAACTTTTGAACTTTACAATACCTAGCCTCCAACTTCCTGCTTGAAAAAGTACATGGGACTAAAAATATGTCCCACTCACATTATAGGTGGGGTATGCTGTCAGCAATTCGTATTATACCATGCCTAATTGCATCTGGGCATAAATCTTCATGCCCACACACCCATACCCTGCTAAGGAAATATCAAGTGGGAATGTTCACTGTGACACATTGATTCACCTCAAAGTTTTTAGACAGGCAGAATGTTCTGAAGCTAAAAGAATCCCCTGTGCAGAGACCCTGGGGCACTGCGTAGGGTGTGCAGCTGCAGAGATGGCAGGATCATGAGGAGCAACACCAGAGACAGGAGTAGCTGTGATGCCCAGGGCCTCCTATTAATGCTGCAGCAGACGATAAGAGAGACAATAAAGCATGAGATACCACACAGTGTCCAAGGGAGAAACCAACTAACAGGCAAGTGAAATAAAGATTAATATTTAGGTCAGTGGGGCTCTAAAGCTCAGAAGGTGGTAGCGATATGACGAGGAACCCACTCTGACAGAGGCTGAGGCAGAGCTGGGCGGAAACAGTGCCGCGATGGCCGATATTTCATCATCGGAAAAATCTGAGGGAGAGGGTTGGGTGGCTCTTCAAAAGCAGAGGCAGCCGTTTCTTATGAGACATGCTGTTCCAACTGTCTGATAGCCTGCAGCCGCATGGTTTGTAGACATGCTTCAGGTGCGCTGTGCAGGGAGCGCTGGGAAGCTGTCCCTGGTGCTGAAGGCATCCGCCCCCCTTTGGAGGGCTGAGTAGACGGCTGCCATGCCTCCTGAGCTGTGGCCACCGCTCCCTTTGCCATGGACCGTAACTGTTCAAAATGAAAAATGACAATTACCATCTGAAACAATACGAAGTAAAGTGTACTTAGACAGCTTACATCTCCAATAATATAATTAAGCAAAGGGATTAAGAGCTTTTGCACAGTTTTTATCGTAATCTATTACAAAAGATTGTTCTTCCTCATTACCATTTTGCGAGTTAATGATCCTTAATGATTTGCTGACTGTACTTGGGAGATGTCAAATCTTACCAGATAAATACAGTGCTGCAGGGTTCATGCTGGCTGATCGATTCATTAGAGCTCCATGTATGGCAGACTCCAATTAATTCAGATCATCTGACAATGTAAAAGTCATGCTGCACTCTCTTGCATGTTAAGAAAGTACAGTAAGGCACTGTCATTTTACCAGTCTTGTGGTATTAATAATACACAGCATTTGCTGAATATTTTCAGCTGTCCCACCAAGAATTTTCATGTCTGGTGAAAACCTCACCAGACAATAAAAAAAATCTGTACTGCCAGCACTACCTTGAAGTACTGGCCATTATATTTATGCAAAGTGTATTTGAAAGTCCCAAATGGAACAGAAACCGTGTCTGTCTGGAAACAACTGGTTTGAGGTGTCAGCGTACACCTGCTTGAAAAGGAAACCTTGTGTGAAAATATCAAAACATAAAGAACTAACTCTGTAGTGAAGCTGCATTAGCAATGATTTGTATTTGGAAGGAGGTATAGTATGGCAACTCATTGTATTCGTGAAGTAGTTCACTTTGCACTTCATTTAATATTAAATATAAATCCCTACAGAAATCTATTACAGTTCTAAATGGAAAAACAAAGTGTTTCGGAGGATGTTAGAGGATAATATGTTTCAAATGAAAGAGACCCACTGAGAAAAGCATAGCTTCCCGAAGCAGTGAAGGGCTGAAAAACATTAAAATAAAAAAATCATGCAGGAGGATAAGGTAAGTGTCATTTTAAGCTGAAAACATACTCTCATTCAGCCCCTTTTATTGAATCTGGTTCAAGCAGAAGTTCCTGTATAGCATTTAGATTGAATTGACCCCTTCTCATTAAAGGCTGTGTGCTTGATGATTGCTGCAATTAGCCATAGTTTTCCATGGTGGGTCCTTACTGGAGAATATATATATGATGTATGATTGCAGGGATCCTTGGGGTCTGCAAATGGGATGGTGTGACAT
This sequence comes from Megalops atlanticus, assembly GCA_019176425.1. NCBI lineage: Eukaryota > Metazoa > Chordata > Actinopteri > Elopiformes > Megalopidae > Megalops > Megalops atlanticus. Next base: position 27,256,265 of record CM032875.1, on the reverse strand, counting down.
GGCCATTCTCAAAAGGCCTTTCTTTTATTATCTCTTACAAAAAAAAAACATGCCTGTCATGTTATTTCTTTAACATCAGATGCATCCTTGCATTTTGGCAACATTGGCCCTTTCCTCAAAAGTATTTTGTTGTTAATGCGTAAGTGTAAATTAGGTTGGGGAAGGTGGGCTAATGTAAATATTATGATCCAGAGGAAACCTGTTCAAACTTTTGTTAAAGTACCACCTTCCAGATTCAGAATGGAATATGAAGCTCCCCAAGCGTTTGCAGACTTACAACTACAATACATGCTAATGACCCAGTTTGGTTCAGGGCACTGGAATCAATATAAAGCATGCAAGAATGGGTACTAGCATATTCATAAATGGGTAAAATGTTTTTTTTCTTTCTTTCTTTGAAAAAGAGGTTTTGTTAAGAATGCTCCTTTTATAATTGTCCACAGATAATGTTAAGTTTGTTCCCTAAATCTTCCTCTCTCTGCACCTCCTCCCATCTTCTTTCTGTAGTTTATGTTCTCTCCAGTCTTTGGCCCACCCTGTAAGCACTGTATCCAGGAACATGATGGAATGGACTAAAACCTTGCAAACAAATGCTAAACCTGCAATAAAACGCTACAACAGACCTAAGTGAGTATGAGAGTATGAATTCAAATGTGTCTTAAGGAGCAAGGATGACATAACGAGAAAATAGAAGGATAAATATCAGAGAGGTGATGGAAGAAAAGGTCAGAGATGGACAGAATGCATGTTGAAAGATGGGGAGGGACAGAAAGTGAGTGTGTGTGTGTGTGTGTGTGTGAAAGAGAGAGAGAGAGAGAGAGAGAGAGAGAGAGAGAAAGCAGGGCTCTTTTCTATGACCTTCTGTTTCCCTAGAGGTGTCCTGTCCCATTTTCCATTGCCACTGATATAAGCTGTGAGGCCCTGACACCTACTTGGCACCAGGCAGAGAGCCTATCTCAAGGCAACATCTCTGTCACATTTCCTTCTTCTCACAACCCTGATACATCCAGTTATTGTGGAGAGGGCAGCAACACAGACTTATGAGATCGGCGTCTCCCTTCAAAATCTAATTAGCTAGCAACATTTCCTTGCTAAACAGCACAGTTTGAGTGGCACTCAGATAAACAGTTCTTCATAGATCCAGTTTAGCTAGAGTGACATATGAGGCAACCTCAAAATTTATTACTCTTTACTCTTTTTGTTTTCACCATACAATGTCAAATATCCACAGGATTAACCATTAAAATTTCAACCTCATAAGTGTATGACTTGAAGATTATGAATAAAACTTGAATGAGTGGTACTCTGTGCATAAAAAAACCAAATATATGTGCATGTCATGATATGGGTATAATCAATGATCAATATATCAATATAAATATATACTTTTATATAATATGATATACATGGGCATTCCTGCAGCAAAGAATCATTGGAAGAGAGTGCTATAATCAATCCATCTATTCCAACAGCATATGTAAGGGATAACCCACATCAACATGTGTACTATTTCAATATATACAAATGCAATGGGGTGGTGATGCAGCCCTGGGCCAAGTCAAGCAATCATGCAGAATGTTTCTTTCCTGGAACTCTCATGAGACACTGAATAACTAACACACAGAAACAGTGAGGATATTGAATCCCTCCAAAATGAAAATTTCCTCCTCTGTTAAAAGGTAGGATGGCAACAATATACATTGCTGAAATTGAAGAGTAATAAAGAAGCCAAAGGTAGGAAAAGCAGAGACTTCAAAGATAATGTGAATTTACATTTTATAAAGATACTCATTTGTGATTTTTATATGAAGAAGCATGTACTGCTGAACAATCAGACATATTTTAAAAGGACTGGGCCCAATTATCTAGCATCTGACCAAAGCGCTCTTCAGACCATATCAAGTAGTGCATGGTTTTTTGTTTTTGGTTTTTTTCTTTATTTTTTGCTATGTCCACAAAGACTGAAAATGATCGCAGATTTCATCTGTGTTCTGCAGGCGTGTTGAAGCTATCGGCTCTGTGATCAGTAATTACTGTGAGTTGTGCACCATTTATCACATGGGGGCTCACCGGCCCTGGCTGTTACAGTAAGGATCAGATACCTCCATGGTGCTCTTCTATCCAGTAAGACAGATCTACAGACTCCAAGAGAAGATTAGTCTCCTCTACCCACAGAAAGGTAAACTCACAAACACACATGGCCCTCATATTTGCCTTTTTATAATCTCAGTCATTTTGCCACAGATTTAAATGGAAAATGGTAAGGTTTTGGCAAAGCCTAGTTTCAGTAACTGGCATTACTGAAATTTCAGACTGCCCAATTTTCTACCAGCTAGGGATTAATGGGAGAGAGAGAGCTAGACATTGCCGCTTGGTTCTTAACAGGTACCTCCATTTGTTGATGACATCAATTCCATTTCAAAGGATTAAATTAATTAGATGTCTGTTTTCAGTAGCCAGGACTCAGATATGCAACCGTGGTATAAATTCAAGCTTAGTTTGATCACAACCAGCAGGGTAAGGAAGTTGGGAATTCATTTCAACAAAGCTAGTGACAGTGACAAAGAATACAAAGAATACAAATAAAAGAAACATACTGCTTTCTGAGCCTGCAGTTTAAAATAAAACTGCACCAAAAAAGGTATTGGTAACCCACATAAATAACTTTATTGACATGATTTTCCCAGTTCCAGGTACAGCAAATTTAGAGCAGCCAACAGGAAACCATTGTAATTAGAGCTTTTCTGTTCAATAGCTAGAGGGTTGGTGATGTGCCTGCCTATTTTTCAGATTACATTTTTTCCAGAGAATAAATTTGGTTCAGAGGATGTTTTGCTCTGGAAAAGAAATGCATGGGTGAATCCTTCTGCTAGGGACAGTTCCTTTTGAAATAACAGCTGCTTTTTTTGCATCAGAGATTTTTTTTTCTATGGACCCTATTTTTTTAATAATAGCAATATTTTGAAATAATACAATTGCATTTCAAGGCAACCATATACAAGACAGTAAAGATTCTTGCAAGACGACTCGCTCAATTCCACCTGTCTGTAACAAATAAAATTCTGGAATCAACCTACTGGGCTGTGATTGACAGATCTCATTTGCATGTCAGTAGACCAAAAAAAACCTCACTTTCCCAAATAAAAATACATGGCAATAAGAACACACAACAAATGAAAAGAAACTAATAAATTTACTAATAATCACCTAACAATAAATCACCAAATACATTAATAAAGGGCTCTTTGTCTTTTTATTCATGAGCATTAATCTTGGCATAATTGTGCATTCATTTATTTTTTCAATTATTTATCCTTTGATTTATTTTCACAATTATTTGTAAAGTAGTTTTGAATTGTAAGTTAAGTTTAGTTTTGTTAAGTTGAATAAGTAGTCTCTACTCTTTCACACTATAAACATTTCACATTAGATTGAGTATAATGGCATCACTGTCAAGGGTATACAGTTGCTAAGATTTGTGATGTACCCTCAACAGGTAATATGCCAGCATATTACCTACCATTTTTGTTTCTTTAAAATCTAGCACCATGTGTCAAGCAACACATTGCTGGGTATGCTGTCTTCGGTTTCTTTGAATGAAAGTAGAGTTCTGGACATGAACTTTTGGATCTGAATGAAGGAAAAAAGCAACATTGTAGTAATAATTTTATTAATTGGTTATTCAACAAGAACAAACCATTAAAAGGCAAATGACATTTTTACACAGTAAAAGCCAAGTTTGTAATCAAAATAAAAAAAAATGTTAAAATAATGTTTTATACCAGCTCTAAAGATAAAATAATATGAAGATCACATGCAATAAAAGTGCAACATTCAAACAAAATAACAATGTAAGGAGAAATAAATCCTGCGTCACTGAATTGACATCATTTGTGTGAAATATTTAAAATAATGTGCATGCAGTGGATCCCATTTGAAGTCTATACAGTAGATGTTAGTGCTTTGTGGTTGTCATTATTTCAAATATTAATCCCTTGTGTGTTCCACTGTTGTTCAATCAGAATCTTCCATGATGCAGAGAGAACTAGAAACTAGGTGTTCTATTAGAGGGGCTTTTTCTTCCCACTTGCCATCATGACCTCCTATTTTGGTGACAGCAAAAAAAAGGATGTGTTCTCTTGTGTAATGCATCATAGATTAACTCCAGCCTATGCCTTTAAATATAAATAGGATCCTTGTGTGTATTTGTGTGTTTATGTGCCTGTGTGTTTGCAACAATGTGTGTGTGTTTGAATGCACCTATGTATTTAAGAGAATGTATGTGTGTGTGTGTGCGCGCGTGCATGTGCGTGTGTGTATTTGAGTATGCACCTGTATATTTGTGAGAATGTCTGCAGTTCTGAGGCAGTTTAATTATGTTTGCTGCCTCAGGATGTAATATCCAAACACATGACTACCTTTGTGCTCCAAATGTAAAATGTAATTGAATATTGCACTATCACAAAGCTTTTACAGAGGAAAGACCTTTTAATGAGGCCTCATACAAAATCAACACATCTGAGCCCTGCCTGCATCATAAATGCATCATTGTGTTTCCAAACCAAACCACACTAAAGTGACAAGTGAAAAAGTCTGTATCTTTTCGCAATTACATGTCTAAAATACTATGACATATCCCAGAATGATTCATCTCAAACTCAAAAGATATTTGCAATGCAATGATGCATTCATCAGTCAATTTTATATCTTACCAATTATCAGTAACTAAAAGTCAATGGTCTTCATAAAAATTTTTGAAATGTTAGTAATAAAATATTTTAGTGAACATTTTTAAAATTGTACTTTTAAATACAGCATACTTTTAAATAAGGGTACTGGAGTACTGGAGTGATACATGAGGCATTATGCAGGTGTTTTATGTTACTGCTTACAATGAATCAGCAGTGTCAATCCATTCTGTTCCTCTTCCCACCCAGTCAGAAGTCGAGTCACTCTTGTCATGGATGTGGTTTTGAAGGATGGTCACGAGAAGCCGCATAGCTGTTTGATCTAATGTTTTACGCCTTGGTCTTGTACTCTCTGAGGAGAGCAGCGGGACATCATGAACACAGTAACAAAAGGAGCATGACACAAGAGGGGCTGAAAGACCCAAGTGTGGTAGAGCAGAAAGGCTTTTCTATTTTTCAGCTCTCTTGACAGTGATAAATCATTCTGTAGCCCTGGGAGCAGAGTAGTATTGTAATTTTTTATATGCAGGAATTTGTATTAAGTCTGTTGGAGAAAAGGCACACTCCATCAAAGAGCTGAGTGGTAAAACCCCCTACCTGAGGGCTGGGTACTGTGTTGTACCACCCACAGCTCAATTAGATAATATTCTTTTTTGAAGCAGAGTTCACAGAACTGATGAAAGATTATATGCATATGTGTATTATTCCTGTAAGTGATTATTATGTGTATTATTCATGTAGACTTATATTCATTTCGAAAGTTGTCAGTGCATTACCATTAAAAATTTCTGTTTTTCTGTTCAAGATAATTCTTTTGTTGGAGTCCAATTGTGTGTTTGAATACTGAGCTGGCAAAAGATACAGGTGGAGTCCACCTGAAAGAATGGCTTGAACAGGAAAGCAGGCATGCTCAGAATAATACGCAGGAAGGTGTCATCAAGGAAACACACCAACCACCACATCAATGTGTCTGCCTATCTGTCTGTCTAACATGAGAAGTGATTTATAACTATGTAATGTAGACATTATAGTTAAGTTTAAATAAAGGCACAATGCAGCATCATTAGACTTCTAACCTTGGAGTTTATACAACGTTGGCATTGTACTCAAAAAGTACATGTTATGTTTTAAAATTTCCACAGAAATGTTGGTTTGCTCTTACATAAATCCAATAGCATACATAATTTCATTTAATATTTCATACTCTCCCAGTCCCCTCCCAGTTTTACCATATATTTCAGTGAGAAATGTCCATAGGAGTATTTCCATAAGCAAGGAAATCATTATTTGGAATAATGGAATGGAAGCCATTATTTCCATGTATTTCAAGTATTTCCATGACAAACACGCTTTACAGAATAGTTCTTAATTGGGAGTTTCACGAATTAGTACACCCCATGAACATTTTTTAGAGCATCTGCTACTTTTTAAAATCAGTAGTAAGTTTAGTCACCAAAAGGGAAAGTTCACTGTCTTTTTTTCATTATTGCTTCATGTAAAACTTCTTTATGACGTAATAATGGTCAATGTGTGTCTGTCTTTAAAAAAAGTTCAGACTTGGTGTACTTTGCTTCTACAGTACTTCTGTCTGCTCCGTGGGCCCTGTGTTGTGATGATCCAGTCACATCTGGTTGCTGCTGCTACCTTGTCAGTCTCTGTTTGCCTTGTCTTCTTTGTCCAGGGTGTGTCATTCTTTATAAGAAGTATGTGAAATAAAATAATATTTTATTGATATATTTCACTAAAACGTATATGTTTATGCCAATGCTCTTGTGGAATAAAGCTTAACAAGCTTTAAACAGCCATAATAAGTAGAGGTATTAGGATGGCACCTTCATCTTAATAGCCTCCCAATTCAAATAAGAAGTGATTTTGAGTTGCTTTTTTGTAGAGTTTATTCTGCTTATAGGAATCAAATCCATCCCTGACAGTTTGATTCTTGTGAGTTCAGAGTTACAAATTAAGGGACCAAATGAATGTTTATGGTTTGAAAAAATATTCTCTTTTTCTTCACCAGTTGAGAAGTGTCCTTAGCTAAGGTCGTAAAACATTGAACAAGAGTATTTGAAATGTTCGGTATATTTGTACAATCCTGTATTAAATGAAATAACAATAACTATGACTCACATTAATTATATGGATGTTACCATGCAAATCGCTAGCATTGCAGTCAATTACAGTCATTGTCGTTAGCTTGAATTATAGCCAAAAATAATGATTTTTGAGTTTCTCCATCATAATTGGCACTGTGTGATCCCCCTGTACATCTTGATAGAAACTTAGACAAAATAGTCTGGAATGCCCAGTTTCTCAGACGCATTTCTTTTATTGGTCTTAAGATTGTATGTCCATTGCAAGATGCAAGAAGGCAGTTTTTCATCTGTAGAAAGCACCTGTTTCTGCCATTGTAGACTGACATCCAAGCACTTAACTGCACAACATTTTTCTCAAAATATTTTATGTGCTTCTGCAATCAGCAGGAAATACAAGATAAACTGTATTCAAATGCTAATGTTTTTTTCATAAATTATGCACCTTTTCCCACCATTCAGTACTGTATTACATTTTGTAAGTGAGCCTAAATAAATTCCTTTCAGCAGATTGCTTGATTCTTACTGTTTTTAAGCACTGTCAATATGTGAAAGATGTTGTCCCAGTGTTTTGTATCACTGTATTTGTTGGATTCTTATATCAGCCTTTCTTATAAGCATAGTGCACTGTGCTAACAAGAGACACCCAGAGAGCCAATTTCATTATTTTTGGAGATAAAGACTGTACAATAGTTTATCCACTGTTTTTTTACCCCCAGTGCACATGTCCCAGAACAACCAAGGAATCTTTCTCTATTAAATCAACTTCCTATATCATTGTTATCAAACTTAGAAATTAGAAAAATAGTTAAACCAATTATATAGGCACTGAGATAGCAATTAGCTATTATTGGGTCAATTAGTAACAAAGAGAGGGATAGGTATGGCACATAAGTTTTTAAGACAAAAAGAGTAATATATCCCTCTTTCTTTTTGCACAGAAATCTGGCAGTTGATATAAAATTAGCATCTGCCTCATTGTTGTAGAAGTACAGAGCAGCCTCTCAGTGCAATCTGACCATCTTACTGAAAGGTAATGAGGTTATTTGTTTGAGCATAACCTGTCACCTTGATTAATTTAACAGTTGTCCCTTGTGTCAACAGTAACTGCTACCAAAGGCAGATAAGGATGTTTTTATTCTGCTCACTCATGCTGTGGCATATATAGCACCTAGCTACAAGAACATGTACAAAGGGACATATTTGCCTGCAATCTCTGTAATACTATGACACTCTGATATCCTCTGTAAGCCTTTAAATTACTGGCTGTATTATCACATGTACAGTGTGATCATTTAGAGATGGAAATAGGCAAACTGGCTAAAAAAAAACCTCATAACCTACCTTACTGCAGTTACCACAAATATTTCATTCAGGTTGATCTTGACTTTCAATAGTAGGCAACTGTTGGCGAAATAAAAGTATAAGCTTGACATATTTTCCACATAATTGTGTACAGTCTGCTATTACTCTAATTGTTTATGTTGCATACAATTTGGTAGCTGTGTGATATAATTTATTTTTGAGTGTGGTTTTTCAGCTAGCCGTTGCAGTGCTACCTTAGAACTGAGGTTTTCTGAGACCCCAGCATTACAATAGCTTTTGAAAGTGATCTGAAAAGATATCTACTTTTATTATGTTTTCTTCAGTGTTTGAAAAGAGGACACTTCATTTGGATGCACCACTGAGTATATCTTGCTTGTTAAGTACACAGTGATTCATTGTTGTCAATCCACAACATCATACAAGTACTTTAAAATCTAATTGTGCGATTCAAGTTGATGAAATCAATAGATAAGGAATATCTATAATAGTGTTTACTTTCATAATGAAGCAACACAGTATTGCCCATTTTATGTAAACTAACCAATAGCTGGGTAAATACAGTACCCGCCACTGTGCTCATGGAGAAATGGACAAATGGGCTCAATAGGCACCATAAGAATCAGTCTATCCATTTATTTAATTTCCCAAAGCAACGACTCTTGGAAAGAATATGGATGAGCCTAAATATCATTCATAGTTTTGTAATACATTGCTGGTTCCTGCTCCAAGCTCCAGTTGGTGCAGCATGTTCAACCTTACTACATAAGTGTTTACTAAAAAAAAAGATCTTCCTAAAAAAAGTAACACACAATCCATGCATATTCCAGCATGATTGCCCACAAAAGCTTCCCCAGTAGAGAAAGTGAACAGGATTTGAATCCATATTTTATTCATGAAATGCCTGCAATTTTTCTTCCTTGGACATAAGATGAAAGGGGTGCTATTTACATTGACACTGCACAGTCTTGTAGTGCCACAACAGTAGGAGGGGCAAAATGGATAACCCGTTTCATTCAGAAAAATAAATAAATAATGATCACATGATCATATCTGTTATTCTGTGACAATATGTGTTTCCATCATGGATGTGAACTAAAGAGGGAGCTTGTTTTGTTATAATTTTAAATAATCTCAGTTGATAATTGCCTTATTTATCTATCTGGTGGACTTCCTTTTCTCAGGATAACAGCAGAGCACCACAGTAGTTTTACAAGATACTATGTACACACGTATTTACTGAGCTGATCTACAGATCTGTACAGGATAGGAGCCCTTTGATGAAGATGTTCATCTATTATGTGACCTGTGACAATTCTCAATCATTGATACAATCTATTCTACTCAGTTTGCAGAGGGAGTGTTTTAATGGTTGCATTCTTGGCAAAATGCCCATCTCCCTTGAATAATGTAATTTGCCTGAAAGAATATGGCATTTAATTTAGACACTTTGACTGTCTTGCTACAATCTTTCGACCCTGACATTGAATGTCATGGAAATCAAATATGACTTGTCCAGTTTGAATTGTTGTAGGGATAGTGTTTGTACAGGTTCATCCATATTGTGACAATTCACATGGACTTATTTAAGAAAATGCAAATGTAGAAAAATAAGAAAATATACTATCCATTTGTCATATGATAAATATAAATGTCTAATTGTACTCCCGGATTTTTAAAATGCTTTTTTGGGGGTTTTTTCCCACCTTCATGAAACACTCTGCTAGAATTAACAGCTGTATATAAACCTCTGCACTTGCACAGGAGCACCGAAACAAGACACATGTAATCCTTCCATATGCTCACTTGCAGCCAACTGATATTTTTTGCACTACAGGTCATACAGCACAGTACAGTGGAGTGGGCACTCATTGGAGGGTAGTCACTTCGCTAGGGTCATATGACCAACTCCCTGGCACCTGGCAAATCACAGGGTGCCTGCTGACATACCCACCATCTACAGTGGAACAAATCCATTTTTCTCCACCACTGTGGGTCCGCTGTAATTGTTGGCTGATGACATGGCTGGGATCAAACCCCGACTGTAGAACTCAGTTTGCACTCAAGGCAAACGCCTTAACTGGTGATGTACTTGGGAGCCCATTTGAGGATTTTGAAACTCATCTCTTGTTCATTAAATGTATTTAAACATGTATTCTGGGAATACTAAAACAAGAATAACCAGTCACATAAAATGGATAATTGAAGAAAACATTTGAAGAGTGTAAATCTTTTTTACACTTTCTCATTTACAGATAATCATACACCATAACTCCCTACATGTGCAACTGCATCATATTGGATGTATGGTTATATTATAACTTCTTGAAGCTTAGAGCTGTTTTTCTTCATCCAACCTTTCTCCAACCATTGTACACCAGTAATGCCCTACGGTTACAATAAAGGGCTATTAATGTAAATTTGAATTTGAATGAAATTGTTTATTGATTTTTAGATTGCGTGAGGTAGCCTGCTTGATTACTTTCACTTTTGCTCTTGAAATCCAAATGATAAGTGTGACCTACCCCAGCAGGCTAATTGAAGAAGCACAGCTGAGGTAATTATTTACAGCTGTACAAAGCTGAATAAATCAGGCCTGAAAAAATGTAAAGATGAAAAGATTTGTGTAATCCTCGTTACATGATACAGTATGTATATGATTATTCTAACTGGTACCATATTTGGAAGTCATCAGACTGAGAAATTAAGCCAGCCAACTGGTTGGGCCAGCTGGCAGAGAGGCGGAGGAACATGGATGGTTTAAGGGGGTTTATCCCCTTTTCTCAAGCAGTCATACCATAGATCAGTGTGCCCTGAGAGTGTCTGGAAAAATGCTGGTTGGATGAGTTGACACTTGATGTGCTGTGTATATTTGTTCACACACTTCACAGTATAAAGTGAATACCATTTACAGCATTAATTATATAATTATATAAATCATATGAATTATATTTTTGTCAGCTGACATAAATGTAGAAATCTTACCAGAGGCAGTAGAAGCAATAAACTAGCCAGCTACTGTATTTTTCAAGACATGTTGTTGTGACTAAGTGTTGTGTGGAGCTAATGATAATCTAATGGTGCAAATTATGCAATGTATGAGTTGATAAAAGTAATAATCATCCATAAATAAGTATCCATCCATGAACACATGCCAGTCTTTACAATCAATAAAATAATACTGTGTATACACACAAAACCAGTCTGTCAAAAAGTATTTGCCCTTTTTTGTAAGGTTTAATGGTAACTCATTAATATTAGGAGGTGATGATTAAGATCAAAACCACCAAAAATAGAAGTTCCAGATGTTTCAAATGAAAGTTGTGGTATGGATGTATTTGTTTATAAAGACCTCATATCTTTTTTTCCACTGTGTGTCTCTGGGCAATAAGGTAGTCAAATTTAATCAAATCCTCAAAATTTGTTAAAGGTTTTAACAAGATAGATAAATGGTTAGATTGGTGTGATGATGAGAGAGACGTAGAGAAAAAATCTACATATATAGATAACATATATATTTTGCAAAACAGGTTAACATCCTGATTTCGGTTTCAATAAAATGTATACTGTGGTGTATACTGCCCCAGTTCTGCTTATTTTCCTGCAAAAATTCAGCACAGCCTTTCTTATAAAATGAGCTAGCTATGAGCAAGATTTGAAATTACAGTATGTTCTAGCCAATGTAATGGCAAGCAAGTCTCTGCCTGCAAGGGCTTCTCTCTCCATCAAAATATGGAAAAGATGTCAGATAGGATTTAATTATCAAGACTTTGGTTTATTTCAAGAATCCACAGTGTATGAGCCTTGATATTGCTGTGTATTAATAATAACCAGTGGCAGCTCCAGGGGGAGGGTTAGAGGGCCTGTAACAGCTTCTAAAAAGAAAGGAAAATTAGAGAGCATCCAGGAAGTGCTCAAGGGTTGCTTTTTCATTGGTCCTTACAGTATAAAGAGATGCTGCTTTTATAGGTCCAATCGTTATACATTGGGACTTTTGGATAGCCACTGGCATAAACTGAATTATTTATCTTTGAATGAAAAAATGTTTGCTTTAGATTCTTTTTGAAAACATGGCAACATACCCTGAGATATAAGGATTTAACTAGGGTGTTTGCCTGTTTTTCTTTAGCTACGTTGTTTTTGATCTTTCTCTTTCAGCTACAGTAGTCCCATACCAAAGGCTATCCAAAGGCTCATATAATAATGTTTACTTGCATCAAATAGTGAAAAACTCATGATAAAACAATTTTCATATAAGCCTGGTAATACTGTTGTAGTTCACATATATTGTTTCTGTTTCTCTTTGGGCAAATTAAGTGCATTAAGTGTGTCACCTTTCCACACATCACTTTTTTTTTTTGCTTTTTTCTCCCCTATGCAACCCTGTTTTTAAGTAGCCATTAGACACCTCTCACCACATAACCTCTGCACTCATGCAGGAGTGTTAAACCAAATGCAATCCTCTGAAATACTCATAGGCAATCAGTGGCTTTTTTGCACAAGACATACAGTGCACCACAGTGAAGTGGACAGTCATTGGAGGATTGGAACTATTCCACTAGTATCATCTAAGCAATTCACAGGCTCCTTACAAATTGCAGGGTGTCTGACGGCAGTGAGGCAGATAGGCCCTGTCCTACGTACTTACCCCCATCCCCAGAAGAGTAAAATGGCTTCATATTGGGATCCTGGTCATTGCAAATGACACAGCCAGTTTTGAAACAGGCAATGGGCTACAGCCTGTGCTCAAGGTAAACACTTTGCCACATGAGCCACTTGGGACTGCCCTCTTAACATTATTCATTGGCAAGCCGTATTGTGCCCCTCATTTTTCTAAACTCTAACACATATAATTGTTTCTACGTTGACAAAATTTAGTTTGGTTGATTGCTGACAGCAGAGAGCACTATGATAATGATTGCAGTGGACATTTGATCAAGAATATACCACTTTTTTCAGTCAAGCTCAAGCTATATTAATGTAAGACTTGAATGTTTTCTTTTTATGGATTTTTCCATGGGTTGCTGCATAAATATCATATTAGGAGACAAATGATAGAGAGAGATTTTATTCTGCCTGCTAAATATTTTCAGGGAACTAAGTTTGAAGTTAAGTGAATTGTTTTATTTCATCATGGTGGTCGAGTAATGGGCTACACCTACAGTAGCTAGCAAGTAGCTGCTATTCTGTTCATTTCAATGTAAAAACTTACCTGTTCAGACACTTTGGTTTCTAGAACTTAGACATGTTATCCTCATCAACCAGTATCTCATCTCTCTAGCTGCTAAGTAATAAGTGCAATGTTGCTGTTACCAATCATTTTGAGATACTAAGAATATTTTATTATGATGCAATGCAATAAGTAACACTTTCTAATACTATTGGTTTATAAATGTTAAGGAAATATTCATAACTACATTACAAGTAATTGAACTAAATAGTCAATGTTAAGTCCAATATACTGTATGTTATTAAACGTGTCATTAAGGAGGAAGCCATGATTGTAAATGTTATATTACTCCCAACTTATTAATAATTATTGAGTACATAATTATACGTTTATTTTACATTCTAGCTATCTATGTGCATTGGTGGTATACTGGAATTTTAATATAATAGTCATCGGAATAGCCAATGGATGTGCTTCTAGTATTATAGTTTCTAGTGCTATATTCAAATGATCAAAGTGTTTAGTTAGTTACTGCAAGCAGTAGTTGAGATTATTTGGGTATTGTGTATTTTTAGGTGCAAATCAATTAGGGTAGATTATCTGACCCTATTTGAGATTTTGGAACTATGTAAGTGGGCTTTGAGTTATTTGGCTTATATCAGTAATTACAGCTGCTTTAAAAGGCCTCTTTTCAGAGGCAAACTCAAAATTTTTAAACTCAAATGCTTGATCACTAAATAATCCCCAAACAATCAACTTAGCTTTATTAGTTACTGTAGTCAAAATATTCTCTGGCATTTAAATGGTTTACAGTACAGATCACAGAAAACACACATCTCGGCAAGCTCATGTCTTAATATCATTTGAGCATAATTTTTTTTTCATATTGGTGCTAAATGAAACTGCAGGTATCTCCTGCTCCTCTGGGGAATTTGTCTTTTGTTCAGCTCATCTCCAAATCACATCTCTTACTTCCCACCTGGACCCTCCCCAGATAAAAAAGAGAAACAGGACATCAAAGGCAGTACAGAGCCTGGAGGTAATTTGCTGGGCTTTTGAATCCTCCCAATGGTTTCTGCAGCAGTATTTTCATGCAAGATTGTGAGAGCCAATTCTGATGGGAAGGAAGACAATCTTCTTTCCTTTTCTTCTGATCCTACACAGAAGCATGCTTGTTTCCTGTGCTAGGCTATCACTTCACAGGTAACTCATGACTTCATATGTCCTTTAAAATTTTAATACTTCTTCTTACACTGCCATTCCCACACCCAGATCAGAAAAATAGCATGGCAAAATTAGGTTTTGCAAAAAGCAAAATGCCACAGAGGGAAATCTCATCTGCCATACAGCCCCCCTCCATGAAAGCATGTCCACTGTGAATGTGCCCAGGTGAATCACCTTTAGGAAGCCACACCGCTGCAACAGCTCCTCAACGTGCTCTCACACAGGGACATGCACACACAGATTCCATGAGAATCAGTGTAATGTGCTCCTTAGCAGGGGTGTATCACAATACTTAATGTGTATTTCTGTGCCCCTGACATCGGCTGGGCCAACAGTCACCGGATGTCTCTGCACTCGGGTAAGTCCCCATGACATCACTTGTGCAGTTAGAGGTTAGCTTCTCCAGCCATCCAGCACTGGCTCAAACCCGATGCTCAATCAAAGTTTAATGTCATTAGTGAAAAGATGTTTTGTGTTTAACAAATGCTTAGAGATTTGTGTTCCTCTGTATTGCTACAGACTCTTGTTTTAGTTTTTAAATGTATTAGCCAAGCATCTCTCAAAAACAATGTCCAAGTTTATTTGCTATTGCATATTTTTATGAGTGAATTGCGAGAAAGTGCTGGACAGAGTGCACTTTACAGAGAGAATTGAAACAGTGCTCATGAAAGCTGATGGGACCTCAGTGCGGAATCTTACGGTTACAATAATCTTGCCTTGGTGGTATGTTTGTTCAGTAAGTACTTGGAGAATCTTTTAAGAATCTTTTACAAATGATACTGGAAAGGTAAAAATCCAAATATCTATGAAGTCTAACTTTAAACCTGATTGCAGCTGAGGGGAGAAGAAGGAAAAACACAACTGTGTCAGAAGTATATTTAGAAAAAAAAGAACAATTTTAGAAAGTGACCATGAAGATTTGTTTCTCATGGAGTCTAATGGAGTATTCTGAAAACAAACTAATTTGAAAATCTCATGTGGCAAACCACACACTGAATTTCCATTTGTTCATTGCATACACATTACTTTGGTGACCTTTCCAAAGCCTTCTGTTTTTATCTGTGGGCCAAAATCATTTTAACATGTCCAATTTAATGTAAGTATTCAAGGGCCTATACACACTGCGATCATTTTACTGGTGAATACAGCAATTTGTTAGCTGTTCCCAAAAATATAAATATATGCAAGTCATTGCTCCAAGGGTGTTTTGAAAACACTTCTATTTATTTTTCAAGGTCCACGTCTCTGTTTTCTCAGTCCCATGCAGAATGCAAGGATCAGTATTCTCCTCCTCTTCCTTGGCTTTCTTGATAACACCAACAGTGGCTGACGGCAATTAATTTGTAGATAGGTCACTAAGCAACGTCACGCAAGAGCTGCATTTCATGAAGAAAATGCTTAATCCTGCCGACGCAGGTGACGTCATTTCATAGCTGAACATTGACAATCTCTGAGTGTAATGTGTGGCAGCTTACCTGAGTAGAAGAAACAAGCACAGTAGATGTTCCTGCATGGAGGAGAGCTGAGATCTCTTTGGGCTCACACTGAACGTTTTTCTAAATGAAAGGCACTGGGTTAAGTAACGAACAATGGACTGTATGCATAAAAGTTTAATGTGATACTACACTTGATGGAAAGGCAGATACCGTTGTTCAGTGAAGCATAAAAGTATGAACAGTTTTTCTTGGCTCCCTGGTATTTGTCGGCAAAAATGGCAACACAGACAAGAATACCCCCTATTCAATGCATAAAAGAACATTGAAGATTGAATAGGAGACTGAATAAAAACCTCACACACACTCACACACACATTATTTGCTAGTGTCTAGAACTGTATAGTTGATAGGTAATTTTAAATAAGTACTAAATAGTTCGATAGCAGTAAAACCAGCAAAATAAAAATCCTTGAAAGGCAACAAGATTTTTTTGATGGGTCTTATTCATTTTTGTCTTTGTCTTTTGTTTCCATTCAGTAAACCCGTCAGTATTATTTGAGTATTTTGTTTGATTGTGTGTTTTATAATGCACACTCACTCCTTGGCCAATAAATACTAGTGACAATGGTTTGCATATTGTTGTTCTTTGTACCCTGTCATGCATCCTGAAATACTGTAGTTTTTCAATCCTCAGATACTAGTTGCTCTAGATCATCATGGTACATTCAATGCAATCAGGTGAACAGGTTGACTTGTCACTTTTCAAGGGGTCTCAATCCATTTAGGTTTGGGTCATTTCAGTTTGTTAATTTCAAACTGTGATGTTCTCATAATTCCAATGTACTTTACAGTGCAAGAAAAAGTACTTAATATGCTCTTTCAATACATTCATCAACAACTACATCTACAGTAGTTTTTCTTTGTGGAGAGATACAGGGGGATTAAAATTCAAGAAAACAAATTGACAAAATTTGTTTGTAGATGCTTTATTAGCTGGAACATTTATAAATATACAGAAACAGTCAACTCCCTTTCCCCTCCATTAGCTCAGAAAAAAGCAAATCAGATTTACCTCAGTGTAAATTTACAATTATTTATTCCATTAGCCATTAGTTGTCCTCTCAAAGTGCAATGGTTCGCAAAATTAGAATCCTTATCTGAATGTTCCAGCCACTCTGCTGTATTTTCCAATAAAATGTGTAAATTACATGGGATGTTCAGTGTACAGCAATATACTGTGGGGATACAGTAAGGGCATTTTACAGTATTAATCATCATTCTGTGTTTGTTTAATGGCTCAGAAATCTTCACAAGGGGAGTTCATTGTCTGCAAACTTAAATATCTATTTCTTAGTTGAATGATTGCCCACGTGTTTTCAAAAACGGTCATTCAAGTTTCCTAAAATAACAAGAAAATACAAAGTTCTTGCACCCAAATGAAGGTCATACTCGATATTGATGTGTGTGTGTGTGTATATATACACACATATAGTAGGGGAGCGTGGGGAACAACCTAACGCGGGGCAAAATTTAACACAGACTTTTTATGTTGTTATACAAGGTCAAGCAGCGTGTGCTTCTGGCCACATTACCACAGTTCCTAGCCACGGTCTCCCACGAAAATTCAGAAAGATTCATCAGCCTTTTGAAGAAATCTGTGCCAAAGAGTGTTTTCATCACAAGTGTTTTTCGGTTACTGAGCTGTGTGTGTAAATCACAAAACCCAGCCTTATATTACTTTAATCCTCATCTTGTTGCCTACAACGTAGCACTGTTTTAAAACATGTGACGAGCTCACAACAAGTGCTAGCTAGGCTTAAGTACAGCCTCCATACTGCGGGGTTAGTTGTTACACAACGTTACAACTAAGCCACCTTTGTAAACATTGACAAGAAGTTATGTCTCTCTCATATAAAATAAAAACAACTAATTTCATGGAACTTTTTATTCACAGAATGAGACATCGAATAAGAAAAACAGATAGGGGAGTCTCATGTCAGTATTCATATATAATTTGACGTGTGTGTGTGTATCTATTGATTGATATGTCTGTCTGTCATATAGATAGATAATATGCAGTATGGTTGGAAAACATATCTGTTTCATACAATATAGAATCATACTGAATTTTATTGATTCTCTCTCTCTCTATATATATATATATATACAGTATATATATATTGAATATATATTGAACTTTGTTTGCACTAATTTATCAGACTTTTCTAGCAAATAAGTTGTAACATTGCACTTCCCGTCATTTTCGGTGGAATTGTACATGAACGGTAGGTGCTAGAAACAAAGTTCAAGTGTTTGTTTGTAGCAGAGATGTATATGTTGCTTGTATAAAAACATGATTATTCCAACTTAAATATTTTTAAAATTATTCAGCAAAAACCAAAATGTGTTAGGTTGTGCCCCGCGCTCCCCTACCTCATAAAGGACCTTCTTGATGTGTAGCATCTCTGCTTACAAGGTCTATGCACAGAATATACAGCCCACAATAGTCTCTAAGTCATTATATTCATCAGTAGAGGGCCTTTAATGATATATTGTTCTGCACTCTGTGTAATCAGTCTCCATCAAAGTATCACTCAGACAAACCCATACAGCCACTTTTTGTCTTAGCCTTAGCTGCAGGTCAGATTCAAACTTAGAAAGGCCATGGAGATCAACTTGGTAAAGGCTCTTCTATTGGCATTCTATTGGATTCGGTCAAAATGTCATCTTAAAGGAAAGTGATATTCACTCAACAACAAAAAACATTCCAGTTTAATTTCCCTTACTAAAAAAGGAGGAGAAACACCCTTACTAAAAGGAAGGATGTGACTCAAAGGAGGAACACATCTGCTTCTGGCCAGCACTGGGCAGTTGAAGTAGGGGACCTAATTCTTAGGACACCACTAAGACCTAAGAGAAGTTGCTGTAAATGTTTACCATTGCTTTTGAGAAGTAAATAGCTCTTGTAGTAGCCCAGTAATTGAATTCTATTGTGCAATGTCAATACACAATCATTCACTGGCTAGCTGATTCACTAGCTAACTAACTAATCCATCAGCATGATTTATATAATATTAGGAAGGTTACTGCAACAACAGTGTCGTAACAAGCTAAATACTACTTTAATTGGTGGTTTCATGTACAACTCGTTAATTCTGGTGTCTCTTCTTACTTTATGTAGCTAAGTAGCTAAGAGTTCAGTTATTTATGGATGCTTTGTTATATTTTTGTTTTCCTATCAGCAGTATTTCTCAGGGAAATATTGTTTTGTGATAATTTTGTAACATGAACATGAACTCTATTACATGAAACATATCATCTCATGTTAAGTTAAAACTGTCTGCCTCTCCACTGTGCAACACAAAGAGTCAATCAGAAATAACAAGAAGGCAGCTGTGTACCCCTTCCCCTCAGCCAGCTGGTCTGAAGCAGTTAACACCTTTTAATAAAAGCTCTGATGGCAGTGCCCTGCATGAGTTCAGTTGAGACTAGTGATTAGGA
The DNA here is from genome assembly GCA_019176425.1 of Megalops atlanticus. Classification (NCBI taxonomy): domain Eukaryota; kingdom Metazoa; phylum Chordata; class Actinopteri; order Elopiformes; family Megalopidae; genus Megalops; species Megalops atlanticus. Next base: position 27,236,833 of record CM032875.1, on the reverse strand, counting down.
GAGCATTTAAAATACTTCTGAAAAAAGTCATTATCAGTCAGAATTATTAGTCTGTTTTCAGACCATTTATATTCTCCATGTATGAAATAGATTTTAGAAAATACAGCATCCAGTTTGTTGTAGTTTTCAACTGATAGCTTTTTGTTTTTAATGGTATTGCTTCAATATTTTTCAAAAACCTACTAATAAAATGAGAAACCATACTTATGAACTATCTACTTTAAAATAAGGCACATATAACCTCAATATTCTGTCTCTCACTCTTCTTGACAATGTCTTTAAAAAGTGATCCACCAGCCTACTGTATTACAACCCGTGATAATGGACCATGTTCCCTATCCTTGCTCCTTCTTGATATTCCTCTAAAATAGAGATGGGAAATCAAACTGAAAACTCCTAGTATGGTGCTACCACCGTTTGAGAGAAATGGTATTATGGCAGCTTGCATCAGAAAACATGTTCTGGAGCAGCAAAACCCTATGTGGTGTCACATGATTTCAGTTTTGGGATAGGCTGCATCTGCAGCTTCCTATGCAGATATCACTGCAGGATTGCAGCTGATGGTAAATTTAATTGTTTCAAAAACAACTTTCCACTAAGGATTCAATTTCATAATTAATAAGTCCCCATAAAAGTCTTGCCATAGATGCAGTTAACAACATGAGTACTGCTTCCTCGACACACCACTACTCACTCATAACTTATTTTTAAGTTTGATCGCTGAAATAGACCTGTAATGTTCCCCATGTCAATGTAAACACAGTGCTAATATGGTACAAAATGTTTCTCTGATGTGATCAGTCAAAAAAACTGGAAGTCAGTGATGGTTCACTGGTCATTTTGACCACATGGCAACGAGTGAAATTCTATTTTAACTCTTGCTGGCCAAGTTCACGTCACTTGCTGTTAAACACTGACAATTGTTAGTCAGCAGTAAGCACAAGAGATCTGTGGCAATTTGCACACCTTTATACAAGATCTCTTAACACCCCTAAGGCCTGCATCAAAAATAAAAGGGAGGGTGGCATTTACAATGTAGACAATATGCAAGCCTGAGGGATGAGCTCCTGCTGTAGAAGCTGCATTCTTATTGTTAGAGGAAAGCTATGGCTTTAGTTGTGATAAATAATACAACAGTTAAGAAGCATAAGTACATTTCGGCCATATATGTCTGCCAGTATAATTACACATTCTTTACATAATTATATGTTGACATTAATAGCTGACAGCATGTGAAGTCCAGAGCTATCATAAATATGCTCATAAACCTGTAGCGCTGCACTTCACCTCACTTCAGAACCACTGTGAGCCCTTACACAATGTTGTGCATATTGAACATACCCCTGACTGTGGGTGCTGATTGGCCTTAACGAGCATTGAACAACCTGAAAGGATGTTTGGATGATTGTGGTGATTGACTTTAATGGTTCCTCCAAAATGTTAATGGAAGCACCAACATGAAATATATGAGACTAAATTTCACAGCTCAACAGAAATCTTGTTTCACATTAAATTGTAAGGAAAAAAATCAAATAAGTCCAAATTAACCTTTTATTCGGAACAGTTCAATGTAAGTAGTGAGATGTAAAATTAAACCAGAATACATCAAGTAAACCAGAACTTTCTATATAATTCTTTGCATTGCAGTGTTTTCAATGAAATCTTGCTTATCCACTCAGAGATTTTTAGCAAAGACCACATATGTACACATACTGTATTTTTGGTAAGCCATCCACTTCTTGTAATTGTCATTTCAGGCCTGGTTTGATATTATGCAGTTAACTGGAGAATGCAAATAACAGCAGTAGGTAAAGTCAGTTTAATTAAAACAGTCCTGGCTAAATATTATATAATGACAAAGAATATGCAGTTATCCAACATGCAGTTCTAAGGTGGTAATTGTTATTGCTATAATTGTTAATTGGTGAAAGGTAATTGTCAGTTATAAGGAGTAATAATTGTTTAGCAATAAGTCTACTGCAAAGATGAAAAAAAATATCTGTTGTATCCACAGAGGGATTTCTTACACTTTACCATTTTAATTGATGGTGCTATAAACTATGATGAGGCTTCAGTTTGTTTTCGAGGTCATGAAGTGACCTCGGGCATCAGTGTAGCATAGTGGTTAAGGAGCAGGACTTGTAACCAAAAGGTTGCCGTTTTTATTTCCTGCTGGGGCACTGCTGCTGTACCCTTGGGCAAGGTACTTAACCCACAGTTGCCTCAGTAAATGTCTAGCTGTATAAGTGGATAACATTGTAAAAAACTGTAACCGGTCTAAGTTGCTCTGGATAAGAGCATCTGCTAAATGCCAATAATGTAAGGTAATGAAGTCATACTGTTGCTCAAAGGTCTGTAACACAATTGCTCTTGCAACCATCTGATATTTGTGTAAGATCTCTGCAATCTTCTAGCCTGTCTGAGGTTTTCATTCCTGATGCTGGGTAAGCATGAGTGTTAAAGGTCATACGACCCGATTTACTGTTATCTCCAGCTCTTGCAATAAAACCCTCAATCTTTACTGTCCATGTCTGATGAAGCAGTTGAGCTTATTGCTACACCACTATGCACTATGAAGAAGAACACAGGGAGAGGTCTTTAGAATAATCAAAATCTATGTTTATACTCACTGGGTAGGCACAGACAGTGTTGAAGGAAACATGGTTCATACACAAAAACAACAGTTTCCACATATAAATATATCAAATTCCCAATAATGAATTTTCATGCACTCTAAATAATCTATGTACAATATAAAAAATTGTTTTATCTAATATATAAAAAAATTTGTTTTAATTGTTTATCATAAACACTATGTGCATTAGAATGAGAGGTTGGGTGTGTTTTTCTCTTTTGTCTTTGCTTCAACTGCCTTTAAAGAAATGACCTTTTGCTTTTATGTTTGTCAAGTCATCAGGTATGAGAAAAATCTGCAAGACCAAGTCTCAGAACTATTCTATCCTCAGTTTTCCATATCTTTTAAAATTGTCTATGTAGAGTTTTTAAAAGGGCATGATTCTCATTAGGAAGCTTGTTTTAAGCTATTTTTTACCATGGAATCTTAAAAGTAATTACAGTATTAATACTCTATATAGAAAGTAAAGGGAGTTTTAAAAGTTTCTTTTTTCCTTTGTGGACATGGGTCGCTCTCTGTAGTCTTAATGGATCCTTCATTTATTTTACCAGGCATAGATTCTACTGTTTTCCACAGCTGTTTTAACAGGCACATGAACATAAAAAGTCAGATTTTTTCTCTGATCACATATGTTCTTTTTTCATCAGTAACTATCATTAATGCAATCAACCAAATAACTTAGAAGCACAAAGGAGCTTTGTTTGATGTGACAAACCTCTTTAACTAGCAACAGACTCAATCGAGGACAAAGGGATTGTGAATCTCTTCTCTAAAGATGAAGATCTCACAAGAGCTTTCATATTGCATGGTCTTCAGCATTATACATTATCAAATATTCAAGTGACAGGGTTCCCAAGTAGTTCAATTGTTTGATTCCTTTGAATGAAACTACAGTCTTTGACATGAACTGTTGGTTATGAATGACGCAAACAAAACAAAACTGTAGTAATCACTTCTTCAATTTTCGTCAAGAACAATCAATAAGGCTCACGTCTAGCTCAGTGGTCAAGGTGTTCACTTTGCAAGCAAGCTGAGCTGTGTCATCAGCTGACGATGTTCAGGAGCCCACAGAGGCTGAACAAATTGGCACCGGGGTTAGGGATGGGTAGGTCAGCCGGGGTTCCTTCACCTCACCGTCCTCAGGCAACGTGTGATTCATCAGGTGTCTGTGAGTTGTCAGAGGAGCAGCGCCTACCGTCCAATGAGTGCCCACTCTGCTGTAGTGCACTGCGTGACAATGCAAAAAGTAGTCACTGGATGCATGTGAGTGTATTGGAGGATAACATTCGTCTAGTGTCACAACATTCGACATTGTTGTGCTGAGACGAGCCTAATATTGAATTGGCCCTTCCAAAATAGGGTTGCATAAAGGCGAAAAGCAAAAACAAAGATTCACGTGACATGTTTTTATAATTGAACTTAAGATGGATACTGCCTTACCAGTACCATTTTCTTCAAAATCGAGAAAGGAAGAGCACTGGTGTAGTAACATCTGGTGTATACCCTCTAATAGAGTGATTGAGTACATTTTTGAGAGAATATAATGTATTTTTAAGCAGGAAAAATGTTGAATTTACTCCATGGTTAAAACTCTTACTCCACTTTGTTATCATCAATAATTGTAGCCCTTTAAGTATAAAACATTATAAATAAACTGTGTGCTAATTGCACCTTAGTTTGTAAAGATGAGGTTTTCCTCATAGCTTGAGTAACCTTATTGGAAAGGTTTGCTTTGCCAGGGGTATTCATAGAAAATATTAATAATTCATATAGAGTTGCATAATCACATTCCATGATGAAATAATACATATTTAATTTTGAACTAAGCATTATAACATTACTTTCAGCTTTTTTTCATTTGCTATGAATTATGTAAAAGAAACTTGGGTCTTTCTCTCAAAGGGAGACAGGAATGCCCAGTGGTTTCACTTGCAAAGGTTTCTGACTTTGAAGAATACATTTCCATATTTCTTTGGCTTCCCTCTTTTCAATAACATCATCTTGAAAAAAAATACATACATGTAAAGAGTTGTGATTTTTCTAATAGTTTTATTTCAGGGGGCTTCATATAAAATATAAATTGCATAATTAAACAACATAGTTAAATATGAATTATATTATATAGGAACCCTTTGATAATTCCATTTTGAAGGGTGCTGCAATAAATTAAATGTAGTGGGTTGTCTGACTGTAATGTAGATGTGCTGTATATTGTTTAAAATGGTAACAGTATCGAATATTAATGTAGAGTGGTTAATACAATGTGCATCTGTAAGCCTGCACAACCACCACCTGATAGTTTTATAATTATGTGGCACATCTCAGGTTATAACACCTCATCTAGTATGAATTAGCTAGTTTTCTTTATTAAAATCTAGTGCTGTTGTCACTTGTTTGCATGAAATTGTTTTGATATGGAATAAAATTGATAGTGCCATAATATAAATTTACGGACTTGTATTCACAATTCCTTTTCGTACATCTTTGAACCAGAATGACAGAAGTATCATCATATTATGACATGTCTCTGTGGAGTCTTTGTTATTACATTACAAAATTATAGAGCAAAATGAGCATGAAATGATGCTCTTCTGTGTCAAATCAACCAAAATCCAGTTTCGACAGCCTTTGGTCTTAATAGGTAAGTACATTTTATTATGTTTGAGGAAATTCTGTCTACAGTATATTGAAATATGACTACTTGCCAATAGTACAGGAGCCCAGCAAATATCTTAAAATACATAACAGGAGGCATACAATCACAGCAGATTACCTGGTATGCCAGCTTCAAATAGTACTTAAACCCACAGTTTTGCATTTACAGTAAGTAGCATTTAAGTTGTTTAAATTCATAGAAAATAGAAAACCCTAGATAAAAAACATGCCTTACAATAATTCAATGAATAACTATGTGGGTTTTGATTATGAGAGAGGTGATCGTTGGTGCAAGGAGATACATGGGCCTTCGTTCAGTAACAAAGAAAGAGACTCAATCTATATTTGGATCATATATTCATATTTATTATACAAAGGGTAAGTCTCATTATCATACTTAATAACATGGTGTTGACAACCTCTATGAATATTTTGTAGAATGGGGTCATTATAACACACTAATATTGAATTGTGACATGTCCATAAATTATAGCCACTGTTGACCTTGGGTATTTGCATTCCAAGTCATATCCACCATTGTGCAACTGAAGACAAAGTACCTTTAATAAACCCTATCAAATATTTACAGTATGTTGAATTATGTTGCAAATATTCTTGTAAGTTAATAAATAGTAAATAAATAGAACCGAGTCAGTAAATGTTTTTCTTTTTATTTTTAATGGGAGAAATTATTGATTTAGTAATTTAGAATAACCCCAGCACTGAGAACACACTGTACAAGCTCCAACTGAGCTCTTAATTAATTTAGCTTGATAGAGTTGTTAATTACATGCTGATCTGGATTTGACATCTCTTGACAGTTATCTGCTTTAAGTCCTTTGTGAAAGTGTTGTACTGTGACTCTGGTAATCTGTGTTTCTTTAATCATTCTAACAAATAAAATGTACAGCTAATGAATTTTATTATTTATCTAAAAAGTAAGTATTGTTTCAGTTTGCCTGGAAAACCATACAAACATTTTTTTTTAATCTAAGTCAAAATATTTTATTTAATACTCAGAACTAATTTGTCATTTATGCCGCAATGTCCACACTTCATAGAATTCACTTATAAATTACATCCTTCAAACCTACAACCACCTGTGAAATAAAACGATGACATATATTGTGGTAGGCATATTTTCTTAATGTGTATAATGAGGATTAAGAATATGTTTTTAGAACATATACTGTCTAATGTAGTAAAAAGCAGATTTCACAACAAAAGCAGTTATAATACCTGATACAGTATGGAGCCAAACATAGCCTGAAATAGAGCAGGGAGCAAATCTGATTTCAGTACTTCAATTTTATCCTTCCATAAATGAAGCAGAACATCTGCAAGATTGGGCAGGGATTAAGAGCTTAACTCCCTGTCCTTTCTATAGAAAAATACACAGATGAGCTCATTTAGATTGGGTCACAGAGGAACTGTGATCTAGCGATCTGCAACATAACCACTTCTGTGACCTTCTTTTCATATTTTTTTTTATATCATAGGCATCAAAATCAGTTTGCATTGATCCCCTTTAGAACATCCACTCTTTTTGACTCTTGTGTCTGGAAGTACTTCTGCTAGGGCTGTGGCTACTTGTGTCAAGAGCAGCTTTATGAAGGGCAAATTGTCTCCTGTGCAGATTGAATTTCACTGAATGTAAAATGCCACATTATTTTGACCTAGTTATTTGAAAGATATTGTTTTGCTTGACTCAGTCTGCACTGACAAATTTGCGTCCTAAAAGTGAATTTTTAAAAGTTCGAACAGCTTGATGCTTCCTTTGCAAAGTCTGGGTATGTGCAACACACAGTGTCAAATACCCTGTGAGTATGAGGTCAGAGTACTGCCTCTCAGCAGATTGTGCTGATACCACATATTTGGCTTTAGCTTTGATCAGGACGTGAGCAGATGTTTTCAGATGTTCTGGAGTCCTTTGAGATTGTTAACCCTTCCATCTGTACCCAAATGTTTTGTCTCCTTGAGCCTCTAAGACATTACCAGCTCTACAACCACCCAGTAAAGATAAAACCAGAAATGCATGACAAAGGGCTATAAATAATTTGCTGTGTGTGCCTAATTTTAGAGCACATTTTAACCGCTGGATATTAATCTAAAGTGAAATGTATGTCGAAGGTGAAAAACGATTTAAACTGTATTAAAAAACAGTTCTGACACGCTATCTGACACGCTTCAGGGGTACTCTGTTTTATTGTACTTTAAAGTGAACTTTCAAAATAATTTGAACCAACAAATTGTTTTAATGCAACATTTTCATTGCTTTTGGATGTAGTACGTAGCCTTGGATAAGGATGTCAGCTATATGACATAATAGTACCAATGACTTGCGAATATATATTTAAATTCCACATGCACAGCCCACATCCTGTGATGCTTTAAGTCTTATACAGCCTTTCCTGTCACTCATGCATGGAATGAGGCTGACCCTGCAGGTGTGTCTTTTTTTGTGGAACCAAAAAAGAGACATTGCTCTGAAGTTTGTCATATTTGGTTTGACACATCTTGAGCAATTAGTGTGCGCGGGCTGAAGACTCAGGGAATGTGACACAGTGACTCTTTTCATCTGTCTGTAGTTTAAAGTGTGGCACTCTGCCGTTGGGCTGCTCATTTCTTGGGAGAGATAGAATTATGCAGCAGATCTTCGTTAATGAAAGGATGTCCTGCCTCTGAACTCAGCATCAAATGTTTTAGCTATACTGCAACTGCTCCACATCCAAATTTCAGCCTGTCATGGTTGTGGCAGCGTCCCAAATGATCCCATTCCTGTTCCCCACCCCATTTTATGACTTCCTAAATACGCAGTTGCACTGTTTGACTTCCAAGGTTTGGAGAGGAGATGCGTTTGAATAAATATTGCCTGATCACTGTTCAAATCCCAAACTAACTTTAATCAGGAGGATATTTTACCCTGTGAAGTGACTTCCCTTGTTGCCTCAGAGTGCTTCAGGTACCTGTGTCTCTTGGAAGGACACAATGGAAAATAGGGCAAACCAGAGCACCACCAAACTATGTCTGATAGTTGGCCTCTGGAAGAAATGAGATCTGCGGTTGATGGCTTTCACCGAGATGGAATAGGACTGCTGAGCTAGCTCCCTTCAGAGGGGATTAGGAAATAAATTGTGTCTGTCATGTGGATGGAGATAATATTAGTTGTGACATTACATTAGCCTGAAGAAGAAAATAGAAGCAATAATACATTTCCATTTAAAAACTTTGGAAAAAGAACTTTGGTGTTCAACTCTACTTGCTCACCTTCCCAGTCTCCAAACTTTCTTTGATGTAGATGTGAATGTCTAACATGTAGAGTACACTGTTGATTTCATGAGACCATTTCTTCCAGTTATAAGTTTGTAACTTAATCTGAAGAGCTATTAATAGCATGCTGTGCCCAATAAGCCAAGCTTCATTATATGCAAGGAAAATTAATTCTGTTGTCCTGGGCTTAGTTGTGTCAATAGACTTACCCCAAGCTGGGTTTAACAATTGCAAAAATTAAAGCCCCATATTTGTGTGCAGTGTGAAATGGCTGCCACCACCCTATGCATATTTCCACTGTGTTAGGCAATTTTTTAGTTTCCATTAACATCCCCAGACTTTCTAGTTCTATGCTCGCATTTCACATATTTTGTCTGGCAAAGACATATTTGCTTTATCTTAATGTAGGTCAGTATTTTTTTTCATACATGTATTTCGACTGAACAGATATATTGTATGGGATTTTAATCAACTCTTGCCTGTCTTGAGACTGAAGAATAGAATTTGCATGTACATGATTTGTTTGATTTTGTTGAAATCCCCTGTCATTTTCAAATTGACTGTGTAGTGCTGTTTCACTACAATCAACCCTTTTTCTGTATGTCCCTTGAGAAGAAGCACATACTGTGTTATAAGTTATAACCTAGCACAATTAACATGCACACTGAACACTGCCAACAGGCCCAGCATTCATACGTAGACAGATCTCTTCAATCTGACTGCAGGGAGATTTAGACAACAGCTTTCTCGAATGCTGAATAACATTTAACTGCTAGTTATTGCTTTATCTCAGGTTCCCTTCGTAGCTTTATTTTAAAACAGGAGTGTTAAATTAAGTGAATACATTTTTCATTCAATAAATATTTCACCATACCCTGCTGATATATGTATTATATATATAAATGTGTATTTTATACTTGGTTTACATTCTCATAGAGAACAAATCAAACAAGCTTTTTCATACGTTGATTTCACCTCATTATCTCAGATGGGCTCATCTCAAAGTTGGGCAGATTCTGATATGAATTTGTCAAACTAGAACTGTTCTAAAGAAGATATAAAGAACAAAAATCCTCCCTCAATGGTGTCAAAGTCAGAATGCAGAATTTGAAAATCTTCCTTCTCCTATACTGTACCATGATGGGAAGGCATCTTGGACAAAAACAGCAATAACACTGAAGTAGCAGCAATCATAAAAAAGCTGCATTTTGCTCTCTTGAAATGACTTTCCAACATATGCTGCTTCAATCAGTAATTTGTGCTGAGGCTATAGTTTGGGTCTCCACAGATATGTTAAGTTGTTGCCATATGCTTATGACCAAACTTTGTCTTGCTGCCTCTGGGAACATAAAAGAGCAATACACCATCTAAGCATTTATCATGAATATTAGGGAAAGCTGGGAGACATCCTTTATAAAAGGGAAAATTACCTAAAGCTGAAATAATTTCCCTCCATTGATTTTCTGTTAATAAAATGCAAGTACTGTTTTTATTGAATTTATACTGGACAGTTAGAGTGGTCATTCATGGAATTTATGCTGTCAGTGGCATCTTTGGCTTGGAGCAATAGTCATCACAGGAAAAACGTCAAAGCATAAGACTGTTGGCCCCACACACCCCTGGGTGGACATCAGGGACTGGCCAGCTGAAGATGGAATAATAGGCATATCTGGATAGGAGGAGGGAAGTCAGAAAACAGCTCACACAGCAAAGGTATGGTGTGGTGCTTTTTATTTTGAAAAATAATCTAGTAGTCTTTGGTTGAATATGTGAGTGATTACCTCTAAACTCTTTTCCTCTGCTGCTTTTAAAACTCAATTAAACAAAAAACACACAAAAATTACAGAGAAATCTAACAGTCACTTTTCAAGTACTTTCATGACAGAAATGTTGTGGAAAAAAATGAAACATTATCAAATTTAAAGAAAAGGAATTTGCTGGCAGTTTCCTTTGTTGCATTTCCTCAAAATCACCTCCAAGTTAACTAGACATTTAATAACTTCTAGAAGGGCACAGTAGTATCAAAAGGATTATTATACTCTATAAATGGCATTAGACAGGTTAATTGAGAAAGACCTTGTTTGAGCACTTACATTAGGTGATGGTTGCATTCTAAACAGTTATCAGTGTAAAATGATTCTGCAATTTCATAATAAGTGCTCTTATTTACAAGGCCAGGCATGATGAAAGCATGAATGCTGAATTTTAGGGTCAACACAGGAAAACATATGAACATTACAGTCTATGATTAATATAGCCAATCAAAAGAGACACTTCATTGGCTTTATGGGCAGGAATATTTAAGGCAAAATTATTGTAACTCTAAATTCCAATTGAGATTTTTTGGTTGCAGGTTTTCATTAGATCAAGATTAGTTATGAAGCTTTTGAGAATGAGGAGCTACTTTTAATTGTTAATTCTATATATCTTCTGGAATTTGTAATGAAATTTTTTAGTAAAAACTACAATTTTACAGTATGTGATACAATAAATACAAGACACACAGCAATTAATCAAATGCTAGTCTGCATCATGTTACCTTTTTATTTTTTATACAACTTGTAGACTGTAGATCTATTTGGATTGCGTCATTGAGTGATTTTAAAAATATGCTTAAAAGTATGTATAAAAAACCTGAACTACCTGAAACCTATCCATTAGATACAAGTCTGCATGAAAATGGTAGATGTAGGAAAGGATAATACGGAAGATGAAGAGAAAAGAACCAAGCAACATAATTTCCTATTCTGTAAACTAGGTTTGTGTTCTCTCATATTTTACAAGGTTTTCTCCAGGGAGAGCCATTTTGTTCATTATTTGGTGAACGTTGTTCAGAGTGGAATTTAATGGTTTATGCATATGGGAATAGCAGCAAGCACTGTTATGATTTAGTGTGATGTTTATTTTATGGAAATGATGCGCAAACCGGGCTTGTGTGCATTTATCAGAGTGTACAGTTGCTGTTGTGCCCCACCATAATGATCCACTGGAAGCATTGTTTATTTGAGGAAGAATGTTTGTGTGTTAGGATTTGGTAAAATAAACCTTTGATAATGTTTCATTTAATAATGATACTCCTAAAACTTGAAACAATTGTAAATGCTTCCTTTTTTAATTCTGAGCCAATATAGTTGAGAAGAGAACATTTTTAAAAAGCCTTATTCTTTACTGAAATTACTGCAAACATAAATTTATATTTGGTAATACTTTTGTCCCAAAATTGTCAGTGTAGTAACACCATGGTCCTAGAAATCTCAGAGTTGGCCAAAGCTACTGTTACCAGATCCAGTTACCTGCGAGTAATCTCCAGAAATGGGGACACTGCAAAGTCATACATGAAATTAATGCAACATATAGGATGGTGAAAGTTTTGCTGTAAGAGAAGGGTGGAAGACAAGAAAGGAACCAGATTGAATATTGACCGTTTTACAAATCCAGTAGTGAGGTGGGGAATATATCGAGCAAGAAACAATGAGATGGCAGCATTAGCTGTAACAAACAAGCTATGGACTACTTCTAAATGCTCTGATCATACAAGCAACATTGGCTAAGACTCCTCTGCCCGTCTCCAGCAGTATATCATAAATGAGATGAGGAATTCATGAAAATTTGATTTGGTCTGAACATCAGTATTTTTTAATTACTGATTGAGTGGGGTGAAAAAGAGGTTTCACTTTCAAGGTACACATGAGTGGAATACATCTGTGATTTATTGACTTGAGTCAAAATCTCTATAAAAATGAACATATATTGTACATGCTGTGGTTTTGTTGCTGTTCTGGTTATTATTATCATTGTTGATATTGTTGACAGCAGCCATGATAATGTCATATATCACTGACCCTTATACACACTAGAAGCTGTGAGAAAAAATAACCACAAAAATCAAGGTAAATGCATAGTCTGTAGTCTCCCATCAATGATGACAGTTGTTCCTAATTCAACATGTAGAATCTGTACCATCATAGAGCATATTTCAGTATTTTCAGAATGCAGGGAACGTCCCCACAAGAGAATGGAAATAAGCAACATTGAAAAAGAGGGCTCACTTTAATGTTCATGAAGAAGAAAGACACTTTAACTGCAGATATGGTGGCAATTTGGACAAATGAGAATTAGGACAAATTGACCAGCTTGACAGAGAAGAGGCTAGCACTGTACAATAAAACAGAGAAACTACATAGTAACAAAATCATGAAATACAATTTCTGGCAGGAGATTGAGGACCCCCTAGCTAGTATTGTTAATTATGTAAGCTGTTTGTCCCACATTAGGCACAGTAGCTAGTTACATTATTTAGCAAATCAATAAATGGACGGAGATAATGCCGCTGATTGAGACAGTGGCTGGCATAGACTGTTTACTTGCTAGTAGATCAAAGGTTGGCTACAACTGCAGACACTGCAGCACTTCAGGTCTTGGGAATTTGTTCTTCATGCACAGATTCAGGGTGTATTTGTAAGGGCTGTGTGTTCAAACATGTCTATATCAATAATTATTGTCTTACCTTAACTATGAACTGTGCCATTAGAGCACTTCCACTGACCATTGGATGTGTGCGTCCTCAGCTTTATACACAAGTAGCTCTTGGAATGCTGAGTGAAAGATCTGGCCGTTTGTTGGGTCAGTTGCATCCTGGCAAGGTGAGAACGGTGTTCCTCAAGCCCACCTTTTATAATGCAAACGACTCCTTCCTAACGTGATTATGAGACATGCTGTCTGCTCTCCACAGAACACTAGCTCAGGTATGCACTCTGCATATTGGAAAAGGATGTATTTAAAAAACTGTGTCTTTTGTTGGAAGTTTTTTTCTGTGCAAGGAGAAGAGACCCACATCAAGCAAGATATGTTAGCATGATTAATATGTTTGACAGATATGAAAATGGAACAATCTCCACACGCACTTCTCTAAAGCACACTTTGTAAACCTAGTGCAGTTCTTTAACTTTGTGTTTAATGTGACAGGTGTCTGACTGAGAGGACATGCAGTGCATATTCTGAACAAAGGAAGGGTTTTGGTCGGGAGGATCATCCTCTATGAGGAGACAGAGTATAGAAGCTCCCTAAATAACATTTCTGCTGGTGATTACCTTTATATATTACTCTATTAAATTTACTAAAATTTCTCACTGCAATAATAAAACTTTAAGATGTATAAAGGCATTCTTTAGTTGTCTTATTTCATTACAAACTAATTAAGGAGGTGGACAGCATACCTGTGATAAAGTAAGCAAGTTCAGTGTCATTTAAAAGAAATTCCCTCACTCAACGTAGCTGTAGAGTAGGTTCTCTGCAACAGGGGCGGGGCCAGAGGGGGGGCTTCAGGGGGCACGGGCCACCCCAGGTGCCACCCAAAAATCCCAGTCTATGATTGGCCATCAACCAGGTCGAAGGCGGGACTTTTAAGATGCACTCGGTCAGCACAGGAGTCGGGAGTGACTGACTTCAAAAATTAAAGTACACGTTTTGATATAACCAAGAAACAGCCGTTCTATATGTGTAATTGGTTGTTAGCATATGAGTTAGTTTACAACACTATTGCTCTTGCTAGCGAGCAAAGTTATCTCGGTAGCTAGCTAGCTATCTGCCCATCTAGCAAGGTAGCTAGCTAGCTAATCTATCTATCTATCTAGCTAGCTAGCTAGCTAACGTTATCTAGCTAGCTAGCTAACGTCAGCTAGCTTGATAATGAACTACAAAGCTCACCAGGCAGCTAGCTAGTTAAATGTAAATCATTATTGTAAAAAGTGTACACGTTTTGATATAGCCAAGAAACAGCCGTTCTATATGTGTAATTGGTTGTTAGCTTGTGAGTTAGTTTACAACACTATTGCTCTTGCTAGCAAGCAAAGTTATCTAGGTAGCTAGCTATCTAGCTGTCTGCCCATCTAGCAAGGTAGCTAGCTAGCTAACGTCAGCTAGCTTGATGATGAACTACAAAGCTCACCAGGCAGCTAGCTAGACTTTGTAAGAGTAGGATCTTTTCATTATTTAGTTGGCATGTGTTTGTTGATTTGTATTTGAATTTCTTCAAATAAAAAAGATGACTTGAGAATATGGTGTTTGTCCTTTGCCGTTTCATCCTCTGAATATGGTGTTCATATGGTTAGTTTATGGTTCATGGTTTAGCTCCTGTATTGTATTTGTGCTAATTTCACATCTTGGAGCGCTTTTAGTGTATGGGGGGCGTTATAAATATTCGTTATGTGCCTATTTCTGTTATTGTGGATGTTGCGTTATCCTCATGCCACCTTTGAATGAATCAGTGCTCCACTTGGGCCACCCCAGTCAAAAAAGTCTAGAATCGCCACTGCTCTGCAAGGCTGCCCATTGTTTCAAATTTACAATATACATCACATGTTACGTCTATTAACTTCAAACCTCTAATAACTTTGACATACATATGTGCTTATGTATACATGTATCTGTGGTGGGATCATTTCGCAGGTGAAACAAAACAACTGAATATAATCATTGATTTATTATTTTCTGTTTACAAAAGAAGTTCAACAATTGATTCTCATTTTTGTATGCCATTGTCCTGGTCTTTGTCTACTCTCATCAGTGTTGCTATAGAGCCAATGTAGCACGGTGCTACTGGGATACTGCAAGTTGATTTATGGTTCTTGTGGTCAGTGTGGTTGTAACGGCCATGTGAATGAAATGACATAATTGTTACCATAATGGTTGGTTGTGTAGAGAATTGGCTGCCTGTTGCACAACTCCCAGATTTTATAACAATGTGTAAGGCTATACAGGTGACAGCAAAATTGCCACATAAAATGATTGGTTGTGTGAACTGGTTGGAGGTGTTCCCTGGCTACATTCCCATTATTACAGTCCTGGAGTATTGAGACACCCAGTGGCAAAAATGCAATAAGCATGAAGGGTCTTTAGCTTGTGGAGGGCGGCACATGTCCCTGCACACATTTGCATACACATGCAGGTTTTAAGCATAAATCAACTTTTATAGACTTGTGTTTGCATGTGTGGCTAGTTTGGCTATCTCCGGTCATACAAATGGAGTAGAAATCAGTTTAGAATTGCCAGGCTGAAGTGTAGCAGAACATGGTCTGGTGTAAACAAGGTTAATGTACATTGCAGTTCTCTGACTTCCAGTAAAGAAATATTGCCACATCTGCCAATGTAAACTCTCACCTGTGAAAAAATGAACTTTTCATTCTTACCCCAACCTACAAGTCTAGCAGGGTGTGAGAATGTTTAACTCCTATGAAAGGAGTAACCTCTCCTTGAAAGCCATCCAGAAGACATGTACCCCATCCTGCAATTTACCCATCTTTGGCTGTAAGGAAGATGACAAGCCTTGTGTTCAGATGGGGTATAATTATCAGAGCTGCATGCAGCACATGCCTGGAGGAGATCTGAGCATTAATATTTCATATCAAACTGCTTTGGCAAGTTCAGGTCAGGCAGACTTGAGAAAAGAGCCAGTGAGAGGAGTGTTCATTAAAGGGAGTTCAGGTGGCAATGACACAATTATATCTAAGACTGCTGCAGAAATGACATATTTCCCATAGCCACATATTATTAGTAGACTATTAACCTGAGGACACTAACAAAAAGATGAAAGATAAATAAATAAACGAGAAGGAGAAGTCAAAGCATATTTGTTGTAAGTTTTTCTTACGATTGATATGATATCTGTTTTGCTAGTGTAGTCTGTACTTTCAGAAGACTCTTCATAGACAGCAGGACACAAGGACTCAAGCTGCATGGAGGGGTTAAATTGGAAATGGTAACCTCATTTTTTTTTTTTAAACGATGTCTCAGTAAAGTCAAAGCTATGGATTAAATGTAAGCCTGTTGCCATGTCTTGGCCATAGTTGCCATTGATTTTATAAGAATAAAGCCAGCTATACTTTATTGATTTTGTTAACCAGCACAAATAGCTCATTAGAAAAAAAAGCCTACAAATTAACCAATAAATCAGCTTTTGTAACCGACAAATTGCTTTCCTCAAGTTGTAATTAACTCCTGTTTGCAATTACGGAACTATATTCAAGCGGAAAAGAAAGAGCTTCACCTTCATCGCCAATGGAATTATTCTTTTTAAAAAACTGCTGAACACATACAAGAATGAGTATATGCTTTAGTATTTGAAAACATGAGGCAAAAACAGCATCAATAAGAGTATTTTACATAATATTCATAAAGTACCTTCAGGATACAGTTCCTGAAGCAATTATTTATATCTCAGTACAGGAAATCTACAAGCAACCATTTGCTGCTACAGCTGAACTGAAAGCACCACATTGGTTCTTTGTTATTTTGAGCTGGTGATTTATGTTGCAAATACGCTGCACAGGAGTGTTAAACGAAATACGCTACAGGGGCAAAAAGTAAATGTTTGTTACAAACTATGTCCCTCTTCATTAGACAGACAGCCATTCAATAATTTTCTTTTCCTGCAAATTCAAATAATTTCTACCTATTAAAACTGTGATGTCAGAAACAAATTCTTTCTGTTCTCTCACTCACTTCAAGCCACACATGCACAACATATCAGCCTTCTAGATCTGCAGCAGTAGCAGACCTGCAACATAAATATTTCCTTGTTCTGGTGGCAAACTTGGTCCAGGCATCCTTCTCATCTTTTTTTAAAACTTAATGTTCTCCCAATGCCGTTCCCAAATGGATGCATTATTACATAATTATGGATGTGTAATTAATTTGTCTGTCAGCATTGTCGACACAACCAGTACCACCTGCATTGCAAACATTCACAAGAGCAATTATGCATCCTTTACTGTGTCTTCATTGACTTGGACCCTTTCTTGCCTTAGCACAGCCAACAGCATTAACTTCCTGCTATTTGGTGCTGTATTCTGGGGTCATTTAAGGGCAAAATCAGTAGGACGTTGTCGGGAGAGTACCATGCATTTTATGGCTATTTGCCCTGGTCTGGGTTTTCTAGGATTCCTACTAAGGACCAGAACAAGCGCAGATAAGATAAGTCAACAAATACACACACATAGCAGGCAAGAGGTCAAATGGTCTACCACCATAAATACCCCAAAATCAGTGACCACAGATCACGTACCTACTTAAAATAAGCAGCCACCACTTTAAGATTGCAAGAAGTCACCTAAAACCTAGTCAGATACTTAAAACCTCAACCATAATGATTGACTGTTTGGATTCACATTATTTTGCCAGATAAAAGCGGAAGTAGGGCGTGATACGCCCGCTTTGTTTATTGGTAAGCATGAATCTGCCCCTCGGATGTAGAATCCTTGGCTGAACGGTGGCTACAGTCATGTTTGGCAATCTGAAAGGTTTAGGCGCCAAATACTTCTAATATAATCTTAAAGAACTCTGCCTTTTTAGCCAATCTAAATTGCTTAAGCTGTAACATCCTGGTAGACCACAGCTGCAGGGGGTTGCCTTCTCTCCCCCCTTCTCCCCTTCCTGAGCACAATCAGCGTGTGTGTGTGTGTGTGTGTGTGTGTTTCTTTGTGTGTACTTATACGTTCGGATCACTTACCCTTTTGTACCCCACAGTAATTGTACTCTCATGTCATGGAAAAATGTGGAGAACCCAACGTTGTGTGATAACACATGTATTTCTCAATATAGCAGCAAAACCACCATTTTACCAATTCCTCTCAGCTAATTCTCTCCTCTCAGCCCATGCCTATTAATGTTTGGTGTCATTGCGATGCTCATGAAGAGCTGAATGCAAAGATGAGAGTCTTGAAAATATATCTGTATTTGTATGTATCAGTATTTCCAGATGTTTGGATCGAAAGGACAAAATTAAGTCCTGGAGAAACTTCCAGGCACTCCCCAACCATAAAATTAATCATGCGTGGGTCAGGGAGGTGGAGAGAGCTTCTTCTTAAGTCAGGCCTAGAGCAGGCCTCTTGGCTCAGTCTTTTGTCATCACTTAGTTTTGCCCCGCTCAGTTTTTGCCTCAGCTCAGATAGACGCACAGTCATCCGTTCAGTCATCCAGTCCGTGGCTCAGTTTATCTTGCAACTTTTTGCATTTTTTTTTGGGAGTTTTGCTGCTATCCTGAGTGGTTCCTGTGTTCTTCCTTGGGAGAGGTAAACAATTGGCTTGGGTAATTTTCTCTGCACGCATTCATTCACCCATTCTGTGATCCATCCATGTTCTTGTTTTGTTAATGTCTGTATGTAATTTAGTGTCTGTTATGGTAGTGGACCAGGTCTGTAGCCCAGACTTTGAATTTTGTCTTGTCTTAGTGTAACTCCTTAATAAACCTTTTTAATTTATTCCAGTTGTGGCTCTATATTTCTGGCAAAGGTTGATCCACCAGACTGCTCATCTCCTATCAACGAATTCGGTGATTTAATTGATAGTTAACATCTTTGGTAATAATTATTAAATTAAATCATTTTTATTATTATTTTGCATGTTGGTTAAGTGAGGAGTTTTAGTAATTGACGTCATTTGTGTCCGGTATTCAGAGTGCTGGACGATAAACAAGGGCGTTAATTTCTAAGACCGCTGGGTTCAGACCATTGAAGTTTTATTAAATCCTCACTTCCCCGACAACATATACTGGACCATTTATTATAAAATTGTTATGGTTTACCTATATTTTTGTATGTTGTATATGTACAAGTGATCCAAGTTATCTGTTCCAAGAATGTATGTATGTACTTACCTCCTGTGTAAGACAGCATAGATCAGTGTTGATTAAGTAATGCTATGAGAAATTGTGTGCAATAATCACCTCTGTAGTGGAAACATTTTCACTCAGTGGTAAGCCGGGAGATATTTTTGTAACATCCTTTATGATGGAAATTCACCAGAGATCAATCTGTCCCTGCATACTCCCAAAAGTAAGAGGCATCTTTTCCCCCTTCATAACAGCTTCTGTATCTAACTTTGAAAATATAAATCCAAATAGTTTCAAGGGATGCAGTTAATTGCAATTCTGTGAAAAGCAGAAACAAATTTTCCCCACAATTACAACATGTTCAGCCTCATATTTTCAGCTTTACCTTTAAGTGCACTTGACGTGCAGCAACGTAAGTAAAGAGTAATGAAAATACCTTCAGACCCACACTGGCCAGAATAACTCCTTCAATGATCAGTCAGGGTTTGCAGGATGGCTTAGAATAGCATGCTTTTCTGGTGGCTGTGCCATTAATACTTATTTCTAATTATTAATAGGTGAGCCACTTTGTTTAATAAGCATGGATGGCAGTTTGAAAAGACAAACGGAGCGGTAAGTGTGTATCATTGGAAATCTGGTCCAAAGATAGCGTCAGAGAGGTGGCTGGAAAGGCACAGTAAAGTGAAGCCTCTTTATGTTGCCACTACAGTATTTCACCCCAGAGCCTAGCAGTCTGGTTCTAAAGGACCGTCTAAATTGCAGAGAACTCTGTCAACCTACGCTGTGTGATAGTAGCATTTATAGTGTTTCCAATGCCTGATTACAGTATTCCTGACCCTCATTAAACAGGAACCAAAAACATGATGTAACAGGAAATATGTACTTTTTCTGCTTAAAAACAAAAAATATTTTCATGGTATTCTTTATTAAAACTGATTTTAATTACTGTTTTAACAGTAACACATTGGACAACAGTAACTCAAGGAGAGTGAGCCAGTAGAGTGTGTTGCACTGTGATATGTTCTTTCCCACTTCTTGCGCCGCTTGATTTATTGGAGGGTATTAAATGTAACCCTCTGCCATCCAAGAGGAGTGTGGACTGCAGTACTTCCTGCCCAGAATGCTATGTTACAGAATATGTTTGCTAATCCACCTTTCTGGGAAGGGCCTAGAATTCAGAAGCCTCCAGCAGATTCCACTTTCACATTAGCCCCAGTATTCACATTCTGAGCACTAACTGAGGACTATTTGAATTCCGATGACATATGTGTGGCTTCATGCATATTCAGTTATAGGATAATCATTTCATATAATGCATATTCATTGCAGAATCACAGAAAATGTGAGGAGTTAATGCATTGCAAGACATGAAGAGGTCCATGACAGGGGGAAAATTCCGAATGAGTGGCTTTTCCTTGTGCTTTTCTTTTCTTGTGCCAATTGTAAACGTGTACGAGTCCTCTTCCAAGACCACAACCTCTCTTGGAAAGTGCCAGTCACTCACTTATTGGCTGAATGTTCCTCAGGAATGTCTTTCACAAAAAAGACAAAGTATCCACTATACGGAGGATTAAACATGTTAATTTGAAAGGAATACATAATACAAAATATTATATAATATTTATGTTTTAACATAATTTATAACATTATTTATGTTTTTACACTTATATTATTCATAAAACATGTGAATACATATTCTTGTATTCTTATTCTTCTGTATCTAAATATGTGTTCATATTTTTATGGAGAACAAAAAGAATACATTTCTGTTGAACAATTTAATTATTTATCTTTGTATAAATAAAAGAGTTGAACATGTTGACTTAAAAGTGAAGCTTAAGCATTGCTATTTTTGTTCAGGAGGAGAAATATGTCTGCAATCTTTTGCTTTAGACATGAATGAACTTCTGCCCTGTCATCTGACTGACTGTGCCCTGCCTCACCCACCACCTTTCGCCTGGGACTGATTTTAGCTCTGCAAAACAAACTTAATGTCATCAGCCTGGGAGCTTCGTTTTTCCATGCAGGGATTCAACTGACATCTGAATAATTTGAAAGGCTCTACTGTTTTTATGTGCCTCCAGTTACAGATACATTCATCCAAGGGGTGCTGTCTTGGATACTGCTGAATTTATTCACATTCTGGCCTGGTCTGTGACTACACCAAGGTCGCAGAACCACAGATAAATTCAGTTTTGCACATTGTAATGAGTAAAATCTAACACAGGTAGGTATTTTAACACAAATTTACAAGATGCCAAATATTGATTTGAATCAAGCACATTTTGTTATTGACCACAAGAAGCTGATAATTTGATATGTCCTAGCCTTATTTAACACATTTTAAAATTTTTACCTATATCTGTAGTCTAAAAAAAGCTGAGAAAGCTCTCTGGCCATAGATATAACTTGAATGAACAAGTCCACAATGAATGTAACACATATGCAGACTAGCTCAGAACATTTAATACAGTTTAATGAAGAAACATTTCTTTTTATTTTGTGCATCTTCTCAGGTCATCCCATTTTTTTAAAAACTAAGGTTCTGTGCTTTTTGATTATTGAATTGATTTTATAACTAATTAGTTGTCAATTATTTCTTTGGCCAGCAGATGCTTTAATACAGATTTTTTTTGTTTGCTTCATCTATTAATTTTCCCATCTCTGTTGATTGGAATTAACCCTTCCTCTGCTGAGTGTTTGCTTGTTTACTGCCTATATCCCCTAGTTTAAAGACACAGACAGCAATTTTTCATGAGAAGTGTCTAGCTGAAGTTCACTGAGATGCATTGTTTGTGCCTAATGTGATTCACATGATCATTCTTAGTAAAAACACCACAGATGTGAAACTGTGAACCATCAGGTCATTAGCACTAGCTTTATTAAATTACCCCCATGGTCTCATGATGCGAAAGCCAAAATGGTTAACCAATCACATTATCAGGATCAACTCTCAGATTAATTGATATAAAGGAGCTAATTATTTTTCATCTAAAACAAATCAGGGCACTTGATTCAAGACATCCAAATAAAGCCCTGTAAAGCACACTATCTATTACAATTCTTATAAGTCTAACATAGCTTTTAAGATTGACTATAGCTAGCACAATACTATTTGGCTGAAGGCATATTACATGTCATTCCCAATGGGGGTATTATTTCTGCTCAGGAGAAAAGTCTGGGAAACAGGAGTCCTCATTTGATAACAGGAGAAGGTTATACACAGGTGTGGTTATATGACCCCCATTCCTTTGATGTCAGGATCATAACTGTGCCCTTCCTTATCCTAAAATAAACCATAAAATTTAGAGGAACGGAATCACTGAAAGAACTCAGAATGGATTATGCTCATACTCCTGGGTTCTGTTGGGTTCTGTGAATTTGTGGTGGACTTTGGGAGACAGGGACTTGTTTCCGTGAAACATGCAATCTGAGCCGTGCAATAACAGGGTATCGCATGGTTCCAGTAAAATACTGCAGGATTAGAAACAGAAAACGGCATACCTGTCTTTTTTTTCCATTTTTGTCTACACTTACATGATCATTTAAAAAGGCCTCCAGCATACTTCCGTAGATTGTTGAGAAAGTGATTCAGAGCATGGTAACCATAGAAACAAAGCACAAAGCTTCTCTGTCCAAGCTTGTGCTTCAAAAATCCCACAATAAAGAAGTGAACTGCATTGTAAGCCACAGTAAGTCAGAAGAAATTACTTCATTGACAGTATGTAATTTCCAAAGAAACATTGCGCTGTATTGATTGGGCATGACTGCCATCACCTCGCCAGGTTTCAAATTCAAAATCAGTGTACAGCAAACTTTGCCCATTCCAGAGCAGTCTGAGCTGAGCTCTCCTAAATGATGGGCTTTGATCTGTTATCATTCCTGAGGGTCACGCTTCTCAAAGACAGGCTGAATAAGTGGTTTCCCTCCACTGGAGGTCGAAATGAATCTGACTCCAGGTGCTCTCTCTGTCAGTCTCTAGACTCTGAAGGAGCAGACAAGACAGGAAAGTGCTCTGTTAGGATTGTGTGATAGCAGTAGCTTTTCATCAGTTTCATTTACTTCATTGTATACTGCTATTGTACATGTTGTCCATTTATTTGCACATTAATAGGTATTCCATTGGTTGATTTGTGATTAGTTTTGTAAGCATAATCATATGTTGTAATTATTTCGTCCTCTGCCAAGCGGCAAAAGAACTAGTATTTTCTAAGCAATAACAGTGCAATCATTTGCATCAAATTCAAAACTAGCATGAGTGCACCCCATTTCATATAACTTTAACCTCCTTTTCTCCCAATGTGTGAGGTTGAATTTATAAACCACAATGTCAAGCTCAGTAGTCTTTGTCAGCCATGCACAATTGATTTGTGTGGGTGCAAAGGGTAAGGTACAGGACTTATAACGCAAAGGCTGCAGGTTTGATTCTTTGGTGGGGCACTGATGTTGTACCCTTTGGCAAGATGCTTTACCCAAATGGCCTTAGTAAATATCCAGCTGTATAAATGGATGAATTGTTGTTGTTCTGGGTAAGAGTGTGTGCTAAGTAACTGTACAGTATTGATCTGTTACTGTTAGTGGCATTTAGAATACAAAACATAAAATGTATTTCAACATTTGTATCCAGAACATTCTGTCACCATAAAAAATCACTTTCTAAAATATGTTATGTGGCCTGTGGGTGTTGAACATTCTGGTCATCCGGAACAGTGAACCTGCAGGCGGTTTGCCTATCAGTTCTTGTCAAAGTGAAATGGCTAAATTGCTGGTGAAAAAAGATGATTATCAATATGAGGAATCAAAATGCCAGTGTGACTCAATATTTTGTAAGTCAGTATTTTGAAGAAGGGCCAGATTTGAAGAAATGGAAACTTCATTGGTCTAATTAAACTCATTGTCTAATCAGATACTGACTAAATTACATTTCCAACAACTACAGATACATATTTCCAGTGTTCACTTTGAACAGCAGGCAACCATGGCTACTGCATTGAGCTTTAACCAATAAAGAACCTACTCACTTTAAATGCTGCTTCTTTTTCGGCTTCCGTTTCTGTCCTCCTTTCAATTGCTAAGGTTGCGGATTTTCCTGACTCTGGGACAAGACAAAGAGCCCATTCATCTAATGCATTGCTGTTGCGTCTCTGTCTGCCCCCATTTTTCATCTACCTGTAAAATATTTAAGGGGTATTTTATTCTGGCCTGTGTTATCCAGACATTAATCAAGGCTAAACACATTATCAGCCTGACACCAAGGCTGCATTGCACACAGAGGACAACATTTGATCTAATATAGCTTTTAAAAAGAGATTTGACCTTTCCTTTGAGTGATTATGCAGATACATGATACCAAACCAGAAAAGAATATATTACACTTTTTGTGCACTCAGAATACTCGAGTTGTTTTTGAGCATTTTCATTTTGAGGTCAAATAAATGAGTGCATTAAAAATTTTGTATTTGTTAACTGTTCCTTATGATTTATTTAGATAATTTTTACCTATATCTTAGCTGCATTTATTGAGGTTCTGTTTAAGTTCATACAGAAAGGTTTAAGATTTTTTTAAATGTTATGATAGGTTGTGTCCTATTGCATTTAATGGGCTATGTTATTATTATAAATGAATTAATATGTTCAGCTGATGACTTCAAAAGTACTCTGCATACATTAGTCAAGTTTAAACTGTATTCCATGTTTGTTTTCTACATCTCAGTCTTAACACAATCAATGAGGGCACCAGCAACACAATTCACTATCCTGTCTTTTATATGCACACTTTGTCATTAAAGCTTGTCCAGACAGTTAACATGTCACAGGAGTTGAGACATTTGGTGATACAACTGCTTTTATAAAGGATTTAAACATTGCAACATCTGGCAATATATCCTGACCCTCAAAGCCAAGCCACACGGATGATACCGTCATCCAGGGGATCTGGTGGTGGAGAGGAGATTACAAACTTGCCTTGCACTACATTTATACAAAGATCTTTAAAAGCAGAATAAAAGATATGAGGTTTGTGTTCGGCATGAAGATTAAACTGTGGCCATTTTTTTCTCTTTACAGGAAATGGAGCTTTCCATAAGTCTCATCTCCCTTTGGCAATGTCTCACTTGCACAGCTATTTCAATAAGACGCTCTCCTGAGGTCTGAGATGTAAATTCGCAAGTTGAAAAGGGTAATGGAATTAGAGTTTGCAGCCTCTCTCTAATAGAGGCGCTTAAATAGCTTACTTGTAAAAGGTCTGAATCCCCCCTCCTGTGAAAAATGAAATAAACCAGAGACATGGAGCTTGAACCCATACAATTTAGGATTGCACCCTTTAACTGACTTTGATGGAAGCAAAAATCAGCAGTTTTTCTGCTTCACATGTTTTGGCAAGATTTTGTGCAATGAAATAATAATATCAACATCTACAGGGACCAAGCAGAAGTGATATTTCTTTTATATGCATTACATGTTGCTGTTTTATGCCACACTTGAAAATGTTAAAAATTTAACAACTTCATCAATTCTTCAGCAGGATACAAGTTAGTAATCTCATGCTTATAAAGCCAGAATTTAATGAACTAGGTCAAGTTCAGGTTTATTTGCCATTTGTATCTATTAAAATGCATGCATTGGAATTCTTTGTGAAAACTCTCAAGGAAAGCCGGAACATGACACACACCACACACACAACACAAACAGTAAGTCATCAGCATAAACGGTGTATACCATAAGTAATAGGTGGGACTAGATTAAGTGCTGGTGGCAAGACAAACAGATTAAAAAGGGTCCATAACAGTCTCAGATGGCTTGGTTTCAAAGATGCACTGCATTGAAATAAAAGTTATTCCTGAGCCCAGCGGTGGAGGTTATGATACTGTGGTATCTCCTCCCTGACGCTACAGGACAAAGTAGTACACTTCATGAAGATTACATCAGTATTAGTCTACCATGTTAGATTAGATCTGATGAGATAAGGATGCCCAAGAACTTAAATCTACTGACCACCTCTACACCTGTACCTCTTGATGTTGATACAAATGTAAATTGCCAAGTGTCTGAAGTCCACAATTATCCCTGTAGTTTCATTGACATTCAACTGGAGATTATTCCCCACACAACCAATCCAGCTAGAGAAGTGTTAAGGTGTAAGAGAAGTATTAATATGATATCCACACATTCACTGCAAATTACAGCTGACCAAGTTCAATTTAACAAAATATTAAAAGCTTGTCTGCAAGGAGTGAGTCACTTGCAGTGAAAGAAGGGAAATTTCCAGTGTATATTTGACTATTGAATTTAACCATTATCATTTGATTAACATTGTTTTCAGTCATGGATTCTCACTGTGCTGTGAAAATATGCCCATAGGCAGACATACTTCCTTTGGCATCCAATGAATTTGTGACAAGTTTTACACTCATTCAGAAACTTACTGTTTAAGAAAAGAACACTACTTTTCTTAGTGGGTTACAGTAAAAAAAGGGGCGGTGGCTGTGGTACTCACCCAAAGCAGTCCCTTGACCCCTGACTACCCAGAGATGCAACTGCAGCACATACTGCCTTTCACACCACAACATCAGTATAACTTCTGTGAATGGCTTATAGTAGACTGCAAAATTAACTTCAAGCAATTTCAAGTAGTCTCTCTTCCACAATGACAACCTGTCATCGATAAGCATCATTGGCATGATGTGAGAGACTTATCTACAGTGTAGTAAAATTTAGCTTGAATATATCAAACAGCATGGATATGTGACTCTACCAGCTTCCTCATCAGCATGACTGCAACAGTGGTGGAGATGTGCTTCCGCTAATGCCTTTCTAGTGCTTGACTCCCTTTAGTGGGTAATGACCATCTTGTCAGGACTGGGTACAGCTGCAGTTTATATTGTATAGTATATGCTGTTTGTTATCAAATGAGCCTGGGCCATGCAGCCAACAATATAACAGTCAGTCAGCAAAGTTTTCAAAATGGTGGAAATTCTCACATTGCCTGGGGGGCCTGAATCCTCTCTTGTGTGTATTAGTCTTAGAATCTTTTCATTATAACTGTTCTTTTTGAAAAGGGCAGCTGTGGACACGGTGCCGGACTCTGGCTCTCAGTGACATACGTGTAGGCGTGTGCTGTTATATCCTTGACCGAGGCTAGCAGGTTTTAGTAACGCTCTAAGCAGCATTGTGAATTTCCTTTTTTAAAATCTACTGGAAAGGAACAGGAGGTGCTCATGTAAGTGATGAAATCCCAGTGGTGTAGTGCTGGACATACAGAAACATGTTATGGCTGCAGAATCTGATGTCCTCCTGTATTATTTAATGTAAAGACACAAAATGATTTGATCAACTAAACTGCATTTTTTAAAATAACTAAATAAAAATATGTGCTCTTCCATATTAAAAAACAACAGATGCAACAGACTGCTAAGACCTAAAGTCACATTGAAAGCATTATGAAAAGCAATACATTTATGTTTGTAGCATTCCATGAGTGGCTTTTTAAACTTGTTTTGGTGTAAAGCCCACTCATAAAGGCAATGTTCTGTCAGCTGTTAATGATATCTACCTTCTGTTTGTATCAGGAGAAGGAGGATATGGACAAAAGTGTGCTGCTTCTTTTATTTGTGGTTCATGATGCTACTAAGGAGGTAACTGGATTTAGTCCTTTTGAGTTGGCTCATGGTCATGAGGTTTCCTTTAAAGGAAAGGTACTTGTCACAGGACCAGGAAGTGGACCTCTTGGATTATGTGTGGATTATGTCATCTTGTGCAGTAGCAAAAGGGCACCTCACAGGGGCACAAGTAAATTCAGGGATTTTTTTTTTCTCTTGGGGGGGTAAAGATATGTAATGTTTGGGACACAGACACATCACATACACATTTCTCTTTTGTTGTTTTTTTTTGTACAGTTGCTACACTCAAGCTATACTATAACATGATATGTGGTATAGTAATTTTCACAAACTTTTTTAGTTCTGTGTACTGTAAATATTGCTCAGCAAATGCTGAATATTATAGAAAATGGTTATATTTCCAATCTAAAGTCACTAAGAAACTATTAAAACTATGATGAAGCTAATTATTTAAGTAATGTCAGTTATGGGCCTAAATCTTATTTTATTATATCCATTTAGGAATTAAGAACGGTGCCTTGAGTCATGTCCCAATGTATTTGATTCCTTTCCCCTATTCATCATCTTCCTGCAAAACTCCTCCGATTTTTAATAAACTTGAATTAATCATGTGTTACAATCATTAAATTCTAATATCATTGTATGTTCAAAATGCCAAAATAGTTAAAGCACGCTCAGGTAGAGTTAGCTATAATTAGCTAGTGCATCTTAGCATCTGTTGGACATAGTAGTTCATGTTCCACACATCTAACAGAATGAAATAATTGCCATGTCACCATCACTGAATCCTGTGTTTCATTTTAGCATTGACTTCATGGACTTGCTTTCACATGGCACTCTTATTGGGCAAGTGACAAAGTGTGTCAGTCCATAAATACCTAAATTTTACAGCAAAAGTTAGTCACCTCATTCAGCATTAAGATATCTCTGCAATACATGCCATCTTGGTGAAAACTATTGGAATGAAAGGGCTGTTGTCCCCTTTCTACCTCTTCTTGGATTAAAATCTACAAAAACAAAGAAGAAAAACTAATTTACCATTTGTATTTGAATTTTTTTAAGTTCAAAAGTGTTTTGTTCATGCATATTGTGTGCACACAAAATTGACTGAAAATAGATCTGTTTCATCAAATGAGTTTTATCATCAAAAACCTATCAGAGCTTTGATCTCAATAGCAGAAGATAATATCAAGGCCACGTGACAGAATAAGAAGATTATATTCAAAGTATATAAATTGCCTGGGGAAATTCAACTGCCAAATGGAATATGAATATACCAACCTATGATGCTTCCACAACCTCTGTGTGATTTTTAAATCCAAACTGCAAACATACACTAATGCCTTAAGTGAACCGAAAATGCTAAAATGTACAGAAAAGATGAAGGACATGTACCCACAAATCACATATCTGTGTTGCAAATGCACAGCAAATTGTGTCCTGTATCAAGCTCCCTGGAGTCACACTCTCTGCTTCCCTATGAAATGGATTGAAAAAAGCAAAAATCACATTCCTCAATTGTGTCGCTCCCCTGACTTCAACAGACTCCATCCTCTGAGAAATTCAACCGAAGTACATTTGTTTGCTGTCTAACCAGTTTAGGAAACTCTTAGAAGTATTTAGTACTTAGTAGATTAGTAGTAAACTAATCAGCGTGTTTCATCAATCATATTGAAATGCCTTTGAAATAACCAGCCTCTTAAATTTGAACAGAAAGTCAAATGAGGCATGTTAATGGTAAGATGTTTGTATAAGATGATCAAAATTCTGACGGTTCTCAAATTGGATCTTGAATGAAGCAGAGTAAATTTCAAATTTAATTACTGGAAATACATGCAGCATTGTATGTGTGTGTGTGTGTGTGTGTGTGTGGTGGGTGTATGTATGTGTGTGTGTCTGTCTGTTTCTCTGTGTGTTTGTGGTTTTCTGTCATTTAATAGTATAGATGTGGATGCCGTCAGACTGGTTAAATAATGCCAGTGATACACATTCCTAGCACACATTTTACTAATCCACCTTTTCAATTTCTATAGAATATTACACAATATATAGTCAGAGACTCTTTCCTTATTTTTTGCATTCAAGCTATTCTGAAGTAATACATATTTAAGAAGCATTGTATTACTGAATATCTACCATAACTTCATAAAAGACATTGAAGGATACTAAGAATATTGTGCTCTTCTAATGCTGTTTAATTTCAATGTTTCTTTCCAGGAAGAAACTTCTTAAAAAGAGCAGTCAGCAAAAAGAAGAAATCCACTTATTTGATATTAAATGCATCACTGTCACTTATACCAAGATGACTTATGACAATGTACAGTGGACCTGACAGACTGGAAACATCCCAATAATGTACTCTTCGTGTAAGACTGCTTAGGTTAAAGTGCATTGATCATCCTCTAGTGCTGATTTCTTGGCGTTAACCTAATTGGAAGTACAGTGTCAAGGTGATATTAAAATTTAGTGTCATCTTTGTCATATCTTCTCCTTGGTCCTAGTTCACTCATAAGTCTCACGTCCTGAAGTTTTCTTTTTCCTAACACTGAAACTGTCCATATTTGCACCAGTGTGCAATGTTTTGATGGTACATATCATAGTAGCCATTACTGTTATATTTGCTACTCACTACTTTATAACAAATAACACCATAACATTAAAAATGTAGTTTAGTTAATAAAAACACAGTTACAGTCATGTGGAGGCTGCAAAGGGACAGGATATACATTTGACAGAGACTGACAGAAAATTTCACCTGCATGTAAGTCCCAGAATCCTTTTGATGTATTTTTCTGATGAACCTTCAATCACAAACTGATTTCCTCTTCAGAATTATCAGAGAAAGTGGAAACTGGGAAAACAGCCTTCACTGAGCTTTTAATGTACACTCTACCAAAAAAATAACTCTATGAGATGTTTAAGAAACAAAATTGTTACAGAACGGTAATTAAATTAATGTGTAACCACTAGGTAGGCCATTAGTCATGGAGAGGAATTTTAAATAGAAATTTGCATAACATATTGTAGGCCTATATAAACACTGTTGTGTAATTTGTAATTTGATTTTGTTCTTTTGTCAGCAAATTTGCTGGAGTGTCCTGGAACCACACTATGATTAGCTTTAGCTTCTGCTTCAAAGTCAGTGATATAGAGGATATTGTGCCAAAATGATTTCATTTCAAATATGTCTATTTTAGTTTGATTATTGTAAGGCATGGGAGTACTGGCTGAGATCTTGAAATGACATATGCATGTGGAAAGCTTGAAAGGTTCCCCTGTGACACACACACACACACACACGCGCGCACACACGCACGCGCGCACACATATGCAAAACATTTGTATGAGAAAAAATTCCAAGTACAGGAATGTGCCCTGTGTTCAAAAATACTTTTTTCTGGTGTTCTGGATTGTGGCTGAGCTGACCACATTACAGTTCCAACATATATAGAATATACGTTTTAAAAGCAACTGAAATTCTTGAGTGTTTCTGTGCTTTTATTCAAATCAATTTGATTTGCATAACACAACCTGAAAATCACTAGAGGGGGTCTCCACCATGTATTAGAGCATCTGATTCAAACACTGAGAGTGCATGATGTCTTCCATTCATTCTGATCCAAACTCCCGTGTGCACTGATCTTCTAGAATCACTTGGCTGTGGGATTTTGGGCCTCTGTCAAAAAATAATGATTAAGATATAGAATGATACAAAATCATCTTCAGCTCTGGCTTCAGAGAAGATGGCATGGCATGTTTGAAGCAACTCTGGAACCATTAGCTGTTCACTTGGAGAATCGGGAGAAGAATAAGTCAGAACTAAATAAGGGACTTTGCCAGTGTGATTCACTGAGGGAAAATTTGACTTTGATGGAACCATAATTAGATTCTTATCTTTTTCAAAAAGGCTCAGGCGCGTACCGTATAATTGCACTGCCACATGTCTCCGCTTTTCTTAATGGACTTGGTTCCAATCAATGTTTAATGAAGACTGGCAAATTCAACTCTGCAAATTAATCCTAGACAGCATATCACACTGACAGGTAATACTGTCTCATAATTCTATTAGTGTCATACATAAAAGTGCTGGCTAAACACCAGTTAGGAGGATTTTCTACACAAGTTCTGGGCTCTTGGAACAAACCCAGCTATTACTTGTTTGTTTCTTCATTACAGTATGTTGTGTGGAGCTATACATTTCAATACCACGTCTTTAACACACACATACTGTACATATTACGTGCAAATGTAATGACAGCTCACTTAGGCAATCCTATAGTTTAAAATCACTGTTTTGGTGTTGCTTGCAAATAAAATTGGGAATCCTATTTTCTCTTCATATCTTAGAATGTATTGAAAGGTTTATTTATTTCAGAGCCTGAATGTGTAAGTTGAACGTTGATAGTATCATTAGGACATCATACATTTACATATTTCAGTGACGCTGTTCTCCAAGGGGACCATAGAATCCAGTCATGAGGCAAAAAACTGGCAGAAGCTTAATATAGTGATATTACATTCACATTGTAAAAATTTGTGTACTCTGACCATTGTGTCAAAATGGCCAACAATGACTTTGGGGGCTTACAGTAGCTGAACAAAATGGTGGTAATGGTGGGGTAAATCAAATGGGGCTTCCTTGTCTGTCCTTGTCATTTTCAGCCACCCATTGGTATGAATAGAGGAGTGGATGACATCAGTGGAGTAGTGCATATGCTCCAGTTGGTGCCCACTTTGTGACTTACTGTGTAAAAAGTATGATTGAAAAAAATAATAATTTCGTGATACAAATAAATGCAATGTGAGATTGTATAAGCAAAGCTGTTGTTATTTTAACATTGTGTCACCACTGAGATCAAAAGTGTTGAACTCTAGCCTTATGCTTTTAAACAGCATAAGGCTAGAATAAGCGTTTCTTAGCTGGATCTCAACAACAGGAGTTTCTTTCAGTATGTATTTTTTGCAAAAGGACGTATCTTTATTCAAGTTTTTATCCCTGCCCCCATCACTGTTACTAAAGGATCTGTTCTCATCATTAAGCTTCTTATTGTCTTATGTTCTTATGTAACTCATTACACTTACTCGAACCTAGTAAAGTCTTAGAATTATGTACAAATGGTACATATTGGTACAACAAGAAAAAGTCAATCACATTCACATTGCTGCACTGTGGCAGATTTTTGTCTTGAAATTGCACTTATTTCAGCTTGGTGGATATATTCTTGGTGTCAAGAATGTACTACTTCTGACTGAAGAGAAAGTAGACTTTTTTACAACAAATTTATAATAAAATTATATCATAGTTGAATTTTTCTCAAGGATATTTCTACCTGTGCAGTATGCAAGTAGTTTGGACAAAATATGTGGACAGCAAATGTAAGCAAATGGGAAATCTTGTTCTTTAGGCTGTTTTTATGCCACTTCCACTGCCCACAGTCTGGTTACTGCTATTCTTGTGACAAACCCATTATTACAGTGTATGTTGGGAACCATAATGAGATATGTAGAATTCTTTATATAACCATAGTCTAGCACACCCACCACCACCATCACAGTGTGTGAGAACCACCAGAGTCTGAAATGTGAAACTCCAACCCACCCAATTAACTCTAATTTCTGCCCATTACACTGGTATTGGTTAGGTTTGCATTCTCAAGTGAAAGTTATATCCTTTTCAAATTGACTTTTTCTATGATTGTTCTGTTCTGATGTGTGATGCCTGATGCCTTTTTTTTTAATCACGACATATAGGTTTATGTAACTTGTTAGAAGTTGTAATTGAATTCAGTCACAAATGCTTATGTTGAAGGGCTAAAATGTCTGTGATTTTGAAGTGTTCAATCATCCTGTTTGCTGTTTTTCCTTACAGCTGTATGCCACATCTATGTAGTATTCTTTGTTGCTACCACACAATGAAGTCAGTTTTATATTTTGTACTGTGGTTGCTGGTTTTGAAACATCTCATAAATATACTGCCTTGAATCCATCTTGAATTGTCATTTCAGAACTGTCATCATCATTCTAGAGAGAAATTGGCACAAACTTTCAGGCAAATAACTTCAGGGTCTGATATACTGTTCTTGCATGGATTGCAATTACCACAGTGTAAAATTAATCCAAATAGGAGGCTTACAGTATTTATTTGCTTAGGAGGTGCACTCCTATGTCTAGCAAAGTTTACATTATCCTTTTGTACAGCTGGATATTTACTGAAGCAGTTCAGGTTAACTATCTTGGTTGAGAGTACAATAACCACATTCCATGCATGACTTCAAACTGCAACCTCCTGGTTACAAACCCAGTCACCTTCTTACCACGTCACACTGCTGTGAAAAACAAATTTCCTTCAGGAGTCTTGGTCCAGCAAAATTTTTGAGCCAAGCTGGCCTTTGCAGATTAATTCATGCCCTGTTGGAATGTGTTAAGATTCTTCATAATGCAAGAACTTTGAAATTGCAATTGACTCTGTGCAGCGTCTAGGTTGTTTGGAGGGACTTACTCCAAAGGGCTCTGTACCCACTTTAAATGGTATGCTGTTTATCAATACAGCAATGAAAACATTTAATACACTATAGCACTCCACTCAGCCTTAATTTACATCATTGATTTTACCAGCATGAGGACATTAAGAGAAAATGATTGTCATTTCCATTTATCCATAAGTAGATTCTTAACTCTACAGCATTATTTTTAATGCCTGTATCCCCATGCCTTTAACTTTAAAGTGCTTTTCCCAAAAAAGCTTAATATCATCTGCTTAAACATCACATGGGCAAATTCCTATTTTACACTTTGAGTTTCCTCTGATTATGCAGAAAGTACAGAAACACAAATAAATGAGGAATACAAAACTGGCTTTCAGTTACAGGGTCATCTGCATTTCAGAGTAATCCTACTTCTGTAAGAAAAATCCTTATTCATTTTTAATTATTCAGATATTGCATAGGTTGGCTTTGTTTAAGTGAGGTTAATTAAAGTAATATTCCAATGTAATTATATTCTACAGAACATGTTATATAATTAGTTCAGCATGATGCAAAGATGGACTCTGTTACTCATGACAACTGAAAGGTATTAACATATGATTTGCACAACAACCAGGCAGTGTATTTGATATAAAATAGCACATTAAAATAAAATACCAAAAAATAATGTTCAGATAGAAGTGCTCTATTAAGCTCTCCTCTTAATGTACTCTTAATGTACTCATCTCATTGGTAATAATGCTTTTAACCTGTTGTTTGGTTGTCTTTCAAAATGAATCATGAAAGTGTCCTGTTTGTATTTAGCTTGAAGGACAAAGGGTCACAGATTCAAGTCTATGCATCTAGCCCCATAAATAATGCACCTTGTGCATGTGAGTACACCTTCAAAATGGAATGTTTTCTTGTAGGGAGCTGAAAGATGGCATCCTGTCTAGGACCAAAATGAATAAAAGAGGAGCATTTATTTGTGTGAATATTCCTCACCCGCATGGCAGGAATTATAACGCATCCAAACAGAGAATGCTTCTGAATAATGAATAAAAGTCATCGCTTAGCTATGGAGATTGTCACACTGGAGAAAAAGATCTGATTTTCTGGACAGTCGCGCCTCGTCCTCCTGTCCTTCCACTGACCATACACCCAGCAGTGTGATGGGTACTAATGGATGGTCGTGTCTTGCAGGTGTCTTCTCCCTCTGAATCGTCTGACCACTCAGGTGGCTGTTACCATCAGACAGCTTTACATGGTGAGGCTCCACTGCCCCTGTGCAATTTGGCTTTGGAGTGAATTTGGCTGAGGACGCCAGTCCTGATATTACCGAGCAAATTAAATCGAGGACGGGAGTTGGGAGGGGAGGTATAATCCTGTCAGAAACACAGAACAGCTCTCAAGTCTGCCTGCCAAGCCATCAGGCTACCCTTGGAGGAGCATCATTAATTGGTTAAGGATGTGTAGTGTTGACAGGGCTTTCTTCTTTTTTCTCCCCCCGAACCCCCCCAAATGAACGTAACATCCCACTGAGGAAAGTAATAGTGTTCGCCTCTCACTGTCAGTCCTCCATTGTTGACCAGTGCATACGTACACCATGAATACTGAAAGGACACCTGAGAGGAGAAGAAGATGAGGTTTGTCATATTGATGAATGTGGTTGTATTTTTATAAGGCAAGATTACAGAAAGAAAACCACACTTTTTTAGTGTCAGCAAATGTAGTGTTGGTGGTTTTACACTAAGCCTATGACAATCT
Organism: Megalops atlanticus; assembly: GCA_019176425.1. Taxonomy (NCBI): domain Eukaryota; kingdom Metazoa; phylum Chordata; class Actinopteri; order Elopiformes; family Megalopidae; genus Megalops; species Megalops atlanticus. The sequence goes on along the minus strand of CM032875.1, from coordinate 27,200,818 downwards.
ACTACATTATAGTACTGATCACCTGACACGCTTTTATACGGTTTCTAAAATATGATGTCATCAACATCTAGTACATGGGCCACAGATTGCTGTTACATATTCTGTATTTACTCCATAGTTCATTGTTGCATTCTAAAAGACAGGAGTTAAATCTTTGCAAAAGGAGTAGATACTTTAAGATACATTTTAATACTCAAACTCTGGAATGGATTTCGTCATGCGAAACGATTCCTGCCTTATTTCAAAGTATGTCCTCTAATCAAGTACATTATCTTCAAACTGTGATGATTATCAGCATTTTTTCTTTACATATTAACACTGATTCCCATTGTCCTCCCCTGAATACACTGTTTTCAAATTATCTGAAATGTTTCCATTAAACACAGCTAATCAATTGTCCACAGGATAGAACATCAAATGAATCTGAAGTTGCCGCAAAAGCTGTGAAGCCCCTTTTTTAAGTTTTACTAAGTTTAAAACTGATTAGTCCCACCAAAAAAGACACGTTTTGTTTTTTTTTTTTTCAAATATACCAAAAGTACAAGACTAACCTTGAATGTTCACAGTTTGTCTTTTCTCTTTTGATACTGAAATTAGTTGTTTGATCTGAAATGTTCTCCCTTTTTTATTTCAGCCCAGATCCTTTGTTACTCACTTAAAACAGTATTACAAATATTGATATTTCAGTGAAATGTTTGGGTCATAACTATGTTTGAAAACGCCCAATCCATTATACACGCAAGAAGACACTGACTAAAAAGATAATGTTTGGAAGTATTAATGTGGGTGTTCTTTCCAGCATGTTGTGAATTGAAACCACAATGCTCTTTATGTTTTCAATCATAGATTTTAAACCTTGGGGTGACATAACAAGAAGTTATGTTTCTCCTTTGATAATCTCTGGGTAGTAGCATTTTGTTCTTTTCTGCTGACACTCTGTCCTCTTAAGGCCACAATTCAATCTATCTGCATTGCTTTCGGCCACATTTCTATGACCCAGTAAGCTTTGCTGTTGGTGCTGTGATTTTGTTCTTAAAATAGGCTCCTGATAGCCTTACACCTTTGGTGGCTGTTGAGCTACAAATAAGGGCAATAGAGAGCTTACCCTTCCACTTGAAACAGTCCAGACCCTGAACATGACAAAGTAATTTTCAAATAGCAACAACTCCAAGCCAGGGGTGCAATTATTTCAATTTATTTTAAGAGAACATTTCCTGCCAATGTCTTCATTTTTGTTAATTGTCAGTATTTAAGTTCACACACACACACAAACACATAAACAATATTTTATCATGCACATTAAAGTTGAATTAGCAGTAATTCATCCTCTTTAAAAAGAAAGTCTCAAAAAGGTTTCAGCATCATACATATGACACTCATTTTTCCTGTGTTGAACTGTAAGGTATGTATGATTTCAATTTAATCGACTTTTTTCATACTTACCAGCAAAGTTTAGTTTAACAAAATCAATAGAAAATGTTTTTTTTTTTTTTTTTTTTTGTAGCACTTTGTTTTAAGGGTCTATTTATAGTGTTAGAAAATGTTTAACACATAGTTCTTGTAATAGCATTAACTGCGTACATTTAAAAAAAAATAATAAACACATGTTAAATGAAAAGTTAATAGATAAGAGGATTTCAGTTTTGGTTGTTGGTATATCACTTTGGTCAGGAAGTTTCCACTTTAAAACTGTAAATATCAATGTAAAAACTCTGACATACTGTATATGAAAAAGAACAAACCAGAGTCATACTTCAAAAATATGTACATTCATAAACTATGATTGCTGAATTATTTTAATGTGATGTGTATTTTAATGTACTGTGAAAGACATATTTCTCTTTCAAGAAATGTCAAGCTTATTACTTGAAATATTTTTTCAAATGAATGAAGCAAAATGAAAATGTGACGCAATGCTCATGTTCATATTAATGTTTTTGCGGTTTTCAGCACCTTATATTTATAGGTTAGAATTTGTAACACATATTACCATGTACAACTGTAAAATTACTTAGATAAATGTAAAAGTACACAACCAGCACTCAAACTGACAGTATAATGGCAGTTATGTGACTAATAACAGCTGTTTCCTTTCATAGATAAGAGATAAAATGCACATATATTTTCAAACTATGTCTTTTAAAGGGTATCTTTGCCCCTGTGTGAAGTCTGCTAAAGAGTCTGATAAAGATCACAGATTCTGAATATCTGTTACAGTATTAATGCATCTGCCATTAAACTGAGAACATAGCAAAAGAGTTCCCAATCACTACCATTGACCTAGTTCTTAAAAACAAAATTGTGATGCATTTATCAAGCTCAGTTTTCATAACTGTGACACTTCTGACACAGGCAAATGTTAATAGCCAAAAGGTAATTGAAACCATTTGAATGAAATCTATTAAGTGCCTTAATGGTTTTTCCTAACTCCAGTATCTATTATCAAATCCTGGGAGTAAAATGTACATTAAGCCTCCAAGAGAGAAGGCAATATTAAAGTTGGAAAAGCCAGCACGAACACGTCTCTCTGTACAACCCTGTTTTCTCTGACCGATTCCACAGAAACAAAGCCTGGGGATTCAGGCTGATACTCCCCGCCACATCCTTAGGATTCCCCACTGAAATACATATTTGTGAAATAATAGCCATAATAATATTTCATCAGGTGGTGGAGCACTGTTTTCTAGGCTGTACTAATGGGTCTAATCTAACCCATTACCGCGGGTGTTATTGAACCAGCTTTCTGCATCAAAAAAAGAGGTCTCTCCCCCAAACTCGCCTGACACGTGCTGTTCCATTTCAGTGCACTTTGTAGATTTAGTAATGCCTTTGTGGTAAAATGCAACAATTTTTGTCATTAAGAGAACAGGCATGGTATGATGATTTTAAAAAAAAAAAAGAAGCTAACTCTCTCTGTCTTTGAAAAGCATAACAGATGACACTCTACTAATAGCCATGAGTAAAGTGCAACATAATTAAAATGACGAGTCAGCCTGTGGATGATCCTATGCACGAATTCTAACTGCAGAAGTAGCAGGAAGCCAAATGAACAGAAAACAGCAACAACAAATCTACCACTTCAAAATTATTATTGTGTTATTACATTATCACCACTGGCTTTGCTATAAAGAGCTTATGGACACAAGTAAATATTATGCACGGTCTTTTCCAGTGAGTACATACAGTCCCATTAAAAACTGTCAAAATTCTGATACCTTTTTATAACATTACTAAAAAAAAATGCCCTTATCTTGCAAATACACATGTGAATAAAACCCCTTGACAGAACATATACATTGAACACACTATGGTTTAAGCTTGCAATGTGCTTCAATGTATGGAGTTTATGCTGCCTGAAGAAAACTGGGGTGAAGCATGTTGCAAGACAAAGGTGGTTCTTTAATTGTTGTCCCTGGACTACAGTTATGTTTTCTACCTCTTGGTTTTCTTCACAGTCACACTGTTGTATGTGTGGGTCAGATGAATTATATTTGTGCAACTAATTGTATTATTCATAACAGAAGAAACTGCTATATTTCCATCGGGGTAAGACCATATGGACTTGAATCTGCAGGGCATTACTCCATCAACTGAAGTATGTGCTGACATGGCAAGGGTTGCATTAAAGAGACCATAACATGCATGTAATGCCATGTAGAACTAAATAGTTTATAGCTGAATTCAATGTGTAATTTAAGAGATTGCTGCTGCCATGAAATTGCTGACAAGGTTAGAACATACATCACAATAAACAAGCTGCAGACTAATGGAGGAATTGCATTCATATTGATGGAGAAAAACATCCATATTGCAAAATTCACAGAAAGCTTCACAAGTCAAGTCACATTCATGTAGATGAAGAACAACACAGTAAGTAATTCCCCCAGAGCCAGATTGAAGGACTTCAAGACAGACTCGGTTCCATGGCTTAACACCCCAACAGCCTGCTGAAGAATTAGATCTTAGATTGTGTGGGCAAATGGCTAAGACCCTGGAACAGTAAGGGGAAGAGCTACCAGAAGGCAAAGGCATGCATGAAGACCAAGGGGGAATGAGAGTACCAGGCTGATGGCCACCTCCGAAAGGGAAAGGCGATATTCGGTGACCCAGAACACAAGATCAGAACTTGTCTAAGCAGGTCCAAAGTAAGGTCCAGGCTCATGGACAGATTTCATCCCATTGCACATAAACACAGGCTGGAGGGAGCTAGGATTGTGCTGTATGAACAGTTTGCCAAGGCAACAGAACAGGAGAGGGCACAGGGCCATTAAGTACAGTAGCCACAGTGAGCTGCTGTGCTGTGCACAACGATTACTGATACAGCAGTGAATCATCTCTGCACATTACAATGGGAGACCTAGCGTAGCCTGAGAATGTGTGAATTCCATCAAAAGCATGTCAATGCAGATATGCGGTGGAGCAGAATAGTACAATTTCAGACAAACCTGTGTAGAATTCCCAAATTGCAGATGATAAAACTGGTCCCAGCAACAGACCAGAGCAGTGCCACACGCAGTACTATAGCGTATGACCAAGACCAGACCAGACCCCTGATTAATGAGGGAGCAGAGCAGCCTGGGAAAGTAAAACTATATGCATATACCTTTCCATTTAGCATCTTATTATTCCACTAATTATCACTGGTTTGAAGACAAATTTTTTTGGGATTTTACTTCTAAGCTTTTGTTCATTTCATCTTAATCTCACTGCAAGGGAAAATCACTGTTTTAGGGTATAGAGTAAAATCATGGGGGTAAACATTTCCAGCTTTCTGATTGACTAGAGAAGAAAATTAAAAAGGCTTCACAAATAATATTTCTTTTAAAATAGACTGACAACAGCACCACTCTGCAGATTTGCATGAGATTAATTCCTTAGTCATCTCCTTGCTACTGCACAGTGAACTAAACAGAGGGAGGGTTCTTCAAAACGGGGTATTATGGTCAAAGAACTTGAACTTCTTAGACAGGATACAGTTGTCTCCTTGTCTCTCAATTTGATGAAAAGAAAGCAGGTATTACACAGCATTAGACTGAAATCAATATAAATAGACTTGATTTTGATCCACTACCCGTTATGAGCGACGATATTATCCTCCCTTTGTCAGATTGCCAGACTTACAGTATGATCTCCATGGAGAGCAGGATTCTGCAGCTCTCCCTGGCTCCGGGTTCCCAATTCAATTACTGCTGTGTCTCTGGCAGGCGGAGAGGAGCACCGGCACTCAAATCCCTGCTGGGCTGCATCAGTCAACAGCTCCTCTCCCAGCTGTCACACAGGACCATCAACAGAAGAGGGAGTAACGCAACACTACAGTGTAGTGCAGCGCATCACACTGCACTTACTCCCGACTCAGGCTACCTGTCTGCTTAACATCACCGTCTCAGGCAGACATTAACGCGAACAATAAAACAGTAATAACGCGTGCATTTTGAAAACCTTTGTTCCCCATTTCATAGATGACCATTAGCGCTTGCACACTTTGTCACGAGGTGGCTCTGCAAGGCCAAACGCGATGTGAGGGCACAGCAGAGGGAGGGTGGGCGAGCCAGGGAAGAGCGGACCCTCTGAGCGCCGGTTTAGGAGCTGGGAGACACTACTGACACTGTAACTCAATGCAGGCCAGCGCACACTGACATTTACTGACAGGGATTAATCACAGACATGGGAGGGGGAGCACAACTCCATGCTCCCAGCATCATCTCCAGCTTTGCAGGGAACAGACGTGGGCAAAACTCTCAAGGTTATTTCCCCTTCAGAAGCCCCCCCTGCTTGCATCTACCTTGAAACCGCATTAAACCGGACCGCTGCTGGTGACCACATGCCAACCATGCTTTATTGTGAAATACAATGTTTCATTTGATGTTAAATCCCAGCTGTGGTGAAAGAGACCTCCTTTTAGGGGGAAAAAAAGATGTGCATGGAGTTGTCTGAGGAAAACTTGTAACTCTAAGTGTCAGGTCTCACATTACACATTTAACATGTATGACGAGAAAAATAACCACATTACAAAAATTACCAAAACAGCATTTTAATTCAACAAAATGCATATTTACAAAGCAGAGGTAACTCCAATCTAAAGGCTGGCACAAACTACAGTACCATTACAAAATAGCTGAATATGTATACAAAAATGGTCACAGCATTTCAGTGTTAAGGATTATGAACATGTCCTTCTGGATAAATACTAACTTGGATTTTACAGTCTATTATAGGAATGACATAGCATAAATCCCTCTCTTAAATATGTATTAGGTACAAACATACAGTCCATCACTGGGAGCTCTGCAATGTTGTTCAGGGAACCAAAGTCATTATTTGTACATGTAGTTCTACTCTGTGCATCACAACCTATCTGAATAGAAACATCATAGACAAAGGAGGGTAATACAGGACTTTCTCCCTTACAGATGAATGCACAATCTTTATGACTCAAGACAAATAAGAGACATGATAACATTAGGTTTTTAAAAAAAAAAAAAAAAAAAACTCGCAGGCAGTGACTCTACAAGGCAGACGCACAGCAGTTACTCACAGAATATCTGGCTGAAGTTTAAAGAAAGAAAAGATGACTGCTGCCCTTCATTACCTTCCTTAAATGAATCATACATAACATATATGGTATGACAAAGACGACTTCAATAAAATTTCAGACACGTCTCAAATTGATGAGTAACGGGTTCAGCCTCTTCTGGAGAAGAATGGAGCTCAGCGCTTCAGTAATTCCGTGAAAGAGCAGTGGCATCAGGGGCCACAGGACACACACAGAATGTTCAGCTCTCCTGGCGATTCAACAATTGAAATCACAGCATGGAATCTCTACTGGCAACAGAAAAGGAAAAAATGTCCTTCTGCACTGGCCCCTCAGATGTTCCCTTTCCATAGAGAGTTCATGCTCAAAGAAGCGAGAGGGGAAAAAGCTATGCTTGGTGCGGAGTACAAAGGGTTAGGCATGTCTCCACTGTCCATTCCTGTTAGTGTGACAGCGGGTCATGAAATTATATTCCTTTCCTGGAAAAACCCACTCAAAACAACGCACGGCTGAGCTGCACTGGCCAAAGTGCTGTCACTGTCACAGACTAAGTTCAAGATGAGGCCTTTCTTTTCCTCGTCCATCAAGAGGGTTTTAAAAGCTCCATTACTAGAAAAACGTATTAATAGAGTTAAAAACATAACTCAATCACAGCATACATGTCAAACCCTGTGCATTTAGATGGTGACATCAGACATGCGCCCGGTCCCCCTCAGAGCCAGGGGTGCCAGGCGGGGTCCATGCGGCAGAGATTGTCCAGGCTGTTGGCGGCAGCCACCAGCGTGTTGACCTTGCTCTCGCCGCCCTCAAACTGGGCCAGGTTGTGCAGCCGGGTCATGATGGCAGTGACTGCCTTCTGGACCAGGGACACCAGCTGCTGGCTGTCCATGTTCTCAGGCTGTCCAGCCGGGGACAGCGGCATGGAGGTGTCCTCCTGTGTCTTCTTGTGCCAGGCGATGATTTCATCCCTCAGCACCGCCTTCAGGATGCCATCCACCTAGAGAGGGGTGTGGAAAAAAAGGCGGGAAATGAGCAGGAGGAGAATCAGGGTGGCACTTGAAACAGTCAACCAATTCAGTCACACTTCTCTCATGAAAATGCTCCAGGATGAGAACACGTTTTAATGAGCATTTCTAAGAAAAACTCATTTACAAAGCCTCAACAAGACAAATCAATAAGAGACGACGACTTCACAAAACTATACTTTCATCCACTTTCCCAGGGTACTGAAGAAAGAGAGGTTGGTACAGGTGCATCTGAAGATTTCAGAATTTACAGCATCAGTCTGATCGCAATGTTCAGATTAATCACTTCTTCATTTTCACTGACATCGATCCCCATTAACCACTTAGTTTAAGAGCTTAATTGTCTGTTTAGCCATTTGTTCTTTTCTTATTAATGTCTGTCTCAAGAAAATGGTTTACCAAACATTAAATGGAAGGCATTTTACAGTTCCTGTTCATGACATTTTTGTATTCCAGCTTTGTAAGCAAAATGGGGGAAAAAAAAGACAAGCTGTTCCTCCAGCATGCTGATAAACAAGAGGGAGGACCAGGCACGCAAGGGGTTGGGAGCAGAGGTCAGTAACTGCTGTCTGCTGATGCCTGTTAGCCTGACAGTGGACCAGGAAAACATTTCCCCCTCTGTATTCGTTTATAAATAGCTGAGCAGAAGACACAGCGTTAAGCCACAGTTCAATGGGAGCACTTTGAATGAGGTGCCTAATTACCCGAAAGGAGTTTGCTGACTAAATTCTTCCCCCATTGTTAAAGGAAGAGATGCTGCCATTTCCCTCCATTTCATGGAAATCACACAATTTTAGCCAGCCACCCGCAACGAGCCTCGTTTGGCATGGCATACTCCTGGAGAGGCATTTCATTTTTTAAAGTTAGGAGCTGGGAGAAGTTGCGGGGAGAAAGTGAAATCAAACAGAGCAGGCAGACAGGTGCTAAGGAAAGCCCATGTCAGCCGCTGTCAATGCAGGTTAACTCTGAAGAGCACCTTAAATTAAAAGCAGTGAACCATTATGAAGACAATTCTCATCCCAAGCTCCTGTGATTATAAAAGATATTCATTTCTCCCACATTTATTTCACTTCTTTGATAAATGCCCTCTGCCAAGAATGTTAACAGTTTTCAGCTGATAGGGTTGAGATTGCACTAAACCAATCAAGCACTGTGCTGAGTGGGCCATCCACACTGAAGTGCACCGCTTGATTTTCCTGCTTTGCTTCAGCATTGCAGTCACGACGCAAACTCCTTCGCTGTGCATTTAATTACCAATCGGAAGGTGCCATCACTTAGAGCCAATTTAAATCCTTCCTCCGCTGTCTTCCTTAACTCCGGAGTTTGCGTGTTTCGCACATTTATTCTAGCAAAGTAGACAGAGAAATCTGCCAATTTATTGGCAGGAACAAGACAGTTAAATTACTGCTTTACATTTGTAGTTGTCCACTTTACAAAATTCTACTCTGGGCGGCTGAAATGGAAGGATGGAACATTAACAACCACGCTGGCATTAAACTCAGCTGTACATATTTCATTTGAGAGAGGTGGTGATGGGAGCAGCATCAAGGCACGGAGAGCATGTGACTACGACATTTCACAGGGACACTTTCACAGCTCTTTCGTCTCGAGAACAACAGTAACAAACTTCTCTTGCTGCTGTGTGTGTGTGTTTGCTTCTGCAAATGTTCAACTGGAGCAAGCAACGTATACAACGAACAGGACTCGCTCATTTCAGAGGAGCTCAAGAGCTTGGCTAATGCAAGGCCACAGCTGTACTAATGGACAAGCTGTACCCGTCAGCTTGTTTTTTGCCATCACCGACGACAAGCCCATCCATTAAGGATGGAATCTGTGAGGCCTCACAAAATGATCAAGTCCAGCATCTTTGTGCCCACACGTCCCAATTGAGCTATACCATGAATTCAACCACAACAGTACATTTACTGATATAAACTTCAGGCTGCGTTTTTTGCTTTAACTTGCAAAACAAGCTTGTTTTTTTCATGTTTGCCCCAAATATACCACCACCAGCTAGCCAAAGTTCATTCTTTTACGTCAACTCTCAGTTACCTTGACCACATTAAAAGCACAAACAGATTCGCAACTGTATTTAGGTGCTGCAAAAATGGGTCCATACTTTTGCCAAATGTGAGCAATTTAAATCACCCTGGAAAAAAACAATTTGCCCAAACAAGTTTACAAAGTGATGCTGGAACACCATCTGTGAGATTACTCCTCCTGAGAAAAGTCAAAAGTCTGAAAGTCGATACGCTAGTGTGAACCGCAGTTATTGTGACAGAGGATAAAAATACCACAGTGTCAGTCATGCCCTGGCTGAGCCACAGTTTGCTTCCTGTCGTCTCTGGGGGCCGTGGGAGGCATGGAGGAGGTTGCTACCACTCCACCACATCCTCCACGCACCACAGCCAGCAGAGAGGCCCTGGACACTGCCCTGGCACTGCTGTAAGACACGCTATTTTCCCTCGCTTCTGTTGTGTTCTCGCAACGCCTCTTTTCATTTTCACCTCCCGAAGCATTTGCTCAATTTGGCCATGACTCAAGGGGATGTTACATGTAGGCTGCTCGCTGCACTGTTATTATGTGACCAATGTGTACAGCCATCAACTTTATTTAAACAATCCTCCCACAGTGATTGCATTGTTTTTCCAGATACATTTCAGTGAATCTCAACTTGACCCAGCCTTTTTTTGTGCTATTTATAAAAAATATCTGCCCTGCCTTCAAAACAGAGAAAACAATTAAGGCCCTGGGATTTATGGTGAAAGTAAGTGTTCTAATTAAACTATGCAACTGCAGTATGTGTAATACCCAGGGCTTTATTTAAACAACCCTCCCACAGTGATTGCATGGAGGTTTTTTCAGTTATATTCCAGCGTATATCAACTTTTTATTTACCCAGCCTTTTTCCTATTTGTTCATAATAAAATCTGATCTGCCTTCAACAAAGAAGGGAAACAAATACGGCCATGGGATTTACCACAAAGGTAAGCGTTCTAATTGAGTAAATCAACTGCAATAACAAGTTTCATACTGTTCTCTACAGCATTCATTCAGTACATTTATGTTTGATACTTACATAAAAGGCAAAGGCTGTTCTCTGTATATATTTGGATACATCTGAAGCTACTAAATGACCTGACAGATTTCGACCTGAAAGTCTCATTTTCTTACAGCAGGAATGTCAATGAAGGCTGCTGCTCTGCAGGGTTTTTTGCCACATAGAAAAAGGTTCAGTGTTTTAGCCTCTCTCTAATCCTTCCTCTCATTAAAACAGGCATTACCTCAGAAATGATACCCCTTGAGGCCGCCTGATCTTTTAACTGGTCCTCTTCCAGGAAGCTGAATTACTGCAAAATTTGCTCCTCCACGCTGAGCTTCACAGAACTCTGGCATTCTCCATTTTACAATGTTAAGTAAACACGCATTAGACTGTGAAATGCAGACATTCTCATCAGGCACTGTGGTGTTGCTTTTTTTTTTCTTTTCTTCTTTTTCGAGGACTATTACATGTCATCAAAGCTTATGGGGGGGAAAAAAACCTTCCACTTTGGCAAAAAAAAAGTTAATTCCTAATTAGAACTCTCAATCCCGTTTGGAAGAGAAGGTAGATCTAATTTTGTAGGAACGACACAAAAATCACTTCCTTTCCAGCATGCAATGTCTCTTGGGAGCACTGTCGCCATAGTGATAGAGGGTGCTTACAATTGTTGGAGCAAAAACAGCACTGTGGCTCTGTATGTGTCAATATTTACGTACTGTTGGATTTTGGCATCACAGAACCATTAAACTCATATTAAGCAGCATAAAAGTGTCTATAAGACACAGGTCCTTCCTTCAGTTTCAAACTCAGTGTCTATGAGAGATACGTACTTCCTTTAGTTGCAGCAAAACATAAATTAAAAAAATGAATCCTACAAAAGATCAGTATTCAGTGTGTACAGCATATACTAATTCCAGCTCAGCCATCTGAGGACAAATGCAAATAAAATACAAAATAATCTACTTGAACCAAGAAATGTATTATTTTCCGAACAGGAAAAAATGAGATGTGACTTATATTTATAAAGGAAAATAAATAAAATGCTGACTTTAATCAAAAAAGGTTTATAAATAACCCATGTCAACTCCATTACCATGTACATGGCATGTATAAAGTATATATGCACAAAGTATCTTTGTAATCTGATTTATAAGAGTCAGCTTTCTGAACCAAGGTCACACACACAGTATGTCTCTAAGCCATTCAAGCAAGGTATTAGATGTCACAAATCTGGCAAAAATATTGACAAAAATCTCATTGCTACCCTCATAGGACGTTGATAAGAGATGCACTACTGGATACTGGAGGCAACTGCAAAACATTATTCTCACCCAAATATCTGTGCTCTCACTTTGCTAAGAAACGCAGTATTTTCAATACTATATGACAGAGAAAACCTGTTTCCAGGAGGGAGTTAACACTACGAACAATTTGATTTACTGTACCTTGAAGTTGGGCTGAGCAAAGCAGCGGGCCACTGCAATCATGGAGGCGGTGAGGGGCCCCGAGACGCCGATGGTGGTCAGGAACTCCGAAATGTTCGGAGTCAGGCGGAAGGGAACGGGCCGATTAGCGTCCAGGTCGCCAGTGGCGTCGTTGATGTCGAAGCGGAAATATGAAACATTGAGCTTCCCGGTGTCCTGTCAAAAGTGAACACGACTGTAAAAACCTGGCCAACACACAGCCACTGAAACTAACTCCATCTGGTAAATGACAATTTCACATGTTCTTTTGCAAACCCCAGATAACGTGCAGAATGCGTGAGGCGGCTCCTTTGCTGTCTGGTGAAAACAAGCACTTTCCTCCAAACAGAAGTTTCGATTCATCAACAGCCCGCAACCAAAAAGGTTAAACTGCCCTGACCAGTACACACATAATCTTCAATTTCGCCTTCCATTTTCGAGCCAGTCAAGAGAGGTGTGAATACATGGTGCGGCCTTGTCTGCATTTATGTGTAAAAAGCAATGGGCGAGTACAGCAATTCAGAAGAGATAAGGTGTTATTTGGGGGAAGGTGTGCAGTTCTGACAGCTTTATAGAAACACGTTTAATTCAATTTTTCCCTCAACGATGGCCTTCAGCTTCTAGGGTTAGACGATACCTAAGGAAGCTCAGATAAGCTCCCTGCATGTTCTAGATTGAGGGTAATGCCGTGAATGCTAACACCACAACACCAACCCCTCGTTCCACTCCACCGGCGCCACAATACCGAACACTATTCCTCAGCAGCTGAAGAGATGCATATGAGAAAATTCAGGCTGTGCAGACTGCTGGGAAATGTTCTGATCACAGATACAGCCCAACTGACTACACTGGTTTATGTGTGTCCTATAGAAATGAAATGTGTGTTCAAATGCATATTCAAAATTTATATCTAGTTTTTGTGTTCTGTGTGTCAAATCCTTTCTTGCATGTTATACTTGTCCATTTTGGCTGACAGATACCCAAAGTAATTCATGGAATGAAAAACTCACTGAACAGCATCCATCTTTTCAATTTATGCTACAAGCTGCAGCAAAGAATGTCAGCAATATAGAGTATATTGCACTTTCCCTGGAAAAACTACTGAGCAGTGTTCACACTCATGATTTCTGTTTCACAGACACTGGTAGGATGCTTGGATGGGGGGAAAAGCACCCCGCCATTTGGACAGACACAAATGCATTGTGGATTGTAATGTACTGTTCCAGACCAGCATAACCACAAAACTCAATGGGCCTAAACAATCCAAGTCTATCCTATGTGGCACCGCTCCTGTTCTCACTGACCTATTCGGTGCATCCCAAACTAAGCAGGACTGGAAAATCGGACAGGGCTGCTCGTACAGTAAATACAGTGAACTGCTAAAATGTCAATAGATTAAAAAGAAAACAAAAAGTCTACTTTTAAAGAGGCAACCAGGAAACAGGTGAGATGCAAAAACAACTAATTTGACCTTGGAACTGCTTAAGGGCATTTATAAAATAATAGCCAAACCAGAGTGACTGCATAGCCTGTGACATTATGCAAAACCATAAGTTGAAAACTGATCTGTACACCTTTTATACCTTATGTATTTTTGATTATTTAAAAACAATTTCACTTATTTAATTTGTCATGCTTTAATATTTGAGGCAACTGTCACTTGCCCACAAACAGTTCTATCAAAAGACCTCTGCTAGTCATGTTTATCAATATTGCTGTGTTAAATGAAATAGTTTACTTGAACAAATCCAAAACGGTTCTCGTATCTTTTAAAGTATTTTCCGTTTGTGGCCCATATTAAATGCATTTTTGCTGTTCCGTGGCAGAATTAGCTCATTTTTTATTGAGACATCCGAGTAGTATTCAGGCACATTTAAGTTTTAAATGCAATTATCGCTGTAGTCTCCCATCTCGTCAGAGTGAAATGGGTGCTTTCAGTAGCCAGCTGGCAGTCATTAGTCAGGCTGCAGGTCATGCTGTATTCTTTAAGAACACTAAATCACTGCATGGGATCCTTGAGAGTATAAAACTGGTGCACAGTGAGGCATCCCCAAGTGAACAGCACAGTGGGGAGTTAACAGCTGCACCATTCGCTCCAATCTAAGTGCATCTATGCAGCGCCTTGATTTTCATTGTTTTTATGGCTAACTTTTTTAATAACCGTCACATTTTGTTCCACCCGAAAAGTAAACATTTTCTGGGTTAAACTGCAGAACAGACGAAACAAAGGACGAGAAAGGGAACCACTTTGTATAAACATATACTACGAAATTCACAAAGTAACACAATAAAATGTGTATAAAAAGAGCAAAAAAAAAAAAACATTTCCAAGGAGGAAAAGGAGACAAATAGTAACCCAAGGGGGAACAAAAAAAAAAAAACTAGCACAAACAAAAGGAAAAAACAAACAAACAAAAATAAATAGGATATTTCAGAGAACTTGTGTTATTTTTTTGATGTGTAAATACACAGCAGCAAGTGCTTCCTGGCTCCTACTGTAATCTGCCTGTGGCTAATGGGATCTGCAGAGTGGAACAGTCAGAGAAGGGCTTAATGCTCCCTCCCAGCTGCCCACTGCTCTCCACAGTAATCCCTGTCAGCAAAGCCAGATTAGGATCACAGGGAGAGCGTTTGTTTGACACAATCATTTTGAATAATAACTTTTAAATGCAGCTCCTGCCCCCGAACCACTGCTAGCGCTCCGCTGCAGGGTAGTCGTTTCAGATACTATCAGCTACAGTCAATCCCTTTAATTGAACCCTTTAAGGTTGCTGGAGAGCAATCAAATATTTCTGCCAACAAAACAGCTTTATGACAGAGGCAGTGCAGCAATTAGGCCCAGACAGAGATATTCAGTTCGGCGCTGCTAGGGAGTGGTGCACACTGTAGGGCTTACAATTAATGTTCTCGCAAGGCACCTGGGACCATGCCCATACTGAATAATCATCATTGTGACAGGAATCTTAGTCAAACAGCAGCTTCACATGGAATAAATGCACTGAACACTGTATGCACTCTCAATACATCTCTAAACCACTCATAAAAATGCAGTTTATGTCTGAAGTACTGGGTCTTCCTATGAACTGGGTCCAAAAATGTGTCGACGGTAGAGGTAGACGGTAATGTGTCGAGAGGTATCTCAATGAGAAAAACACTGACAATTGATTCTCTGTGATGACTGAAAGCCCCTGTACAGTGGCCACAAGGAGGCGTGGCCAGAGGAGGAGGCGGGCTCTATACCTGGGCAATCTGCAGCATCTCCGGGTTGAGGCGGTTGAGGTGAAGCATGAACTCGGCCAGCCCGATGAGGGCCAGCTGGATGGTGAACATCTTGCGGAAGGTCCAGTAGTCAGTGGCGTTGGGGAAGGTGTGCAGGGCCCACTCCTTCAGCATGCTGCGGGGAACCATGTTCCCCTGCACTTCCTTGAGGATGTCACGCAACACCTGCAGGCCCAGACACAGTTACAGGTTGCCTCTTTCACGCTGGCAGCTAATAAAGATTTCAGACCCAAAAGCACCACCCTGTTAAATAAATGGGATGAATCACCACCTTGAGTCAAACAGGAGCCGATCCAGCCCTTAATTAAGTGATAATCTTTTTGGCAAACAGGGTGCTGAGCGCACTAAAAGTTTAAGAGCCTTTTGGACCCATCAGACCGCCGTGTTGCTTATTCGCGGTGACATCATGTTCTGCTTCCAGCAGCAGTCAGAGGAACTCCTCCAGCAGGACAGCCTACCTGATGGCTGGCTTGGGTCCCCCTGGCCTGCACCGTGGCCAGCCGGTCATAGTAGCGTGAGATGGGGTTATCATGCTCAATGCCCTTCTTGGCACAGCGCTGCTTGTAGATTTCCACCAGAGAGAGTGAGGAGGGGTTGTCCTCCACCAGCCGCATCTGAGGGGACACCGCCACCACTCTGGGCACTGGAGGGGAGAGAGAGACACGCGGCTGAGTTCCAAGCATAATTCAGTGGATTTAAGGAATAAATAACAATGTTTAAGTTTATGAAACCGAGGTACAGACACAGTTAAATTAAAATTCCTTTGCTGAGTACTCCTGAAGAACATTCAACACCCTCCTTTTGCGGTGTTTGATTTGAACCTCAATTATAAAAATTACACTGAACAGATTGTATTTCTTCTTTTGAATGAACATTGGTTCCCACTTAAAAGAAATTGCCTTCACATACACGACATAATAAGACACGTCTGAACATTTACACAGGCTCACAAATTTCAATATAACCATTTCATCAAAGAGCAGACAAGACAAGGAACACAAAATCCCCAACTCATTTTATTCTTTATCAACCAATAAAGTCCAGGAAACAATGAATGGGCAAACATCTGTGCGGAGCAATCTCTCGTGTATGCAAAAGAAAAAAAAAAAGCAGAGAAAATGCCTTTGAGCGACCGAGACAATCAAACTGAGTCAACACAGGCCCATGTGCCAATTTTCAGTGCGCTGGGATCCCCACAGCCCTCTGATCTCCCAGGAAATGAAGCCCCATTCAGGGGCCAGGAGGTGTGACCATCAGGCCCTGACACTTCCATCAGGATGAACAAAGGCCTCCTGCACCGCGGGTCAGCATGGCATTTCATCAAATTGGCCAATGTGCGAGTGGACATCACTATAACCACACCGATCCCAAACCACAGACGGGTGAAACAGTTCTTTTTTTTAAGGGCCGTCTCAACTCAACCCTAGACAACAACTACCGACAAACTTTTAAAATGAGAAAACGGTGCAGGCCACATAGAATTACAAGTCACACATGCTAAACTCCATTTTTAAAATCTTTTAAGGAATCCAAGGACTGTGATGTAATGTCTTTGCTTCTGCTCATTCCATTCACAAGCAAATGTACAGTCAATTTCACCAAATCCCAAAACGGTCACTTCATTTTTTTAGCACTTAGGGTTACCTGAATTTACCAGGCAATGTATCTAAAGGTAAGAATCATTTTATATTTTCATTCATTAAGAATACTTTTTTTGTGTTTAGATTTATCTTTAAAACACTAGATAGTTTAACCGATTCAGTTTTAATCACTATTTATATTTGCAGTTTATACGTATTACCACATAAGTCCCTATTTGGCACCATTCTGTTGGCCTAGGTTTAACTGATAGTTGCTCTGGTAGTATGGCAGTCACATGAATATAAAGATACACAATATTTAAAATACAAAGTACATGTATTCATAATTTGTCTGATAACATTTATTAAACATAGTCGTATTTACTGAACTTATTGGTTTATTCATGTTTTTATGAGGGTACAGGATTTTGCCTGCATTTACTGGAGTAGCACAATAGCAAATCTTTTAGTGAGCAGAGATGGATGTGGGACATTAACCTTCCATTTGTACTTGTCTTCATAGGTGTCTCAGAGTGCCAAAGCACACTAGAGTGATCGTTATGCACTGAATGCTAACAGGACACTGACTTACTGTGAACATGTCATCCTCTCAAACTTTTCGTATGGTTTTTTTTCTTTTCCTATTTGCCTGATTTCGACTCTGATTCAACTTTTGGACACTGACCTTTTTCCCTGCATTATTTTTTCCCTCCACATGGACACAACAGAATGTGGAACATCACAATTCTGACGCGAGCGGACGAGTGTGTATTAAATGATGGAAAAATAAATGCTCTCCTTGTCTCAGCGAGATCCTGAGGGGAAGGGGAAAGGTCAGCCAATGTAATCAGGCAGCCAGCTGGGAATGTGAAACACTGGAGCAACGGAGTGACTAGACAGTCTCAGCGCCACGCCGCTCCCTTGCCGGGTACCCTTGAACTTTGACCTGGAAGAGCTACGACACTGATAAGTCTATCATGGGGAGACAATTTAGATCCCATCTCTCTTCCTGTCTCCCCCGGGCACCACCCGGCATCTTACTTTTATTCACTGTGGCCTTTCCTTTCCTTGCAGGTGGCGATTCCCCGGCCTTATTCAAACTCTGGCCTCAACTGTTTCCCACTCCCCGTGCTCCTCAACTCCAAACACTTTCTGACCTCAATTTTACTTTTTCTCGCTCAGCCTTTTGTAAAAAGAACTGAATGCAAATACCGCATTTAGAACAGGCGAGACCTGTGGACTTCAGCACAAACCGCCTCCCTCACATGGCAGTGTAACAAAGCCGCCCTTGCCGAACGCCCCACAGCTGGGTTCAGCTTCATTTCTAAATAACCAAAAAAAAAAATCCTCTGCTCAACTCCCCGACTCCTGAGTGGGCAGAGCCATTCTCTGTTTCTTTTTTCCCCACTAATGTATCATTCTATTCCTCATCAACACTCAAATATGCATGAGCAAAAATCAATATCGCCAAGCAGGCTAAAGCACTGACTCTTTATCTCTTAATAAAGCAAAGTTCAGAAAACATGAATTTTAATGTCACGCTAAACAGACATCCTTAAGGGTTGACTGACACAATGAGGTAAGGGTTTACAGAAAGGTGCAATAACAGGTGTTTCAGGGTCGTTGCAGTAAATCATGTGAGTGCGCGCATGGGATGGGGGGAGTGTGGGGTGGGAGGTGTGTCGGACAGTGAGAGAGAAACCCTGGAGCGGACGCCCTCTCCGACCTCCGCCTCTGCAGGGCATTACCTGTGAAGAAGAGGTGCCTCTTGGTGGTCTCCTTCCTCTTCTCCAGGCAGGGGTTGAGCAGGCGCAGGAGCTGCAGCACGCGCTCCTCCCTCCGGGACTCCGTCAGGCAGGCGTCGTTCATCACCAGGTAGGGGTAGATCTTCCCGTTGTGGCCGCGGATGTAGAGCCGGCGGGCCGCTGTGTTGTGCTTCTGCACGATCTCCACCCGGGGCATGAACCTGCAGGACCACCCGAGAGCAAGAGCGTCTAACATTCCGGCCGCACCATGACATTCTGAAGATACCACAACTTCAGCACCTCTGACTGAATTTTCAGCATCACACCTTGCCACTTTGGACATTACATTACATTACATGCACTTACCAGACGCTCTTATCCAGAGCGACTTCCAGCACAATAGGACATAAATGTATCCACTCAATTTAAGGAGCAACAGGGTCAGACAAGGCTAACAACACTCCCAGACCAGTGAGTGTGTGCATAAACGGTCGTTACACCGAAACATTCAGCTTGAAATGACAGCAATTCAATTTGGAAAACATCATAGCGGCACGATAAAGTGAATTATTCACATTCTGGAAAGTTCCACTAACGTTTACAGAGTGCTAGAGGCATTGAAGCTCGATGCCCCAGATAAGGTGTATTCCCATACCATGCAGGAGGAAACAGGAGGAGAACGCATCTCTGCAGTACCTGGCGATCTTGATGTAGTAGTGGGTGGGTTTGGGCATCAGGAACTCTCCGGGGATCTCTACCTCCGCTGTTTGGGCAGAGAAGTTGCTGAGGAAGCGGCACTTCTCCTCGATGAGGAAGAACTTGGGCAGCTGTTTGGTCTTGGCCTCCAGGATCTTGATCCACTTCTTCAACTTGGAGATGAGGTTATGCAGCTTCATGGAGCCTGGCACGCTGAAATCAAAGTCTGGTGGCAGGAAAAGGAGAGATGAAGGACAGGCTATTTTATATTCCTGCAGCTGATCAATAGATGATCAATAGAGCTTATTAAATACAGGTCTTATTAAATCTGTTAGTGTCTGTATAAAATATGCAGCTTCAGTTCTTTTAAAAAAATGACTGCATAATTAATGTACAGTATAGTCATTAGTATTCACATACATTTACATTTATTTTTTTTAAGCAGACGCTCATACCCAGAGCAATTTACAAACATGCAGGGTGTGTGTGAGTCACAACTATTTTTGGGATCTAAATTAAGAACTAGGCATACAGGAATACAGTTTCCATGTAGAACTGACAGACTAACAGGTTAACAGCACCAACATCAAGGCCTAAAGCCATGAACATGAAACATTTCACGATTAGAGAAAAATGGTTGTGTGCAGGGCTTATGAAAATTAACAACACTGGAGACACAGAAGTGACAAATCATGTTTTCTGGTCATATAATTGCCAATATGTACAGAATTTTGAGCAAATGTGGCTTAAATAATTGAAATCTCTTGAGTGTCAATGGAAAGTTTCCTTTGAGTCAATGCCACTGTGAAGCACACAGCCTGTTCAATGCATACTGTGCACCCTATACACATAATATACGTCCCACAAATTATATATCACTATCTATCTATACACATATATAGGAGCCTTGTACAGAGGAACAGGCTTACAGTGATCAAGTCTGTCCCAGTGAAATTGATCACTATAAGCGGATGATTATTATAACCAATTTTTTTTTTCTTTTCTTTATTTCTCGTGCAGATTACCATCTAATTGACATTTGTATATTTATTACATGAATATAAAGTAATAAAACATTTCTTTCGCTTAATTATCACAGCACCAAATGAGGCAATTTCATGATCAAAAATTTCATTTTTATCTCACGTTTAATGGTCATGTTTCCTAAGCAAACTTATTCATGTTCATGGGATGCTGTCAGACTATGCTCTTGCGCAATGCTACCCAAGACAAGATGTGGTTTTACCAAAGCACTGCTGTCAGAAATACACCATGCAAACATGATCAGCTTTAATGCTGTATTTCATCGGCTGTATGGCATGCTAGCCACCATATTTCATGACCACTTCATTAACAAATCTAACTGGGAAGGAAGAAATTGACTATGATAGCTTAGAACAGTCAAATCGTGAATCTGTGATTAACTACAATTAAAAATGCAAACACGGACATTTTTAATTCGTCACATCAGTTAAAACCTAAACAATGATAGCTCTACTAAAAAAGAAACAAAGATTTATATATGCCGTTACAAAAGTCAAGATTAAACACAGCTCATCAGATAAGTGCACAAAGGAACAAAGAGGCAGGAGGTCAGGGCGAGTCATTAACTGACTGATGGTGTGCCGTGCTTTCGCCCTGCAAGCCTTGATGAACCGCTATCTGGACTTTCTTAAAGCCACAGTATAAACAGCTCATCACGCATGCCGTTTCCGTGCGAGGGCGGAGAGACCCTCTCCAGCACAGCGGTCACACAGGCCCCACACACCCAATAAGCCAGCTGTGAGCTCCCCGCGAACCTCTCCAACGCCCAGCGTGAGCTCCCCCAACCCCAGCGCACGTAGGGGGCCCGGGCTTTTCAGCACCATGCACATTTCATAACACTCCAGTGAATGTCACATGCTCCGCTTGACATTCTTAAGCAATTCTCCTTAAGTGATGCCTCGTCCCTGTTCCGCCCCGCCCGCCCCGCTCTCCCCGAGCAAGGCAAAGTCATTAACGATCAGGTAGCGCGCCGAAAACGCAGCCTCTTTTCGTACAGATGGAAAAATTCAACAAGGGGCCTTCTTATCATGAGGGAACTCTGCAAACAATCTCCTTTCACCTCTCGGAGAAAATGAAATCACTTCAGATGGGGATTTGTACACCGCTGTCCATGGCTTCAAAGCAATACTGAAGGAGCAGTGAAAAGGTGTTTGAGATTAAAAAAACAGGAGAAAAAATGAAAATAGTGAAAATGAAAATGTTTTCTTCATTAATCACTGGTCTTTCATTATCAGAGCATTTCAAGTGATGATAAAGGGGCTCTGTATGTTTGTGCAACTGCAAACATCCGTGTAAGAGCTGCTGGTGTTTTCCTGTTTTGAGTAACGGAGGAGGAGGGGGGGAGCTATTTTAAAGTTGTCTCTGGCTCCTGTGCAGGCCGTTCATTGGGGAGTTGAGTTCCAGAGTGCGGAGAAAACAAACTCCTTACTCTCTGACCTGTGAATCTGAGCAAAGCGTTGGAGCAGCTAATGTTTTCTCCATCTAATAATGCCCAGAGAGTGGAGGTGGCCTGCCGCTTAAAATACGCCAGACCTCCTTCCTCCCCCCACTTGCGAGCCTCTCCAATGAGTACAGCTCCACACACACACACACACACACACACACACACACACACACACACACACACACACACACAAACACACACAAACACACACACACACACGTTTTCATCACTGCAATGGCTGAATAAGTATAGCTTAGCCCTGAGCAGCATATGGTACCACAGGTTCCCCACTCCCCTGTGCAAGTGCTGATGGTTCTGAGGGCAGAGAAAAGGCAGCTCAGTTTGTTCTGGACAAAAAGGAAACCCAGGAAAAGAGTCTGGCTTTACATTCCCCCGTTCATTCATAAATCTGGCTGTAATGGACATTTACTGGTATGTGCTTGGCAGGTACAACTAAAGACTTTCCCAGGGGTTCACTTTCAAATTACTAATTTCCTTTTTTTCCTGAAAACTAGGTATGTCAAATGAGAGTGGTAAGATAAAATGCTGTCTTTTTAAGTGCCCCTTTTGCATTCAGCTGCAAAAACTGTCAATATGGAAAATTTGCATTTTCAACAGCTGAAAAATAATTACGAGCATTGCTTCATCAACACTGTATCAATTTACAATACACTCTTCGACTTATAATTACTCTTCAAGTTATGATACATATTGTTTCATTGTAACCAAAAAGATGACAGAAGCCATGTATTCAAAGAAAAAGTGACCAATTTTGAGTAAATAACTGAAGCATAATGCAATCTGGTGAGTGAAGAAGGCCAAAACATGAAATAACATTTATTACAAACCCAATACACCATGAGTATCCTTTCAGTAGCAATGCCATACCTGCTTCTACAAGCTTTTTTTACACGGCTTGAAACCGCCTTGACAGGTTTTGTGCTACTAAATGACTTCCCTGTCATTTATGACTGATCAGAAAAAGCAAAACCGAAATGATCAAACGTCTGAAAAGATGTCAAATAAAATGAGTTGCTTCATCTACCCGGATTACCCTTCAAGAGGCCTCCCCCTACATGTTATTTGACAAAATGCATTAAAAAAAACCACTAATGCATGCAAATAGCACGCCCCTTGATTAGATTTGCATGTGTAGACGAATGCCTTCCCTTACCAAATATTATGTATGTGGGGAGAAATCGATGTTTTCCAGCCTTACAAATCCCTTGAAAAAGCAGGAGCCACAGCGTTGAGGAATGAGCTGCTCCGGCGCAGAGCCGCAACGTAAACCATGTTTGTTCTGCACTGACGGCTCTGATGGCTTTACTGTAACGCTCCATTTGCATAAAGAGCAGCTGGGGAGTGCCAGGGCCACTGTGTCTGCGAGTGTGTCTGTGTGTCTCCCACCCTCTCCGCACTGTGGCAGCTGGCACCCTACACATCCATATCTCTCCACCGCCCCATCACTCCTGCAGAGGCCGGTGATGCATTTGGCTTTCCTCCAGAGACGGGAGATGGTTCAATGTCCATTTTTTGGGGTATCAAATTATCTAGGCTACACGTGACAGTGAAGACGGAGAGGGGATCGGAGGATTAGGGAGGGAGGAGGCGGGGACAGGAGAGGGAAGGAGGCTGGAGAAGGGGACAGATTGAAGACGCTGTTGTATACAACTTTCAGCACACTGTTGAGAAATATACCTTTTCACGACTAAACACAGACAGCAGCCGGTTAGCTTCATGGTGGGGGGGACTCATTTCACACATGGACTACAGACAAGAAGTGGGAATTTTGCAAGAAAGGAGGAGAAACCAAGCTTGTGATGCTTTTTTCTTCCTTGGTTAATGCTGGCTACTTACTGGCTCTGTTATTACACTTATTGATGTGCTGTCAGCCTCTGCTCAGAACATCATCATAATGCATTCATAATGGATGGCATGGGAGCAGGAGAACATTGCTTTAGTAATCAGATGCTCCGCGCTATTACACTGACCCCCGTGTTCACTCTTTTCCATGACACTGAAACTCAGACAGACACTGGTCAAGCGTCTGGTGTGGGGAAAAAAATCATTTTCGCTGCACAAGCACATAACCGAAAAACCAAGTTTCGTGTCAAAAATATGCAGAGTCATATGCCTGACAGCGCGTTCGTCCGACAGAGAAGATGCGCAGTAAGTCGATGACCAACCGGCATGCTGTGCGACTCCTGGGCCCGAGTGCCTTTTGGTTATCATTTGTACTGGCAGTTTGACAGTCTACAGAAGGATAACCGACAGCTCTCTTAGTGGGCCTCCCTGTGTCACTCATACGGCTCAGATGTAAGGTGCCCGTGGGTTACCACTCAGGACCACTTCTTCAGAGGCAGCGCAGGGAAAATGACCACCGCTAAAGGACCTGGGGTGTGGGTGGGGCCTCTGCACAGCTGTGCAATTTCAATGCAATCAACACCACCTCAGCCAAGCATACGCAGCCTCAACCTTGGTAGGCAGCCTTCGCCCATTAAATTTAATCATACGGTTCAAAACCCCAATTATTTCCTGAAATACAACTGTTCTGCCTGGAAGAGAACACTGCATTCGACACAATGCTGAAGTTGCTATGTAGGTCAGCTTCAAGGCAGTGTGCTGCATTGAGGCAAAAATCCCATCAGCAACTGCAATATTTCTACATGAAGGCAAAGCGGTAAAAAGCCATAAAAGCTGCTCTCTCTACCTGCTGAGGCTTTACCTGCGCTGAGGGTGTCTTCCAGCCAGCAACTGTGATGCTAAAATGGAGTTCTTAGAGCACTTATTTGAAGTTCAGTCAGGCAATTATTGGACAAAGCATGGCCTGAAAATAGTCTTAGCAGTAGCAATTCATATTCAAAATGGAGGAGTTAGCGTGCAGACTACATGAAAAACAAATCTGGTAGGTAGAAAAAAAAAAACAAATAAACCAAAAAAAAACAAAACCTACAGAAGAGAATTTTATAATTGTTTTATGGAAGAACAAATGTTTGTGAACAATCACAAAAGCTAGCTAGGTAGATGTACATAAACAGTTGACTAGCTAGCTAGTTAGCAAAATGATCAATCATTTTAATACACTGCACTACTTACTGAATTAACTGGTTGGCTTAGATATTAGACAGCATGGCTAAAGAGCAACTGGACAGCCATAGCCTGAATATGCACAAAATGCTTCAGCTATGTGACTGCAAATCTAAGCAAGTGTTCCAGACACCCACTGCAGATCATACTTATCCATAACAGAGGAGTCTTCCCCTAGAGACACATTGTCATTTGGAAGGAGGGGTGGTGATGCTATGGAAGTTTTCTTTACATACACCTCTTTTGGAATAAATGAACATTTCTGTCTGTCCTTTACACAGCAAGTTACAAAAAGAAAGGCAGGGGGTGAAATCACTTTTTTCTATGATACAACAGCAACTAG
Source organism: Megalops atlanticus (assembly GCA_019176425.1). Classification (NCBI taxonomy): domain Eukaryota; kingdom Metazoa; phylum Chordata; class Actinopteri; order Elopiformes; family Megalopidae; genus Megalops; species Megalops atlanticus. Next base: position 27,175,537 of record CM032875.1, on the reverse strand, counting down.
CAAAAATCAAAACAACTATGACAGTCAAAGAAAATAACCACCCAGCTGTAAAGCATGACTTTTTCCTCTATCATTTTATCCTCTATCTGGAGGATCTGCTGTCAGGCTATAAAAATGCCAGGAAACACTGAGATCACTTAATTACTTGGGTGGAGCAGGAGAAATACTAATTGAGGTCAATTAATAGGTTATGAGGAGGGAAACATAACTGTGACTCAGTGTGGATGATTGATGGTCCAGCTTGAAAAGTTTGTGCGTTTCTGAGAATTTCGAATGTGCCTGTATGATCATAGCAATTCCATGCATGACACGTTTGCTGTACATACCTTAACCTCAAGACTGGCAATCCTTACTAAAATGAACACTCTGGAGTGTGCCATTAGACTCGGTCCATCTATGTTTCAGATTGGCCACCTTCAGCGTCTCAGAGGTCTTGTAAGTCATTTACGCATATTGGATGAAATATATCTGATGATGCACGGACATTAGGATTGCTCCTATGGCAGTGGCGCATGGATACTGACCTGTAGTGAACTGGCCCTTCATCTTCTGGAAGACGGGGTCCTGGGCCGTGGCCTGGGCGCGTCTGGCCAGGGACTCCGAGGCGGCGCTGGAGAACATGGTGGAGACATTGGAGACGTTTTCCAGCCCCACCCCGAACGTGCTGACCAGCTTCTTCACAAAATTGAGGGTGTGGGGGGTGATTTTGGCATCCGAGACCGCCCCGCTCTTCTCAAACGCCACCGAGTAGCACTTGGCAAGACCCTGCTGGAGCTGCCGCAAAACCTGGGGGACAGAAGGGGAGGTCAGGAGGGAGGGACAGAGTGACGGGGAGAAGATCAGGAGAGACACATTTCTCCCAGTGTCTCCCAGTGTACTCCTCATTCTCACAACCATGCCTAGGTAGTACCTTGGTAAACATCTTGTCAGAAAAATACCCCAAAAAATAACTGCATTAAAATGAAGCAGACAAAAGCAGTAAAGAGGGGACACATGGACTGGTGCATATTCTCTCTGAAGTTTTAACAAGCACAATACATTTTTACAAACTCTTTATCAACATTGTTTTCATAAAAACCTGCATTAAGTATTACGCTTACATGAATCTTGCTTTATGATTACAGGAAAACATCGCCTAAGAAACCACACCAACCAGCGTTCTTATTTATGTAGAAGACAGAATCTAAGAGACTATAATCACAACTGCAGCACTTTAACAACTGCACTGTGACAGCTGGTATTCGGGTGGACTGAAGGAGCGCATCTTACTGCCACAAAGGAATGAGCTTTCAAAGGAGGAAGCATCAGAGATAGATCTTTCTCACAAATTCAACATGGCACAGATTCAACACTGTGCAACTTTACAAGTTCAACTTCCACAGGCATCCTCCAGAGGACTCACAGTGAGCCTTAGGAGTGAGTATAATATTTGAGTCTGCATCTGGAATGGGAAAAGTACCCTTATTCTCAGTAGCTGTAAATGTTACACCATCTACTGCCTGTCACATACGCGCAAGACATTTGCCATTGTAAACAGGCTCTGTGTCTTACAGGGGGGTGGACGCAGCTGGGCCTGCAGTGGACCACACTCAAGACTCCACAGCGAAGAGAGATCCCCTGAACACCAGGCGTTCGCCCTTCACCCCGAGCTCCTGAGAAACTCATCTACACCTGGCTGGTTCAGTCAACGTCCCCCCTCGGTGCGGTCCAGCAGGGAGAGGCAGGCACCAGCCCAGGGCCCGGGACTTGAACAGCTGCCTGTGCGAGTCTGTCTGACAGCAGTCTCTCCCCCCCGCTCAGTCCTACACACTCACCGCACCCATCAATCAAGCCTGCCCCTAGGAGCTGCTGATTAGCATCAGTGCAAAACTAAACCCTATCACAGCAAAACACACTTTTCAGGACCACTGAACCCAATTTGGGTGCCCACCGCCACCTCACTTCTGCCAAGCAAGTCATCTGAGATAGCGAGGCAGAAAGGGGTGCTGGTTGGGGAGCAATTTTTAAAAAAGCAGGGCTATTTTGATTTACGTGTATATTTGGGGGGGGGAGAGAATATGAAATAAGAGATGTCGCAGATAAACAGTCACCCTGTGAATGTGCAGGAAATTGTAAAACGGTGTTAGCTCTGTGACCCCTGAGTTCTTTTTAATAATATTGCAGCGTGGCGTAGTCGGCGCCGGTTTTCCCCGTCGCGCTCATTTTGGTCGTTTTGTTAATTCATGACCCCCGCGTCGCTTTCTGACAGAAGAGGCAAAACGCGGGAGCCATGCACCCGGGGCTGCGGAATCGGACCCCCTTGGGACTCACCTCCTCGTGCCAGTTCTCCCGGAACCACACCATCTGATCCACGATGCCCTCCAGCGAGGACAGCAGGGTCGGGTGGAGCTCCCGCTGCATGTGCATGATGCGGCTGCAGCGCCACATGGGCGCCGTGGCGCGGATGGGCCCTGGGTCCGAGGCCGAGTGGGGCTGGGCGCCCACCGAGCTGGGCTGCTGCTGCCCAGAGTCTGGGAAAAGCGTGGGGGTGGGGGGGACAGTGAGAGACACGGCCACATTCTCACACTCACTCTCAAAACGGCTGTCATTACAGCTTCATCTCACACGTCTGGCTTCAGAATGGTGGCTGACTCCAAAATACACCGGAGCGCTGACTGTTGAGCGTGGTGATGCAATAATATGGGACTATCAGTTTATTCTTCCTCATTGTCAAAACACGTACACACGCTCAAATATACCCTTCAGGGACACGTCTGAAGAAGAGCTGATTCTGTATTCACAAACGCGCCGTCGTGAGGCAGAGCAGCAACTTACCGCTTTTGTAACGCTCCCTCTGCTCAATCTTAAGCGTCAGGTACAGGGTTCGGATGGGGAAGTACACAGCTTGCGGGTACACGCGCCCCACCTGTCAGAGAGGTGAACATTTGGACGGGTTTGAAAGAAAAAAAAAATGTTCGACAGAATTGACACCCTTGAGATAATGATACAACACTGATTTAATCAGGTGTAGCATCTCACAAACAAAACAAATAAAGACAAACACATTTTGATTCAGCCTTAAAAATCCAGAGGGAACACCTGAGGAGAAAAAAAAAAAAGAGTGCAAAAAAAAAAAAAAAAAAAAAACAGCCGGATGGAGCTCTGAAAACACTTCTTATTCTGTGTGTAAACAAACATTCAGGAGCCTAAAGAGAAGTTTATGTGTGTCAGCCGACGCAACAACCCCGCCAAATCCCAGATGAAATGGCGTCGGGAGGGGATTGGGGGGGCGGGGAGGTGAGCCACAGTGCCAGGATGAAGCCTCCCATCAGTGGGATAACTGTGCCCTATATAGCCATCCATTACAGTCCACAATCATAACAAGCAAGCCCTGCCCGCTAGCAGAGGCTAATTGGCCCTGTAGCTCAGATAAACCCATCAGTCACAGGTTCAGCTCTTTGCCGTAGACGGCTTCTGAGCTCCAAAGCCCCCCCCCCCACCCCCCACCCTCGTCTGCGCGGGGTCAGGACAAACTCATCCCACTCCAGAAAAAGATAATGTAGGGCTTTTACTTTGATAAGCCGGGCATAGTGCAGCGCTCCAGCTGCAGTTCTATCCCGACACCAGCATCGACACACAAACGCACACAGCCACACACATCTGGGTGGCTTGAGCTGCTAACTTGCTGAGCAACCAGTCTCCTCAGGTGTTATTAAAAAAAAAAAAAAACGCTTCCCTGGTGCTAGAGGCTGGAGGGTCACTGAGAAGCACTTACACGCAGATCAAAGCTCAACGCTTCAGAGTAACGCAGCCCGCTGCCCTCCGATAACCCCGCGCGCCTGCGTTAGTTTCACAGCTTTTCACAGCCCCTTTTCTGAGAAAACGCTGCTTTCCTGCAACCTCCTTTACCTTATCTGTGAAACTGCGCGAGACATATGCGTGGCTGGTATCGAGCAGGACAGCTAATTACAAGCCCCACTTATCCCGTTACTGCATTACTCCGAGCCCAGCACAATGTGAGTGCCCAGATAGCGTTTTTGTGGGAGATAAACAGTAATATAAGTGGCGGAAAAGGAGGCCTTAATGACCCAGATGAGTCCTTAAATCAGGCCGCAGCTCTTCTCGGGTCTCGGGGCGCGGCGGTGCGAGAACCCATTAGGCGGAAACGTGATCCCCCCTCCCAGGCTGATAGGAGCGTGAGGAACAGCCTTTAAGGGTAAAGAGACACCTCTGGTCAAGGCCGAGGTTAACGGGGAAAGTGCTGAGGGGAGTGCTAATGCACAGCTTCATCGGCCCGCTAAGTGGTGCATTAAAAACCAAGGGGGTTCGGGGGGAGAAAAAAGGAGGAAATCGCAATCTTAATTAGAGATGAGGCTTGTCATACTTTTTTTTTTTTTGAGGGGTTGGGGGATGGAGGTGGGTGATATGTGCACTGGGATGCTGGGTGTTAGTTTCTCTGTTAACTTCAGACTTATTCCTAAATGCCCCGGGGCTTCACCTTCATGAATATTTCAGAGTTCGTTTTTAAAACATCCCGCCTTCCCCTCCAGCAGGGTGGACATAAATTATTCAAGAGCGCAAGATAAAGAAAAAGTCGCTGTAATAAACAATTCCGGACGATTATTAGCGATGGACGCAGCGGAATGCGTGGGCAGCTGCACATGCCCGCCTGGACAAAAAGCCACTGGTGGACAAACTGCCAGCACTGGTTCACGGACATCGACTCACTGACATGCCGAAGGCGTACGTCCCTTTAGAGCGAACACATTCTGGTCCATTCCAAGTGCTCACTGTCGGCCCGACCTCCGCTGCTCCTGCCGTAATGCGCTGCCACCCCACGTGAACAATAAAAATTAAACAGAACGATTATGGAACGGCATCGTAGAGTTGCCCGGGATAACAGATGGGCGAATTATCCGCACGGGAAGTGTGTTTACCTAGCGCTCAGAGAGGCGCAGAGGACCGCAGCCCCTCTCAGGTGCAGTCTCTGAGGCGCCCACAAACGGGGGCCTCCTCTCACTCTCTCTGGGGCAGGCAGGAGGCATTCGCCATCGCCGGCTGCTCTTTGAAGTTCAAGTGCTTTAAATTGCCCAGAAATAATACTCTATTAAGGAAGGCAAATTAGTCCCCCGTTTAATTATAAGCTGTATTCCAGCAGCAAGAAGCCGTTTGATATTAAGTTAATAACAATTCCTCAGAAAAAAAGAAAATAAATAAATAAAGAGGCTTTCCAAAGAGAGGAAGGCAAATAAAAATTGCCATCGTGGAGCAGGAAACTCATCTGAATGCGTAATTGGATAAATTGAATGCGCTTAAGAGCTGCCTCTTTGGGAATGAGTGCCGAACATTCGTCTTGATTACGCTCTGGTGTGCGCGCGCACATACAGAGACGCCACCAGACGGACGGAGAGCCAGGGACAGCGGTGCGTCGTGGCAAACAATTAGGCACACTCAAATTAGCCAGGAGAGAGCGAGAGGAGGTAAGGGGGAGAAAACGACACGCGGAGAGCGGGCGGCGCCAGACACGCCGTGGCACCGCTGCATCTCCCTCCATTAGTCACCCGACAGCAAGGCACACAGCTGTCAAAACTGCACAATAATTACACGCCATACATGGCGGAACAAAGCGATGTCTTACAGGCGCTGCCTCTGGGCAGGGACAGCCACAAACCAAACTGGTTTTCATCTCGCCGGCTCCCGCAATTACAAGCACACAGGTAAGGCTGAGAGTCAGACCTCAGGTTTAACCCGTTCTCAGCAATGCATCATGGGAACAGGGTTCCAACCCGGTTCCCTCGTGCTCGCGTGACCAGCGTGGGAGTGAGACGTGGGCATGGGGCGGACGGACGGACGGAGAGGTCGAGCACACCGGGGCCAGACGCCTCCAGGCGGCTTACCTGGCTGATGAGGTTGAGCAGAGGCTTCCCCTCGGACCCCACCAGGCAGGTGAGCAGCTGAGGGATCCAGGCCAGCCACTGGATGGGCGGCACGCCGATGCAGTACTTGTCCACCGCGTCGGCCAGCGTGTTCTTGTCGTCGAAGCTGAGAAGCCAGAGCACCTGCAAACAAGAGAGGCACAGAGCGGGTCACAGCGCCTCCACATTTACCATTTGAAATCTCACCTACCCTCTCGCTCCGTTTTCCAAATGTACTTGTGCCGTTCATTAACCGTAGCATAAAAAAAAAAATGACCTTCACCACAACACAATTCCCCATTACATGTTTTTTCTGACACTGAATTTCTGCAGCAGGCTAGCACATTATTATTGGGTAAATGAGTAGAGAACGTATAACCACAGGAGAGTTAGAACAGATACAACTTCCTTTCCCATTGATTTATTGGCTGACCGCAAATGTGCCTTGCCACCTATCACGCGTGTGGACTGCAGTATTTCCTGCCCAGAATGTGTTAGCAAATCCATATCTCGGGGAGAGGGGTGTCAATCAAATGCTTCCAATTCGTTCAGCTGCTTTCACTTGAGCCGCAGCAACCCCCCTCACACTATTCCAGTGCTGTGGGTACATGTGGCCTCTTAAATGCTGGGAGAGATAAGGGCAAATACACCACATATCATAATATAGATGTATGTAACATGTATGGAAAAATATACAGGACCAGTCAAAAGTGTGGACACACCAAACACTTTGAAATTCGTTTCTTAGACAAATATAGTGTGCCTATGTACGAACTATTCCCAAACAAAAATTTATTTTGTACTTTTTGGCTGCTTTGAAGAATCTAAATTATAAGATAGTTTTGATAGTTTTAACACTTTTTTGGTCACTGAATAATTCCATTTGTGTTCATAGGTCTGATGGCTTTACTATTATTCTAAAATGTGGGAAATAGTAAAAATAAAGAATGAAAGTTGTGGCCAAACGTTTGACTGGTATTGTAGACTTAAATACCGACATACTGTTACATTAAGGCATTATGTGATGCCAGAGAAGGGTACATTAGTGAAACCTCTCCACCACAGCCCAGACTTCTCCAGAGAGAGTATGCATTATAGCACCTCCTACTGGTCATAGGGAGGTGCTGCCTGACAGGGAGGGATTGTCACAGGTGACCACTCAATCCCCTTGAGACACTGATGGAGACATTAACCCTTGACCCTCGCTGTGAACAGGCAAGGCCACACAGCTTGCGGGTAATTACGGATAATCACCAGGCATCTATTCTCATTTATCACCTGTAAATTGCACAGACGTCTCTCTAAATATGCAAAAACAAGCCTCTTTTTGTGCACAAACACATTCACCGAACACTGGTCCTGAGGAAAATTAGAAGAAATTACTAGAATTATTTTTCACAGTACTTAATGCGCAGCAGACTCCACAGAAAGATGCTTTAACATATCATGTTTGTCTTTTCTACACCAACCAAACATTTAACCCATAACCTTCTCTTCGACCAAGTTTCTCTTTGGCTGCGCGGGATAATAACCGCTCAGTGTATTTACGGTACTGCAGGAAAAATACAGACTAAGAAAAGGCATTAGGCCCCAAATATGTTTAAGCTCTCTCCACACTAGCATTTTATAACTGTGCCAAGTGTTCAAACAGCACTGAATGTTTTCAGTTTACATTCACACGTAATATGGTTTGAAGCTATATTCTACAGGCGGTTATTGGACTTGGCTGTGGAGGTGGTTTTGAACAATTTTTAACTCATAATCGTTCACAGCTTGGTGCTCTGAAGACCTGTGGAATCCGCTTATATCATACCATAGCTTCACAATACCATACTGCTCAGTGAGCAACCTAATGTGGACAGCTAGCTGTTGTACATCAATAAATATTGTGCATTTCAATTCACTGCTTCTGTTAATATAATAGTACTGCTGAGGCTATTATCAGGAAGCTCAGTTATTAGTATGCATGTCTTGAGAAAGTGGGAAGCTGAATTGGCCTAGATTCCTTGTTTGCTTCTCGGCTTTGGAATATTAAATTCATTTATGAGGGAAGAATTTTTGGTGATCACATCAGTGTGTCTTTCTGTATGACCACTAGCATGCACAATGCCTTTGTGGTTATAAGGGCTGTGTTCTGTGTACAGCTGTTTGCTGTTACAGCCCATTAAGGGTGGCATGTACCGGTGATTATAAAGCATCCGCACTCCTGAGAATATAAGATTACATCATCTTACGACATAACCAATTATGATCTGACAATCAGAAATAATGAACATTTCTTACATCATTTGATTGTCTGCGGTGATTATTAAAAGGCATTCCTTTGAGAAATTTACAAATTGAAAAACCCAAAAATGTATGTGGAGACAATGTTTTAAATATCCAGTATAAAAAGGTGATTTAGGACAGTTGTATTATGTTATTGCAAGTAAAGCTGTATTGCGTGTTGTTCCAAAGAGTGAAAAACTGCATCAGTTTAACAGGGATTCTATCAACGATGCTGGTATGCTGGGACTTCAGTGCCTGAGTGCAAACTGCCCCTGCCCCATGGACTGCACATCAGAGCAAGTTGCACTGATTGACTGATCTGAGTGTTTCATTGTTAGAGGGGGTCGGCCCGCATCGAGCTCATTGGATTGGAGTGACAGGGTGGAATTAAGCTCTTAACCTCGGAGTGGAGGGATCCAATTCGAGTCCTGTAGGGGATTTATAGTAACAGAGAGAAGGTAAAGAGAGGGGTGAACACCCACATCTCGCCCCTGCGCTTGTGCAGATTAGTAATCCATGTAATCACAAACCCCCTTACAGGTCACTAGTTCAGGATGACCCCGTGTCTCCTGAGTGAAGGAGGCCTGAGTGGGGGGGGGTGTGAGTGACTGAACGACCCATTCAGCCACTGCACTGAGCTCTGCACCACTCTTCTCTTTAACACTGCATTGCCTGCTCTGCAATCCCACCGAGCTGATGAAAATCAAGCATTCCAACAGGAGCAAAGCTGCATCAAGCAACTGCACTGCCCAAATAATGGCTATCAAAACCCAATCAATAAGGAGAGGCTGCCATCTTCATATCGATTTGCCGATCCATATTCTACGGCCCTGCCGCTGCAGGTGTGCAGGAGTTCGCACCTTGGCCAGGTACTTGCGCGACTTGCTCTCGTTCTGGTGCCGGCAGGCGTGCAGGTAGCAGGTGATGGCCGACACGCCCAGGTGCAGCTGGCGGTCCTTGACGAAGATGTTCTCCAGGTAGTCTCCCCACATGGCCCAGGCCTTCACCAGGACGTCGTGCATCTGGACCGCCGCCGAGAACGCCTTGTTCGCCTCCTCCGACCTGTGGGGCAGCACACGCAGTGCAGAAATGAGACGGAGCACCCTCTGTATCTGCCTCCGGTGTGAGGCATGCGTTGCTGTGGAGTAAAAATGTGAGCCCGTTCTGCCGAGTTCACAGCCTGGCCCGGGGGGTCAAGCACAGCACCCGCAAGGCAAGGTAACGTTAATAAGGCATATTCCAAACAAAGGGAAGATAAAGCAATTGCCTCTGGCTTATTATATAAACATCCTGGCGCAGTAGTATGCCAGGGGGCTGAAACTAAAACTAGATTAACTCCATTAAGAAACCATAAGCTGCTGATTGCAGTTTCGCTCGCACACAATGAGCGCTGTGTTCGTGGCTTAAATAAGACTGAAGGAGAGGCCCTGAAAGACAGGCGCAGCCAGCCAACAGAAGCAGGCTCTCACCTGAAATCTGCTGACTGAGTCTAATACTGTCACATCAGCTCCGTTCCCGTTTTTTTCCCCCCATGCATGTCATTTGAATAATTGTTTTTTAAAAAACCTCTTTTCACGGCATCGATTTAGAAGCGGAGGGAAAACGCACCCTGTCATGAGCTGAAGCGCCAGCAAACACGGCTCTGCAGAGCCCGCCAGCGCTCCACAGTTCGGCCATCTCCTGCAGTTCGGGGAAGTTCAAAAAAGCAGGCACTCTACAAATGAGTCCCAGGCCAATCGCTTATAATGTGGGAGCGTAATGAGTTCTTGGCGCGCAACAGTGTTGAGCCTGATTGCAAGGGGAGCCAGCTCCCTGCGATACACTCCGTGTCCTGGCCACTCTAAGCGTGTCAAAAATGTCACAATTTCCAATCGCCAAAGAGGGCGGTAACTCATCTCAGTCCAGCTGCACCCTCCCGCGTAACTACAGGTGTGCCTAGGCCCAACTCTTTGTATTAGGGCAATGTGAGAGCGTCACGATTACAATACGCACTGCCGAGGTTAGGGCAGGTTCTGCGAAGATTCTGTAAGTTACTATTAAGTTAATTATTCTCTGGCACACATTTAATAAGCCGTCCCCATTTGTCTGCCCCCAGGAGGGCCACCATCATTTAACAAATTACAAAGTGGAGCCGGTGCGGGTAGGGCACGGGCCCAAAGGGTGGCCCCTGTGTTCTGCTGCCAGACACCCAGAGAGAGGCCACCGCCACTCGCCGAAAGCCATCAGTCACAGGCGCCCGGAGGGGGGGAGACAGTTCGCTTTGACATCTCCCAATTGGCTATTAAAGAGATGATTGGCCGGCAGCGGCTGCACCGGCCAAGCTGATGTGCGCTGATTAGAACCCAAAACAAGCTGTGGGCACAGCGTCTCCGCCCAGCGTGACAAACCGTCCAACGGGGATTTGTGTCGCGCAGCGGCCCTGATCCCCTGCGCTGCTGCAACAGAACGAGGCGACCCGATCTTTGAGTGTGCGCAAAACGACACGAACTGTGTTTGCAATGTTGCGTAATAATGTGTCTGTGTTAACACGATTATCTGCGTGGTGTGTAGGTGAATGGGCTGGGGGTCTGGCGGTGATTTGCTCTGTTGAAAACACCGTTCAACAGAGAGGGGGCGGTGGTGGTGGGATTTATGATTAAAAAAAAAAAAGAAATCCAAAGAAAATGGAGGAAAAAATTGGATGAAAAATTACCACTGCTGCTTCATCCTACCTGCCACTGTGTCAATTAGGGGAAAAATGCAGCGCTTAATCTCTTAATCTCTCGCAGTATCCTGTTCTCAGAGGCTTTCAGATCGAGCTCTGGACAACCTTGGGAGGGAGAGGGGGAACGGAAGAGCAGAAAGGGGAAGGAGGCCTGGGGCGGGCGGAGACTTTCATCATGAAGCATCAGTGCGGCTTTATGTCTCTGTAGAGGTGTCAGATTGCCGTTTTAAAGGTGTACGGGAAGGGGGGACCTGCCTGGTTACAAGGGCACAGCCCTAGACTGCAACAACAAATGATAAATCGGTCCGCCCGGAGGTTGCGGGCAGTGGCCACAAAACTGTCAATACCGCCAGGTCCATGCGCCCAAACGGCTCAGTCAGCAGGCGTAATGAATTCAGGGATCCTGCACCATGCAGATCAGACAGATCCTCATTAGAGCAATCCTCCATCCCATTAGGACAAACTCAGCACAGCTCCCCCGCAAACCCGCCGCAGCTGCCAGAACACTGATTAACATTAGGAAGGGAGCGGGCCGGGCTGGGGATTCGCTCTCCGCCACCCAATCCTGCAGACAGATGATCAATTTCTTATGTGTTCGGCACAGACAACCTAAAGATTTCAGTAATGTGAATCGGGGACCAGAGGGAGGGGAGTGCGAATCTCTTACCAACAAGCGAACAGGAGAGGAAAAAAATAAATAAATAAAACCTAATCGCCCCCTGTATATATGCCCAAGAAGAAAAGAATTTATATTCTCAAGCATGTAGCAACCTCGTCTGGCAGGAGCATGTGTAGCAAAAAAAAAGCCCTTTTATGTCCCGCCTTCCAAAACTGGCTTTATGTATGCCTTCAATACCTCAAAAAAAAAAAAAAAAAATTAATGACTTAAAAAGTGCTTTTGTGTGTCAGGGGTTTGTGGGCTGCTTGTCAGGACTTTTGTTGCTGATGCCTGAGAAATGGAATGCTTCTCGAAATCGCAGCTTTGGTCTCCGCGGCAACCCCCCCCCCCGTCTCCACGCCCTGGACTCCGCTCCGCGAGCTGGAAGCGCTTCTGCGGCGAACTCCACAAACATCTGCTTGAGGAGCCCCAGCAGCATGTACTGGCAAAAGGGCTGCTGTGAAGCCTTGCTGGGATTAATGCATCAGGCCGTGTCCATAGGGGAAAATTACCAGGCTTCATACAAACAGAATAAAAAATGAGCGTAATCCCGGGCGCAAATGAAGATTGTTATCCAGATGCGGCTTCCAAAAAGCCTGCAGAGCTGGTAAACACTAATGGAGACGGATCAATCCCATCACCCCGAGGTTTAAGCGTGCCCCAACAGACAGACTCGCGATTAATCCTCCTGTCATATTGATTGTTAATGAATGCTCGGCTCCCCGTAATTAATTCATACAATGCTGTATCTGATCACTCATCGTGGCTGGAAAGTGGCAACTGTTTACGGGCTGGATCTTTTTTAAGCGAATGATGAACTACGAGAGTCAGTGTTTGTTCATATTTGGAAGTAGGCAGTTGATTAAAAGGCAGTGAGGCAAAGCTGGTATTATCAGTTATTGTATGGAGACAATTACGACTTTCATGGAAGAGGTCAGGAGGGAGATGGATAGAAAGAGACAGAAGAGGAAAGAGAGAGACCGGGAGCAGAGAGGGAGGGAGGGAGGGGGATGGAGAGTTTGTGTTTAGTCAGACAAGGTTATGGTCTCACTGGGCAAGTTAATACTTGTATTCTGCTGGCCCGGACAGACGCTTTGGTGGACGGTTTAATTCTGGGAGCACGTGGCACTCACATGCCCCCCACTGTGTGTGTGTGTGTGTGTGTGTGTGTGTGTGTGTGTGTGTGTTTGTGTGTATATAGAATCTGACTAAACCTCACGGGCCTCTGATCAGACTGCGCAAGATACAACAGGCACTTTTAAACAGCAATGAGGGAACACCACCACGTGTTTCATGTCCACCCTTCAACCCTGCTCAACCTGAAAACCTTTTAACGCCTATTTTGCTGATCGAAAATAACATGTTTTCCAGGGCAGCGTGTTGTGTGCATCAGCGCAAGGTCAAAACGCTCTGTGAATCTGCAATGACTCCACTATTACCACGTGACACTGCAGACAGGTGCTGCTTGGCAGCACACGCCATCCCCCTCATCCCCCATCCCCGCGCTGGATTAGGGCTTACTTGTTGATCTGAGCCAGGAACATGCCCTTCAGAGCGTAGAACTCAGCTGTCATCTCTTTGGTGAAGTACTTGAGGTTGGTGGACTCGATCACCTCCAGGCCCTGATAAAGAGAGAGAGTGACAGACGGGGTCAGGGCTTTCAAGCTATCTGTCTATCTCAATACGGGGAAGTTTAAGTGAGGAGTTGTGTGGTGTCACAAGCAAAGCTTACAAAATAAGGTACGTGTCATTCAAATAGCAGGAGTGAGTTTTCACACGCATTACGTTTTGCTATGATACACTGCTGTTGATTACCGCATTCACACATTGTATTTGACACAATTTGTCAACAAATTTGTTCTTATTCTGAAGTATATACTGCAAAACAATACGTGCTTGTTAGTGGAAACACTTCCAGCAAATATCACGCACGAAACAAGTGCCCTGCTGAAGAATCTTAAAGCGTTACGACCCCCTCCATCATCACAGGTGTTAAGACTTTATCAACAAGGAAAGTTCACGGAAATGTCTGCGCGTGGAAGCACAAAGAGAAATGATGGAGTCTAAAATTGGAGTTCCAGTTATATGAGTGAAAAAGTGCCTCTTATTAAGCCCAATGGCACTTTAATGACTTGCGGGCTGTTGGCACTGCCTCAATTAATCAGACCCGCTCTCTAGGCTAAAAAGAGGATGTTCCAGCCAGGGGGGTGATTTTTACACCACGTACCCCCAAATGGAACAAACACCAGCTACTCTTTCTCTCAGCGGAAAGAGAGGGGGGTCAGGTTTGGAAAGAATGAGGGCACCTTTACAGTAAATCTCTTTTTTTTTTCCAGGGAAGACCATCCTCAGCGCGCACAAAATTAATATGCGAGGGGAGAAATAATTAGACATCGCCATGTACCAAGTACTCATAATAAGTGGCTCAGGTGAATTTCTTTGAAGTGGGTTAAAGTGAAAGATTGTCGGAATTCATGTGGTCAAAACTGTTCCAGGAAGAGCTATAATTGGCATTGGGTAAAGCAAATACACCTCATTTTGCTCATAAACAAACCCCTGAAAGACAGGGCCAGTTTGGGACACTGCATGTGCGAAACGGTGTTGAACGAATGGAAGGATGTAGGGACAGCAGACCAAAGGGCGGGTCTCAGCTGCTCACCTGCATGCACTCGTTCTTGCCCATGACTCCGGCCAGCTGCAGGTAGCACTTGACCTGCTGGCGGATCTTCTGGAAGCAGTCGACGATGGGCACGGTGGGGATGGTGTGGATGCGGCTCAGGATGTCCAGGGCCACGTTCACCAGGCCCTGCTTGCGCGCGATCTTGCCGTACTGGATGATGGCGGAGGCCGAGGCGTGCACCCCCAGCATGGCGTTGTTGGTGTTGGGGTCGTGCTGCGTGTTGGTCTCATAGGCCGTAACAATGGCTGAACGGGGAGCCAAGGACAATGGGAGATGTCAGAGACGGCAAACATGAAAAGGGAACATTTTTAACCTCGTTTCGTTACATTACATTACTGGCATTTAGCAGATGCTCTTATCCAGATCAACTTACATAGGTTAGAATTTTTACGTTACCCATTTATACAATTAGTTACTAACTGAGGCAATTCCAGGTTAAGTACCTTGCCCAAGGGTACAGCAGGAGTGCCCCGGGGGAATCGAACCAGCAACCTTTCAGTTAGAAGTCCTGCTCCTTACCACTGTGCTACACTGCATTTATGACTGCACAACATGGGAACATGCCAGACGCATTTGATAAAAGTACAGTCACATCTGTTTTTCTCGAGTATGTTGCAAAAGTATCAAAATTCATGTCTAGACATCTCAGTAGGTCGCCACAGACAACAGGTTTCCCATTTGCCACCCTTACAAACAGTCTGAAAGTCGTGCGGCATGTGGGGTTTTCTCCCCGTCCCTTAGACGTGCGAGTCATTTCCGAATTGACATTTAGATCGGCGCGCGGTGCCTCGGGGGCCGTGTGAAGCGCTGCCCTTTCAGGATTAGGCCCACGCTGGGAGCGCAGCCTCCCCGCGGCTCGTACCCTGGTAGTGGTGCTGCCGCCACATGAAGATGCTGCTCCAGTGGGAGAGGTCGTCGGACACGATGGGCAGCCGGTTCCGCCAGGTCTTCACCACCGTCTTCATGTCATGCAGGCTGGTGTTGCGGCCCAGGTTGGCCGGCTGGAGGCCCGCGTTGATCTGGGCCGCCTCCTGCAGCTCGATGATCTGCTGGGCGGCCTGCAAAAAAATAGGGGAGGGGGCGGGGGAGAGATGAAGCAGCTCAGTCTCATATCTCCGCCTGTGACCCTGCGAGCAGCTCCGCAACCCTTCCACAGAACAAAAACATCCCGAATCCATTACTCTGCCCTGATTGGAAGCTTTAGCATTCCCCGTCGGGGGGAGGTCCGGGATGGCGTGGCGCTTAATAGACGGATCAAAGTATTTCGTACGCAATTCGCCGCGTGGGCCAGCTGTGAAACCACATGCCCGATGTCCGTCCACCCCAACAATCCATCGCCGTGTCTAATCTGAAATGCATTTCGCGTGAGGCGGTGCAATTTGACAGCTCTACCAGACCGAGCAGAAAGGACTCATAAGAGGGGGGAATATGAGACGCTTCACACCTTGATGCATCTAAGCCCCGACTCTTAAGATATGTGGCATCTGGTGTGATTGACCCATGAAGCAAAATTAATTAAGTCATCCATTCGATATGTCAATCAACATGAATCATTCTGATATCGATCAAGAGTTTGAAGAAAGCTTGTATTTTTATATTTTTATGGAGATCTAAAAGAGAGACTTTGGGTCCCGGGTACCTCAAGCTTGGCTGTCCTTAGGGAACCTGTATTTTGGGAGTGTGCCAGGTGGGAACACATTCACGTCATGACAGAATCTCTCTCTCTCACTCACACACTCATACACACACACTCACACACACCCTCTCCATTTGCTTCCTGCAGCTGTTGTAATGAACTAAAAAGACTACAGACAGAGACACACACACACACACACACACACACACACACACACACACACACACACACACACACACACACACAGGAGAGGAACACTGATAACAATGTATTCAATTCTAATACCCACTTTAAAAGATAAATGTCCTAAATCAGGCCACAGACTCACCAAATCAAATCTCTCGAAACAAAATAAATTAGGCAATACAATATTTTTCACAATTATCTGTTAATATCAGCTGATGCCAAGTTATAACCTTCATTCTGAGTGCCCATTCATCATGTAAATTTAATTTTCTTGCAGGTATTTAATCAAACGATATCTGATGGAGAAAAGTAATTACCACCGTTCTAAACTTACTGCTGCACTCCAGTCTCTCCCTGCCACCCTTGTCTCTTTTAATCGCTTTTATTGGACTTTCTGGGAAGCCTTCTTATAACTACACATTTTGGGGAGAAAAACAGACACAAAATGAGTATATTTTCATTGTAAATTGCCTTTGGTGATTGATGGCCAGAGCACACTTTGTCTACGAGGACAATAGCACATAATGTGGCAAATAATTTTCTGCATCTTGATCAAAATGTTTAATTTGTGTAACGCATTAATTTATGCAAGGTCCGGTTTTGATTAGACGGGTTTATATTTTTGCGCCACGATAATTCTTCAGTCCTGTCAGTGTAATCGTTGAGTAATAAACATGTCTTAATCACACAGGCAGAAAAGAGTACGTCAACAATTCAAGTCTGATAAATTCACAAAGGACTGCATCACGGAATGACCCCACTCGGGCGCAAAACTGAGCAGGCGCTGGATCGGCATCTGAAACACCACCGAGCAACGCAACCAACACGGTCGCACGGACTTTAGATCAACATGTCATCGAAACGCGCTTGGCAACACCCATCCATGCATGTAAGCAGCGGCAGTGAGCGGGAAGCCAATTTCCTTGCACGGAGTTGGCAGTCCGGAGTGCCCTTATCACAGTTTAGACAACCCAGCCAGCACTCCCCCCTGGCATCCCCTCTCCGCTGCCCCGGGGTGGCACAGAGACCGCCTGTCACATTCTGGAGATGATCCAGGACCAGAACTGACAACACTACTAACCCCGTCACCTCCCTCTCCCTCCGCCCCTCCCTCTTCCCCTCCGGGCTGGGCCGAGGGCGGGCGATGCACACCCATCATGACAGTGACAGCCTGCACTGATTTTTCCCTGGGATTTTAGGCCTATGCTCTTCCAGGCCCACATGCTACAGAGTGCATCCAGGCCATGTGGGGTAATGCTGTCACTCACCTTCAGCATTTACACAAATGTACCCTGTCTTGACCTGGCTATTTAAAGGAGAATCTATAGTCAGGCATGCTAAAAAAAATGCAAAAAATGTGAGTAATTTTAGAATTTTACATCTACAAATGTGCTGAATAAAATTAATTAAAAGCGCTGAATAAGCTCTAAAAAGCACCTGGCACATCTACAGCTCAAAGTTGTAGAAACCCAATGGTAAAAAAAGTTGAGCAGTTTGGCAAGAGTATCTTATTTCTGTGAAGAGAATTGTTCCCATGGACAAACTGCACATTTGCCGCTTAGAAAAAAGTACACTGAAAACCTGGTTTGTGTCCAAGTGATAGGAGGACTTCCTGAGGATAAAATACTGCTTATTGGTGGACTTGTTTGCTTTTCGCCAAAGAGATACTACAGATACTTCTAAGTGCTGGTTTGCCGAATGCCTTCTTAATAGACTGGTGCTGAAGTATAAGCTCCACAACTTGGTCTCTTGCACCGCAGATGTACGGGAAAGATATCGCGCAACACTGAGGCACCATACTTGAACCAGAAAGACGTTTTCACGGCCTCCATAATCACAGTGACAAAAAAGAGTTTCTTCAGAGTTAAAGAATAAATTTAAGCGGGCCCTCCCCCCCCCCGGATGATCTGCCCGTGCACCGGGGTGTAGAGCGGGACAGCCGGCCCCACGTGTAAAATCCCGCTCACAACTTTGACAGGTCCTGGGTGACGGGGCTGCTTCACTGTTCCAGCGCTTCCAATTCACTGGACATCAATTCAGCGGCCGGCTATTGTGCATCTGCTGATTATGTGCATGGCTCAGCCGCCAGGCTCTCGGGGCCCCAAGTGCTCACAATGAATTTTAATAAAGGCGTTCCTATTGAAAACAGCTATGTCCTATTCAGCCCTATCTCACCAAAGCCGAGAGGTGAAAGAAATGGCTGCGTGGAAGATTATTCACCGCAAAGCCACACACTGCATAAAAGACATATGCTTGAGTGAGGGACTTTATGACCCACTTAGCTAATTACTAAAAAGGCCAGTTCGGTTTTTTTTCCTCAGCAATTGCGTAAGTCACTACTTTTTTTTATTACAACTGTTACTCCTCACTCCAAACCCATTCAGCACAACAGACTACCATAAACATGATTCAGACCTTTTCTGTTGACCTTTTTAGAAATGGTGACGAATGGGGTCATATACAAAAAAGCCAAACTACAGATCCTTTACTGTGTGGTAACTAATGAGGGGTTCTCTGTAAGCAAGCATCTGATGTGGAAAATGGTGACTCAGGAGTTGGGTGGCATTTGAGCATTCTTGATAAAAAAGGCAATTTAATGTTGCTGGCTCCCGACCTATGCTGTACAAGTAATCAATAAATACACACCAGTCCAGTGCTCTATTAAAGTACTGACTGCCTTTGCATTTCATTGCAAAATTCAAGGTGTGGCACAAGAAATGTACTACCTTTCTGGCTACATCCTCTGTGGGCTGATATGTCTTATGCAAAGTGAAGGTCAATGACAAGAAATTAAAATAGTTTATCAGCTAGCCTATAAATGACTAGCTAGAACAGCATGGCAAAAGACCTGTTAGCTAGCTAGGTAACAGACCCCTAGTGAAGACTGCCAATACAAGTGACGTGTCACCTGTGTTTGGTAGACACTAATATGTGACCGAACATGTGGTATTGCTTCAGAATGAGACATCTAGGTAGCATGCATATAAGAATGCTTTTTAGTCTTGGCTATGTCGTGGAATGACACTTTAAAAATGTGTCATTCATATTAAGCAGGTGTAATATTAGCACCAATAGGTATGAATTTTGACATCTGAAAATTGCACATGAACTTTAAAAGGCTCCTTTGAAAGATCTGGCTAGAAAATATATAATGAACAATACAAACATACATACACATGTACAAAACACTAAGGAATCAGAGTAAGTAATATCTCTCACTTTTTTGCATGTTATACAGACATACAAAATCATGAGACTGTCATGATTTCATGTCTACCTTTCACATGCTTATGGTGTGCTATAAATGTGTGCTTTTGGATGGTCATGTCGTGCCTTCGGTCTGCATGTGAGGGTAGCTCCTCACTCACCTGCAGGAGGGGCGTGTGGACGTGAGAGACGATGTGGGGCAGCCTCCTCCACTCACGGATGGCCAGGCTGCTGGCCATCTCCACCAGCCGCTCGATGAAATTCAGCTGCTGCTCCTCCGGGTGACAGATGGCCAGGTAGCCCCGGTGCATGTTCACCTTCCAGGCCATCTCCTTTGGACAGCTCAGCTCCACCTGTTAAAAAAAAAACAAAGGCAAAGACACAGAGCTGAGCTCCACCCTCACCAGGAGGCACAGACACATATCTGAGCTCCACCCTCAACATGATGTAATGGACACACAGCTGAGCTCCACCCTTTCCACGAGGAACAGACACATCTCAACTTCACCCTCTCCACGAGGAACAGACACACAGCTGACCTCAACCCTTCGCAGGAGGTACAGACAGCTGAGCTCCATCCTTACCACGAGGCACAGACACCCAGCTCAGCTCCACCCGCCACGTGAGGCACGGATACACAGCTGAGCTCCCCCTTCCATATGAGGCAGAGACACATAGCTCAGCTCCAAACCCTGTGTTCACCTCCACCATCACACTGCAGAATTACTTCAGCACATTTTGCTGCATCCAAAAAAAAAAAAGTTTCAAAAGATGTGTATCTGGAAAAAAACTGGCTATCATCTTTTAGACTCTGTAAGGCCCCTGCCTCCACGTAAAATTTTCCTCGGAAAATGTTTGTATGCATATGTGTATGCATGTGGGCAGGCCTAGCTCTGTCAAAGAGAGCCAGCATGGGATTGGGTTCTGTCCCTCTGGGGTCCTGATGGCGTGCCAGGCAGCACGCCATGGCTTTAATCTAGCAGCAAATTTCATCTTACAGCAGGCTTGCTCTACGCCCAGGGACAACAAAATGTGTTACGGGAGGTTTTCTTTTATGTTGTGTCTGGGTAATCTAAAAAAGCAAATCTGTTCCCTAATGCAGCTTGACCTCTGGAAATTCAGAGCCCATAAACTGCCACAAGTCAGACCCCAAAACACACCAGGCACCAGGTGGAACAGCGCACTGTCGAAAGCACAATGATTTGTGTTGGTAAAAACTGAACAATAAGGCTGACGAACATCAAAATTCATCTGAAATAAACACCCCGGCCGCTGATGCATCATGACCAGTGCAGACAGTGCTCTATTGGTGCATTTGTTTACTGTCAAACTGCTGTGAAAATGGCAGGAACAGGAGGAGTCTGAATGAAAGAGGACTGTTCCAAAATTAAGGAACTGTTCAGGTTCAGGACTGGCTCCTCCATCAGTTCTTCATACACTGTTGATGAAACACTCACTGCACATGTACAATATCATCATTTCATTCAACATTACTCTTATTAGAGACAATCTGAGTCTGAGGAACCCTCTAAATCTCTTTAAAATGTACTTCAGCTGCAGTATCAAAACAAGCAAAGCTTTCAACTATAAATTTGCAACTTACCAATGAACTAAATTTCAGCATTGCCTCCCCCCCACCATAAATAGAGGTTATGACTATTGTGACAAGAAATAGCAGACTCACATTAAAAGGGGGGTAGGAAATAAAATCGAAAACATTCTCGAGGCTGTGAGGCAAACTAGCAAAACACAGTTAACCGAAAGACGTAATTACAGCGATCGGTCGAAGCGCACACATCACAGGTTGGCGATTGATGAATGTCCCAGAGACAGTGCTGGCCTTATCAGCTCCACGTTAATTGAAAGCCAGGACATTTAAAACTTCCTCTCAGCCACTGCTTCCAAGTAGCGGGGCGGCTTGTCTCTGAAAACAAATCGCTTCCCGGCAGATGTTTGAGCAATTATTCAAGGACAGATCCGTAAATATTAGATGCAAACCACAGCAAAGGGGGAGGGCGGAGGGAGCTGCAGCGGTGGACAATTTAATTAGGTGTCACCTTAGGCAGAAACCTCAATGGATGTCTTCCGAGTCTCCTTGAAGGAGAAGCTGAGCATTGAGAATGCATCTGTTACTGGCTCGTTCCTTTTCAACTTTCTTCTAGGTCTTTTTTTCTGTCTAAAGTAAGGCCAGAAAATTAACCTCTCAACAGAAAGCCAGCTTTCCTGTACCGAACACGCCCTCCAAATATTCCTCTTAGCACAGGCCTCGTGATGTGTGAAAGCTAGCGGGTGAAGTGTCAACAGTATGCAAATTGCTCCGACGGCCCGAGTTTGTATGTCGCTCCGTATCCCCCGCTGTCCACCCCCCTCCTGCCCGCAGCCAGGTGCTCCAGCAGTGAGGAGCCGGGATATGAACAGCCTTTTACCATTGCTCAGGAGGGCCAGACAAACAGATTTTAAACAGATTGCACACTCCCCAGGACACAAACACAGGCACAGCCTGAATGACCTTCAAAATGCGTGTGGCGCTCGAGTGCTGGTGGCTTTTTATATCTCTATAGAGCGCCGGCTCTGGAAGCTGTAAGTGACGAACTCTGCTCATTACACGTTCCCCTTTCCAGCTTCCGTCGCCATGATCAAAATACCACCCTCTCACCGCACGCTCCATGTTCCATTTGCCCTATAAAAATGGAACAGAATGTGCTGTGCGTTTCTACCTCTTACGAAGCAAATGCAAGCAAACGGCAAGTTATTATCCATGTACCGGTGAACACATGATTGTATTTATGTCCGTTTCGCTTCCTGCCGTGAGAATTCACCGTCGACTGTTAGCTTTACTGGGTGTTCGAAGGTTCTGACAGAAAGGTCGATCAGCCCGAGACCCCGGCGAAGACCTTTTATAGACAGACTCTCAGCCACTCTACCTGCACCAGCGCCTCCTTCATCGCGGCCCAGTTGGACACCCTCCAGGCGCACTCCAGCACCAGGTAAGGGTTGGTGTGGCCCTTGGACTGGCCGTACTCCGTCAGCGGCTCCCACTGGTTCAGCTCCTTGGAGCACCTGGACGACAGCAGGGGAGAGAGAGGGATTTTTCCACACACCGCGGGGGACGCGCTTGCACAAAGACCCCGGCCGCCAGAGGACCGGGGATATTCTCTCCGAGCTCCACGCTGAACGCGGGCTCTCTCCTAGCCCAGGTCCCACTGAGGCTGGCATTATTAGTTCACTCTGCTAATGAGGCCACTTTTCATTCTAATTTAAGTCCTTATTAGGCAGCTATAGAAAATCCCTCAAAACCAAAAGATCAGTTGAGACCGGCGTGGTCTAATTTGCTCGGTAACTAACTGCGCCGGAAATTGCCGTGACAGTGACCTCCCCCCAAGTCCCAGGGCGGGAGGAGCCTCCTCACCGAATCCAGTGGTCCTCCCACAGCTGGTACTCGGGGAAGATGGCGGGAGACGCGTTGTTTCTCTCGTGCTCCTTGCGCGCCTTCTCCATCGCTTTCTCATAGCTCTCCTGCGCCTGCAAGTACAGAGCAACACGAGTCCCCGCTGGGGTCAGGACCACACTTGACACTGTCTGTCATGCTCCCTTAAACCTCAGTCAGTGTAGCACAGAGGTTAAGGAGCTGGACTCGTAACCGAAAGGCTGCCGGTTCAATTCCCTGCTGGTGCACTGCTTCTGTACCCTTGGGCAAGGTACTTATCCCACAATTGCCTCTGTAAAATATCCAGCTGCATAAATGTATAACATTGTAAAATAAACAAATAAACTGTAACTGTTGTAAGTCGCTCTGGATAAGAGCATCTACTAAATGCCAATAATGTAATGAACTGTTTCGGTGGAGCAGTCGTCCACTCGTCACTAAACCTCCAGATCAGCACAAGTAGTAATATTTAAGACAACATTTCTTGTCAGCTTAAAATAGAACAATTTCCACCTCCGACGCATCTCAACAGGAATCTGTGAACGATGCAGTTTTTTTTCCCCTGCTCCATCGCTCACCCCTGCGGCTGACGCACTGACCTGCTCGAAGAAGCCGTGCTGCTCGAAGGCGATGGCCGTGCTGGTCTCGGGGAATTTGCAGCGCTTCTGCCACAGGCCCGCCCACATGTCCTCCTCCTGCAGCAGCGAGTACAGCTCCGCCAGGGAGTCCAGGATCTCCTGAAGGCGGGAAAACAGGATGAGCATGCAGGGCCGCGTGACTCTCACCCTATGTGTAGGCCCAACCGGCCAGGCCCACAGGGGCACGACACTTTCACCCCCCTGCACAAGGCTGACCAGCGGGGGCCCACAAAACCAACACGCGAGAAGGGGTAGCTTCACGGCAGCAGTGTTGCACAGTGGTTAGGAGTGGGGCTTGTAACCGAAAGGTCTCTGGTTCAATTCCCCGATGGGACACCGCTGTTGTACCCTTGCGCTAGGTACTCAACCCAGAACTGCCTCAGTAAAGATACAGCTGTATAAGTGGACAGCATGTACAAATTGTAACCTGTGTAATTTGCTCTGGACAAGAGCGTCTGCTAAATGACAACGATGTAATGTAATGTAATGAAGAGGACTCTGCTCACACAGTCAAAGCCACCTGAGAACAGAACTGGGAGGAGCTCACCTGCTGCGGGGGCGTGATGCTCTCCTGCTCGTAGAACTCGGTGCTCTGCTTGGGCTTGATGTGCAGGCTGAGGCCCTTCTCGAAGGCCTGCTGCTCCAGCATGAGGGTGGAGCGCAGCCACAGGTTGTGCGTCTTGCCCAGGTACTTGAGCACACAGGGCCGGATGGGGATGGGCGGCACGCACTGCGACATGGCCTCCACGAAGCAGTTCAGGGCGCTGGGCTGGCAGTCCCTCTGAGCCTGGTGGCTGCCGCTGCACAGGAACGGGCTCATCTCCCCCGACAAGGCCTGCACGACGGGGGGGAGAGACATTCAGATGTGCTCCAGTGAGAAAGCAACATGTGACGCTTTTCACGTGTGAAGTGTAAAGCTTCTGCGTAAGGTGCAAGGCATTACTTTAAGGTAAATATATGTAAATATATGTCTACACTTTACATTTATGGCCTCATAGGTGCATAGACAAACACTGAAATTTATATTTATGGAATACTGAAAATCATTGTTTTAGGACCAAAAATATTTCAAAAAAGCAAACTTATTCAAAAAAATGTGAGCTGAATGTTTGGGCATTTGATTCATGGAAGCACTAACAGGTAAAACTCCATAGGAAACTGTAAACTGCAAAGTGGAGATGCACGGCAGGAATTTTTAAGCTCCCGTGCTTCAGCGCTTAAAAATAGGCTTTTAGACAAAAGCCGAAGCTAATGCATTCCTGGCTCCGTTTTGAATAACAGCCTTCATTTTCGAAAACCAACCAATTCTTGCGCACGCCGATACAGACCATAATTAACTTAGCGATGCACAAATTGTGGTTCTTATCCTGGGCAAACAGGAACACCCTTAAACTGCTCTTCGAGGCAGGCTCGCAAATCAAACAAAACAAACAAAAGGAGGAGAAATGGAGAATTGGCTTCACGGACGCCTTTTCTCCTTTTTCGCCACGGCTCTCGTTTCACAGGTGGAAAGAACTGGGCACGAGCTCTTCATTACTATGGCTCGAGAATCCAAAGGGCGACCTCACTCAATGAGCTTCCTCTTTCTCCTCTTGTCTTTAATACACACTGAATTATTTCCTAAAGCACAACGTTGGCCTCGGAGGATTGCAAGGAATGACATTAGCATAAATGTGTGACCTACTTTTTAGGCAGGCTATTTCCCTTTCACTTCAATGAGGGGGGGAGAGAAATCATTAGGAGGTCATTTCTCCTTTTGTGTTATTTCCCCTGCAGAGCTAGCCCATTTTCATTGCGGGGGGTGGCAAACTGTCTCGAGAGCTTCAAAAATCAGGTCACATTTTGTAAAACAGTCAGTCGATGAGCTTTTGTTTTATAAAGCTCTACTGATGTTGATGGCGACAGAATACTTTCTTCTTTAATTAATTAATCACAATAACGCTGCACACTAAGATGAGAAGGTAGGTAGCAGAAACATATGTTTCATTCAAATTTTGGCAGTAGCACACAGATTTCTCTTCATTTTACTAAATGCCTCTTTTAAGAGAGGAAAGGTATGCAGGGACAAACCATGCCCCTGGTGGAAGGAGCAGAGAGTGTGTGTGTGTGTGTGTGTGTGTGTGTGTGTGTGTGTGTGTGTGTGTGTGTGTGTGTGTGTGTGTGCGCGTGTGCGCGTGCATGCAGGGGTGAAACTCTGGTGCTCACATGCTGCTGTCGGTCAGACAGGATCTTCCAGAGCCGTGGGAACAGCTGGATCCAGGTCTTCTCCGCCAGTGGAGTGGAGATGTGACACAGCTGGACCAGGGCATTTAGCAGGGCCCCCGTCTGTCAAAGGCAAACAGGCGCACACATGCAAATGTGACCACTCCCCCCTGCCGGTGCCTCATCAGGCTTTGAGTGCTCGCAATCAGGCCTTTCTTGATCGGCGGCGTCACGGTGGTTGGAGCCGAAAACCCCCCGTTCCATTGCAAACGTGACCCAATCACCCCTCCTCCCCATCTGCCCCATGTCCCCACCTCTCCCATGCTATCAACCCTGCTTCAGGCCGAAATGTCGATCCTTATCCTGCGGTCTCGCATAACCTTACCTGGAATGACACTTTTACATTTACATTTATTCATTTGGCAGACACATGCACTCAAGGAAACAAAAACATTTTGGACACTTTTTTTAAATTTCCATTTTGGCTACATTTTCTTGTGCATGTAAGTACATGACTTGCTACAAAACAATCTGGACCTTGAATAATTTATCACACACAATCAACATTCCCCTTGGCAACAGACCTCTGACCTGTGCACGCCGTCTCTCCTATTTAGGTGAAAATCACGCCGAAACAATGTAAATACCTCCTCAAAATGAACACGCACAAACGAACATGAAAAAACACTCTTCCTACTTTCAAATGCATTTCTTCCCCCGGAACGCTTTTGATGTGAATACAGATTGGCAACAGGAACACTCAGGACTTTTAATTACACTTTCAAAAGAAGAAAATTAAACTTAACTAAGCAGGATACTTTGACTTTAAAGGAGTCGATGAATATTCATTAAATAGGTTACATTAAACGGATTCCTCTGGGCATGTTGGCAGGTCAGGATTTTGAACCGAAACCACTGAATCATTTATCTACAGTCTGTACAAGCGTGGCATACAACGCGCTCCCTGCTTCCACATTAAACAGAAATCAATGCACACGTGACCTCTGAGTGAAAAGTAAGCGTTTAGGCTCTGATGAGATGAAAGGTCTACCGACTGGAATGAGCGCGTGCGGGGGATGCGACACAGGGAGCTGGGGAGGACTGCAGACTGCAGGCTGAAAGTCATCTCTCTCACCTTGACCTCTCTCAGGGAGTCCAGGAACTTGTCGTGCCGGTTGGTCAGCATGTGGAGCTGGTTGCCGGCGTCCCTCTCCGCCTGCTCTTTGGTCTTGGAGATGCTGGTCTGGTCGCCCGGGGCCAGCTCAATGTCAATCTCGACATCCTAGGAGAGAGGGATTACCGCACATAAAATAACGGACAAACTGCAATACCGCTTCCATTGTTTGGAAGCTTTCATCTATAAATCACTTTTGCAATAACCATGTCGTGCACCTGCAAAAATTTAGTTTGAACTGACTACAAACTATACCACACCTTGTTTAACCCCTTGGAAATATGGCCAGTGACCAGACACGTACATATTTTTATTACAAATGCATACACCACCTCTGAAGAAAAATGAAAACAAGCACAATACAAGAGGAAGAACCGCACCCAACCCACTAGTGGATTCACCACCACCACAACTGGGAAAGGGCACCATTAATCATGAACTACAAACCAAAAAGATAGAATTACTAAACAACTCATGGCCTCTAATCAACACAGAAGCAGAAGAGCCATATGTTTCTCTGACTTTTATCAGTCTTCTGTCTGCCATCTTTTCAGATGACAGTGAAAACTTTAAAACCTGTTTGGTTGTGCCCCTAGGCAAGTTCCCCATTCCTGTTAGCTAGAACCATGGCCTCATTTCCTGATTTCCCTCAACAGTTCTTGTATTTCTTCAAGTTAAAATCAAATCTAGCATTCACTGATTGATGCTGAAAATATTCAAATGCAAGACATGGTGAAAGTGTTTTTCTGAGTGTCGGCCATAAACGTGTTTCAAACACTCAGTGTCTGTTGTCATGAGATTAAAGCGTCCAACCTATAGTTTGCAATGATTCCTGCAGGTGCTCTGTGACACAGTAGGGAGGATTTATTTCTACGGGGATTTCTAGGAGCATTGTTATGTAAGACGCTATTAGGAAAAACTCTGTTAACACCTTCTTGAGAAGAATGTTTTGTTTACAATCAACCTAGCCTGAAGGTGCTTTTGGGGAAAGACGCTCTGCTTTTTTATGGGGCTAAGGGGGCAGAGTACTGCAGGTCACGGTCCTAGCCCAGCCAGTGTTAAAAAAAGAAAAAAACAGCAGTCCACAGATTTGTCTGGTTCCAGTTCCATGAGCGTAAGGCCCCTGCTGGCGTGGTACAGGGCTGTGCCAGAGACGCCGCGCCGTGCCAAGATCAGTATCCCAGATCAAAGAGCAGGAGTCCAGACCGCGACTCAAAGGCTTCCACGCTCCACCTGGGCCCATACTGAAGGGGCAGACCACTGTCAGTGTTTGCTTTCTGGGGTTTTTATTTTTTCATCTCTGCTGTCACGCATTTTATAATGGAGCACGCATTCCTGCATAAAACCACTTAATGCACCGTATCTGAGGACAGACAGTGAAAGACCTTATAACCCGTTGGCTTTCTGCGGCGTGCAGTATTAATAACGGGCCCTCGGCTGCACTCAAAAACAAGGCGGGTTAAATATGCGTGTCGGCGAGTCAGGTCAAGCGCTCCTCTAAGATGTGGGGCGGCTTGTGCTTAGCAGGCAGTCTCTCGACCCCGCGATGCATTCATCAACAGCTGGCGCTGCTGTCTCCGATTCGGCTGTACCTCTACAGGGAGCGGGTGGGGGTGGGCAGCAGCACTGCAGCGCGGACAGGCACAGACAGACGCGGCCGCGCTTGCCGGGGGCACACCCTCACCTCCTCTTTGGTCTCGCTGTTCTCCCGCTCCCGCGGCTCCTGCTTGATGTGCGTTGCCATGGCGAAGGCGGCGCGGTCGTGGCTGTCGGCGAGGTTGATGACGTTGGTGATGGATGGCAGCATGGCGCCCTGGCAGCTGGTCCCGATGATGCTGTTCCGCTCGCACACCGCCAGCAGCAGCTGAGGGGACAGAGAGGCGCGGCGTCAAACACAGAGCGGGAGGCGGGGGCCCCCGTCCCAGAATACTCCCTCTTCCTGTTTACCGCATCCGCACACTGAACAACAGCGGCAAGACAGCAGGACTAACGTCGATGTAATATAACTTTCCCTGGGCAGGGGCACAACCTGAGTCAACGTCAGCACTTGTCTGTGTCACCGCTGCTAAATGGTCAGCCTTAAAGGCAGAACCAGCAAGTCAGGTTTCAAGCATTGGATAAACTGCAGTTTTTATTTTTGGAATAGCATATTATAAGTTTAAACAACGTGGGCCAGTTTATCGCCACATCTCACAATACAAGCAAAAAAATATCACTGGAAAATGGTATGATATAATATTCACACCATAGGCATTAATGGGCAAGTAAATAGCCTTTTCTCACAAACATAGCAATCACCACCATATATTTTTTTTCCATTCAACAGAACCATGACACATTCAACTAAAATGAGAGCACTACATTTGCACCTACTTCTCTAGCTTTATTCAAGATGGAGGTTGAAGTGTTTAAAAAAAAAAAAAAACTTTCTGACATATTCAATATCGGCGAAATAGGCCGGTATACATTACTGTCTTTTTCATCCGCTTACTAATTATCGTGGAAAATAAGAAATGATTGTTTTGACAGCGCGGGGCTCTTTAATGACAACCCCAGCCAGACAGCGGTGCCAGTGAATCCACTTCCACCCTGTTATCACACCAAAATGAATGGGCTGACGCAAGGTTGAGTGAAACAATAACGGTTGGCTTAATGATAAGATTGCAGGATGGCTTGACTCAAGTGCCAGGGCTGACACCGCCTGTGGAAAAGCATTAATAATTAACTGCCAAGCAGCCCCATTGATTGTGGTTGAGATGGATGCCTTCCTGTTTAGTGTAAACTGCCCCCAATAGCGGGAGGCCACGGCTGTGATCCGGGCTCCGTTTCAGGCAGGGCCATGAATCACAGAGCGCAGGGGGGACGGGTCGGCCAATTGAGAGATCAGCAGGCCTGAAATCCAGTCTACTGCACTGACACCGCTTGCCATGTTCCAATTACAGTTAGCAGTCCTTAACGCGAAGACAGCTTGGGTGGCAAACCAATACCGGACGCAAACCACAAAACACGCGTCCGAAATATTCAAACGTAAACAACCGTCGGGTCAAGCACGGAACAGTCAAGCATGATGCCACGATATGCCTGTGGTGTGAAGATCAATGCTTAGCCGTGAAACAATCTGCAGAAAGAGGCGCAATTTAGTTGGGAGCAGGCTATTGGGAACATCATAGATTACATCATCATAGAGGCTACTTAGAAGGGCATGACAAAAGCTGAAAAAATATACAGAGCTCATTTCTGTGTTTCAAAAGCCACTCAGTCCCACACGTTTAATGCACAAAACATAACCTTTTATACTGTATTGGTTTACTAATATGTATAGAGAAACAATGGCCTCCCTGAGGCAGCGGGAGCTGTGTGGAGCGTCCGGGCCCCACCTCAATGCACTGTTTGATCCAGAAGTGGCTGCCCATGGCCTCCCAGTTCTGCGAGCAGCAGATGTACAGGAGCCGCTCGTACACGCGCCGCTTCATGGAGCTGTCGAACACGTCGAAAAACTTGGCCCTGATGAGGGGCTGGGCGCAGCGCAGCCCGGACAGGAAGGCCGGCTCCAGCTTGGAGGTGATGTCGCTTCCCGAGAGGCTCTCGTCTCTGGCAGGGGGGCAGACACAGAGGGCGGACGTCAGCGATTCGAGCGGCTGCTTCCGAGACGCTCGGCCCCGCGAATGGAAAAACAATTACGGTTAATAGTACATAAAATCTGCAGAGTACAAGATTATGCAGCTTATAAAATGATAATTGGATAGGTCCCCCGACCAGCTAATGTCATTATTCCTGTATTATTTGCATTTCCTCCATGTGACCCTCTCACGGTCTCATTACCCAAAAGTTGGCCAACAGGTGCAGGGGAGGGGTCGGGGGGGAGAGAGAGGTGGGGGGGAGGGCGTTGCAGAATGACTCAGCGCCTCGTTGATGTTCGGTGACCCTCGCTCCACGCGCCCCCTGCCGCCACCTCCTCGGACCCGAACGGGCTGCCCTCCTCATCAACGCCGTGACGGATAGCACACCTGCGTGGACCCGGCCGCATAACGCGCCCGGTGATTAATTGCCGTAATTACCTGTAGACGTAGTTAACGAGGTCCAAGAACTGGGCATTTAATTCAAGGTCATCGGGAAAGCGTTTCTCAATGTAGGTCATCATTTTCACCAGCAGAATGGACTTCTCCCTGAGATTGGGCATCTGTGGAGGGAAGAGAGCGAGAGCTGACTGATTCAGTCCATTTATCTTTAATGTATCGAGGGGCCCACGTGGACGTGCCGCTCCTCAGACACCCACCTCTACCTACCTCCACTTCAAAGCCACTCTGTCTCAAAGGGCTTCGGAGTGGGAACACCTGGATGCAGTCTCACTTCCACCAACTCGCAGTTGCTCACAGCCTAGTTATAGAGTAACCCATGCACAGAGCACTGTACTCTATGCTGTATCAAGGCTATACACGGACTTAGAGCTTCGGCAACCGGACCCTGACTGGGAGGTCCGTCCGGTTTCCGCAGTCTGCCCGGCATTAAAACAAACAAAAAGAGCTTTCTTCTAGAGGCGTCCACCCACCGATTCTGAACTCTAGATGCACTTATGTAACAGAAGGACATTTAATACAGCTTTGTCCTCGTTCACGGAGAACAGGCTCTTTTTACCAGCCTTGCAGCTGTGAGCAGTCTGAGGAAATGACAGCCACTCAGCGTTTCTTTTTTTCCAACACTTGTCCTGCCCGCAATGTAACACGGCGCATATGCAAATATGATTTGGGGTTTGGCTGTTTCCCCGAGATCAGATTTTTTTTTCCCTCCACCCAATTTAAATAGACCACAATCAAGAGGAGGACACACTTACCAGCAGCTATTTAGCAGGCTAATGTGTGCTGTTGGCAGAATCCTAATTGTGTTCTGCAGTTCGGGGGCTTGTCAGGACTGCCACACGTACGGCGGAAGGGGACGTGCCGGGTAGCCAGCACAATAAAGCCCCATTAGGTACCCTTGTCAGGAGCCCGAGTGAGGATTGTGTAATTTCATTCAATATGAGCAGAAATGTCATTCTTAATGAGGAGTCCTCTGAGCGATTATTTGCGAGAGAGAAATGAAATGACACGGGGGATGGCCTGAAGGGCAGAACGGAGTTTGCTCCGATGAACGTGGCGGTGGCTGGGGGGTGGGGGCGTCACCTGGTTGGCGGCCATGGGGGAGTTGTTCTTCACCCACTCCTCCACGATCTTGACCACGGCCCGCAGGATCTTGGCGTCCGGCGACTTCTCGATCAGCGAGGTGAGGATGCTCTGGATGAAGTTCTTCCTCATCTCCATGCTCATGACGGACAGCCGTGTCTTCACCAGGTCCAGACTCAGCATCACCAGCTCGCTGGTCACTGAAAGCCAGAGGAGCAGGAAGACGAGAGCCGTTTCACAAGCGCGCTACAGAGCAGCCCAGGGAAAGAGCAGCGCACAGGGGAGTATTGCAGGAGACTGGTGACAGCAACTTAGTTTTGCAGAAAATTCTGCCTCGGAGGGAGGCACACATTCAAAGGAAATCAGAGTATAAACTCCCGGAGACCTCCAATAGTATTTCACGGCTGATTTAAAGAAGGCAACTTTAAGGCCATAATGATCAAGACCAGATTTTTCTCCAGCGAAATATTTCATGACATTATTCAATCTGTTAAGTGGACTTGTGCTATGCACAGGCCTCAATGCTAAGCGTTGTACTTCTCAGTCTGGCCTTGGGGGGGTCCTTATCAACAGAACCATGACACGCACACGTGTGTGGCTGTCTCCGTGTGTGGGTTGGTCTGCTCTGTGTGCGCGCGCATGTGTGTGTGTGTGTGCACACACATGGGTGTATGTGTGACCATTCTTTTCCGAGATACTAAATGAGTCATTAGAATCTGTTTAAACTCTGATAACATCTCAGAATCATTATGAGTCAGGACAAAGAGTGTGGCCCGACAGGCTGGCTTTTAATACACTGGTAAGAGCAGCGTGTGCTTTCTTCTTCTAGTTCAATAACACTGCTGCTTAATTACACATGGCCCTCTGGTAGATGTTTCTCAGTCTTCCTGCAGCACCCAGTGGCCAAACGTGGACACCACAAGCTGCCAGTCCAGCACTTTATTTACCACTGGCTGTGCCGTTTCACGTTCAAGGTGAAAAGCCTCCTTCTGCAGCCAAGACACACTCCACAATGGGAGTAAGAAATCAAGCCGGGGAAACATTCCCTGTGAAACTACATATCTCCTCACTGTATCTCCCTCACCCCAACAGCTATTGTGAGGCGCTGTTGTGTGGCTTTTGTATGGGCCAGACAACATGGAGATAGGAGATACGGGAGCTCTGAGGAGGGGGGGTCTGGGAACGCATCCACGGGGGACCGCAATCTCACGCAGATAGGGGAACAGCGCTAAGGTCACCGTGCCGAAACGTCACCCCCTCCCTGTAAAGTCACACCGAGACGCATTGTGTTAGAGGCGACGGCGCTGTCGCACTGCGGACAGAGATGGCAAACAGCAGACGGAGCACCCCCGTTTCGAACAATGACCCCGATCTTGTCGCACCGGCCGCTGTAAGCGATCTGCTGGGTGCCGGGAGGTGGGGGGATTATTTACCTGTGCTGGTCTCCGTGGCTCCCGGATTGGCCTGCGGGTTCAGGTGCTCCCGCACCATCTTCTGCAGCGAGCGCATGAAGACGGAGATGAGCCGGTCGATGTAGCTGGAGTTGTAGCTGCAGGCGGACTTCAGGATCATCAGGGTTCCTGGGGAAGGAGCGGAGGCACAGTGATGCCAGGCAGCACTGCTACATTAGCCACTAACAAGGTTACTGTTAGGCGTATTACTATTACTATTAGTCCATTAGCTACTATGCTAGCTAATGATGTGGCACTGAGTCACCTGCATTAACAGGACACTGAGTTAATGATAAAACTGTCCAAAAATTGTTGAGAAGTGCCTTTGTTTAAAAACAGCATTTCTGCAGGTAACACCACAGTGCTTAGACCCAATGTCCCAGAATGCTCGGTGTCTTGACTGTCTAAGCTTGGTTGTAGGCACAGCAGTCTCTACGCCATCATTATAACGCTGTCAGCTTATTCTCCCTCTTCAAAAGGGAACCGTGACTTCAAACCCATTTTCAAGGTTCAGTTATCATCAGATAAAAAGACAGATAACATTTCAACAGTAAAGGACTGGCCTTCCTCATGAATACATTGCTTTAAACACTCTTTAAACAGTCTAAGGAAATGGGTTTAAACGGAGCACAGCGCTTGCAGATCTCTTACCAAAGAGCTGCGTTGGGTTAGCACTGGTGGCTTTCTCATAGTTGGTGAGCCCCTCGTAAATGACCTTCCCCACGGCAGCATAGAGGCACTCCAGCTCCTCGTATTTCGATGCCACAGTGGAGGAGCCTGGGAGGAAGAAGAGACATTAACTCCAATCACAGGCTTCCATCTTCACCAAAAAAAAAAATCTCTTAACAGGGAAGGCAAAGAGAACATGGCACCTATACTGTAATGAACTCGGTGGGACATCCGCATCCGCCTTCCGCAATATCACAATTTACCAAAGGCAGGCTGGTTTCCATTATGTGTCAGAGGGGATGGAACCCTTATGAAGCCAGCAGTGGCAGAGGAGAGATTATGGCCCTAGCCTTAATGGTAGTGGGCTCCAATCCCCCATAGGAATACCAAATCTGACCTCAATTCCTCTCAAGGCTGACCTCAATCGCCCCTGGAGGTCCGTAATGGGTTACAGATTGTGTCAAACTGTCAGCGGCGCCGGCTGCCCGGGATACTGGCGGTGTCCGCCCGGTAAGTGTGCGATAAAAAAAACGGCCAGCTGCAGCCTGAAGATCTGAGGAAGAAGGGACGGCTAGCAGCCCAAATGCACAGGGAACGGGGGCGCGACTCACTGGGCTCGGTGGGGAAGATGCTCATGAGGCGCGAGAGGAGCGTGTGGACGGCCCGCAGCACTTTGGTGTTCCCGCAGGTCATGCAGGCGGCGATGCCGCGCTGCAGCGGTTTGAAGTGGGCCAGGATGGCCGGCGACTGCAGCACCGTCAGCAGGAAGCTGAGGATCTCCAGCCCCGTGCAGATGTTGGAGAAGTTGGCCTGGTTGGGCTGCTCCTGGGGGAGGGGGAGGGGAAGGGGGAGGAAGGGGAGGGGACAAACGAAAAGGTCAGCAGTGAGTCACCGTCCGCCCGGCTTGCTCGGCCCAGCGTGCCCCCTCTCGGCGCTCGCGGTCACCCGAACACGCTACAGGAGTTCCCCTTCACTGCAAGCCAACAAAATTTCTGTTGTAAAATACACTCTCTCATTCCCGCTGTCATTCATAAGCATTCATAAATCTGAACGCCCGGAGACTTTTAGGGCTAAGAACATTATACAACAACACTGCCAGCTTACAGCCTGAAAGGACAACATCTTAAAAAGGACAAAACGGCTTTTAGAGGTATCGACTGGGAGCAGGGAGTGGAGTGAGCCCCACCCCTGGGACATGTACACAGACACCCCCTGTCTTATCTATTGAACACCACAATAGTGCTGGATATTCAAGCCCGGCCTGGCAGACTGTCCCTAACTCCTAAGTACAATGAAATGATAAGAAGCAATCAGATTTTGGAGTGTTGTTCATTAGGTTTAATAAGGCTGCCAAGCAGGTTGCGCATTCTCCCACGGGGAGGAGGGGAGGGGCTGGATACAAAATAGCTTGTTTGTGAGAACGACCCCCCCACCCCCCCCGAGGCGAGGAGGGCGGGCTTACAACCATCCACAGACAGAAAACCAGAAGTCTCGGACAACTGCCAGCAAGCAGCTGTAACCTTGTCTCGCTCCATCTTAAAAGAACAGTGGCATAGGAAGGAGGAAGGAGGAAGGACAGATATCTTTGGATTGGCTGAATGAAATGGATACTTGCTTGTATACAATACACACTTAATGCACCAACATTTACCATTACACAACCCTTTTACAATTAGGTGGACCAAACACCACTGAACAAGATACAGAGCAAGGCTTAAGTGTTTTCATGTTCTGTGACAGAGAATGGGGTTCCCCCCATACAGTCAGGAACCTGAAGTTGACAACCAAACATATGGAGACTGCAAATAGCAGGCACGCAATGACCTGCATAAGAAAGTAAAACAAACATCGAAGCCATGAAAATGATTAGTCTCTCCTGGAATATTACCCCTGCCCTCTAACATGTTTCCCAAGGCTAAACTTAGCTACAGCACCATACTTACATGATTGGCAAGTAGCAGCCAAGTAAATAATCCCAGCTAGCTAACTCAAGTAAAGCGTGGTGGAAATGTATTTTGCGCAGTTTATTGCTTCCTTTAAAATTTTGTTTTTCAGATTCCACTGTGCAGCGCTTCATTGCATGTGGATAATTAGTGTGGAAAAAAATATTTATGACTACGCACCATGAAACTATTCTCCTTTGAGATAGCAACTTCACAAGGCACTGTATGAGAGCGGTTTATGCATTAGCTTGGACCGCATACTTTTTTAATTAAAAACTGTGCTCAAGAGTATGTCTCTGAACAGTAAAAAATGAAAGACATTTTCTGTTTAAAATTCAAGGCACATAAGGGTTAAGCAATTTAACAGCAGTCTAAGGCCCATCCTAACGTGACATGTTGGTATGACAGCACTCCGCCTTCTGCATTAAGCAAGTTTAGCAGCACTACAGGCTGTGCGTTGAGTAAAAGAAGGCCTCACTGTTCTCCCCCCTCTCAAGCTTTAAGACAAATTAAGTTATTGATTTCCCTCCTTGTACATGTATTGATTTAGTTTTGTTGTCTAAAATGGGACCCAGTCACCCTCTGAGCTATTCACCCATCTCCTACACATAATGTGGGTTCACTACAGAAAAGTGCTCTTTCTCTCTCCCTCTCCCTTTTAAATACACACCCCCACATACACAACTAGCATGGATTACAACTCACCAAATCTGTTAGCGCACCGCAATGCCAAAGTGTGGCCTTCTGCTGCACACGCACACATGCGCACAACCGCTCCACGGTTCTTAATTATATTGATTTTTGAATAAACAAATAAACCCACTGAGCCTCTCTGGTCCCGAGCGGAAGCACGGCCTCCAGTAAAGCCAAACTGTCATTATTTCAGCAGGTAAATTAAAGTCTGTGGCTCGAGCAGACAGGAGGGAACCGTCCTCTCCTCGAGTGCACTCCCTTAAATTGCGATTATGTTATTTCAGTGTAATTGAAGGGCCCCGATATTCCTTGGCTTAATTGCAGTGAAACAGCCAGGCAGAGCTCAGCTGTCTCATAAAAGGCCCACCATGTGAGCAGGAGAGAAAAGGCCTCGCTCCAGTGCTCTCGCAGCAACCCCCCCCAACCACGCTCTGCCTGTGGCCCTGCCTGGACACGGCCCGCTCCTTATTGCACTTTTCGGATCGCACAAATATTGTTCTTCACCAGCATTTCATACTTGGAATTGGTCAATTACACACTCAAATGCACACGTTTGTGTGTGTGTGTGTGTGTGTGTGTGTGTGTGTGTGTGTGTGTGTGTATGTGAGAGAGGGATAAAGAAGGAAGAACAAGCTGTTGGACGAAATCAGCAAGCATGCCTCTGTAAAAAAGCCAAGCACTAGTGTTTAGTACTATTTGAGCAGAGTTAATCCACTGAGCCAAAAATGATGTATACACTATTGTTGCATATTCATGGTTAAGTTTACATTCATCTTAACTGTGCTCATGAGTCCAGTGCATCTGCATTCAGTGTGATTACATTACCAAAACTGTCTCTGAACAGAACCATTAACAAGATGTATCAAAGGTGCTCAGAACACTGAAATACTGGACTTTCACAATTCAAATTCATGGCGCTCACACTGCTGGAAAAGGAAAAAAGCTAAAAAGAGGAACTGTGCTCTCAGATGGACAGCAGAGGAGAATAAAATATTTTATCCACTGTTTAACGACAGCAAAAGGCCAATCGCAGCACCTTTAAACTTGCAGAGGACTTGAGATGAACTTGATGCCAGCCCTGTAAATGCTTATTGCACTCTGGGGCATGACAGAAAATACATGCATTACAATTAGAGCTTGAACAAGAGGCTGCATCAGCTTTTTTAGTGTTTTTGCTGAGGAGAATCAATCCGGGCAGCATGTCCGGGAGCCTGTGGGGCTGGCATTCGGGAGAGCAGCTGATCAGTGTGGAGGCTCTTTTAACGAACAGGTGGGAATGCACTTTAATGGCGGCGCGGTCTCTGGCCGACACCTGAATTAGTCACTCGGACCTCCTCCAAAAAAGCAGAAATAAAGGTTCAGACGGAGGATATCAGTTCAGTCAGCAGTAAAAAAGAAAGACCTGCCCTTAATGCGTCTCTACTGAGAGCCCAGAAAAGAAAGACGGACCACAAAGCATGACCTGAATTCAGATTTGGGACGGAGTACAGCAGCCGCGGCTGGGACAGACCGCTCGGCCAAGCCGCTGAGGCCGAAACCCTCGGGAACCTTTGAAGAAGCAACTTGAGAACCATGGATCAATACAAAAAGTCTTTCTCACTGGCAAACAGAAACACTATCGATCTTCCTCGGTCCAGGTCCGCAGTCCCAATCAGAAACTAAAAGCATATTGGCTTGGGTTTCATGCCATTCTCATCAAGGGAGGTGGTTTGGGCAGAGTACAGACTTCATGTATAGCAGTAGGAGTTTCTCCATGGCCAGTTAATAATATCGTTCACTACTTTAGTCTGTGCAGCCAGATGTGTGAAGCACAGACCATCCCTAGTTGGTTTTCACCCGTGTATGTGACTGATTGTGACTTTACACAGGGAAGTGGAATTTCTGGGGGGGTTTTTCGTTGCATTGAATCTAAGGAAAAATACAAAACCACACACAGAAAAGGCAACCTGATAATGGACAACGCAGTGTTTTCCCCTCTGTAACCCAAATGAGTGCACAAATCGCTCCGTCCTTCCACTCCACGGGGGCTCTGTCCCACGCTGTGCAAATCCCATGTAACAACAAGCGGGCTGATTGAGCCCAGGCGCTAACTTGATTAGCTTCAAACGGGTATCGGACTGGCTCCCATCTCGAGAGCGAAAATGGGCCAGAGTAACAACAGAATGCACTGCCTAATGCGTGACCTCCCATCCATGAGGAAATTAAGCTACCCCCGCCCCCGCCCCCCCCATCCCCCTCACCACCCACACACCCCCGCAGCTCACCACAGTCATTAGCAGCTTGTCGAACCACTGCAGCTTGAGCTCGGCGCGGGGCCACATGTCCGGCCGCAGGGCCGTCTTCATCAGATTGACGCAGCGGCGGGACAGGAGCTCCCCCGGGGACCCGGCCACGCTGGTGCTGTCGTTCACCTGGGGGACAGAAGGAGGGGGGAGAGAGGGGGAGGTCGCTCACTCCGTCTCCAAATAAGCCTCCGATGCCCTGCCCCGGCTCTCCCCTTCCACGGAGAGCAGCACGGCGATTTACCCTCCGTCCTCCGCGGCACAAAGGAGCCAATCAGCCTTTCACGCTCGCTTTTCTCAAAATTACAGCCTCGCTGGGCCAAATTACAAGGTTTAATCAAAATAGCCGGACGCTTAAGGAATATTAAGATCCGTTTAGAGGGAGCGGGAATCTAAAAATTTGGACTCTCAAGGAAATGGACTGAACACTGCCCTCCGTAAGGTCTGCATGAACGATCGTCTAAACCCGCAGCTTTGACAGGGCCCGCCCTCCGCTCCTCCTAAGTGGCAGCCTGAGGGATTACCCGGGGCTTCTCCCCGCTCCCCTGAGCCGGGCGTACGCCGCCGCCCGCAGCGCTCACGGCTCTATCAGCTCGAGCCGAAACGCGGGCTGGGGGGGATGAAGAGGAGGCTTGGGCAGGGCGGCCGCGACGCGCCGCCTGACCTGGACCCACGTACCTGGCAGGCGATGCGGATGAGGAAGTTGACCACGGTGTCTGTGTGCTGCTTCTCCACGGGCTTGGTGAGGAGAGACTCGGTGCCTGGCATGGACTGGCTCCGCCCGAACACCTGCGCCACGCACAACCAGTGAGTCCACTATCTGCTCAGTCAGCGTACAGGCTCTTTACATTAAAACTTGAACTTGAGTTTGCGTTTTGAGGGTAACATAACTGTGGATTTCATCTAGGTTAGGTGCATTTAACCAGGAGAAGAGTGTGAGGTTTAAGACATCTGACTGTGCTCACAGGTTAAGTGTTTTTAACCAGGAAAAGAGTGGGGCAGTTTAAAGGATCAGACTGTGCTCATAGGTTAAGTGTAATTTAGGCAGGAAAAGCAGGGGGCGGGTTTAGGGGGTCAGACCGTGCTCACGGCCCCGGTGGCGGTGCGGAATCTCTTCACGTCTTGGCCGGAGTCCATGGAGAGGCCTCGCTTCACGGCTCCGGAAGCGCTGCTCGTCCCCTCTCCGCTGCCCCCTGGGTCACCCTCACACTCGGGCTGTGACAAAACAGCAGGCACGGCACGGCATGTCACCTGTGACTGCGCGCTCCCACAATTCCACATGAACCGGCCATCCCGACCAATCGCATGCAAGGCCTGCTGATCCGTAACTAACCATTACAGAATTTCATCTAAAATCTATAAGTCCACTGAGTACAATCTGTACTGTAGACCTAATCCATAACATGTTCATGCCGTGAGATGTATGGCACAAGGACATCAGGGTACATGTCCAGTTCTCACACTAGTATGAAGAAATACATTATCTTTCCCCATTTTCCCTCCATCCTCATCACCACTGGCTGCTTTATTGAGATGTACTTAGAGGTCCTTCCCACCTGCTGGTCCTTGATCCTCTGCAGCTCCCACTTGATGACCACCTCGGCCAGGTCCACGGCCAGCTTCCGCTGCTCGATGGTGACGCTGGGGGTGAAGCCCAGCCGCTGCATGGCGCTGATCATGTGCTGCACCAGGTGGTGCCTCACCGGGTAGTACACCTGCACGCAGAGACCGAGCAGCACGAGTCAACAACACACCCAGCTGGACAGCAGACACACTCCATAACACACTCGAAAACAGACAAAGCAGACATCCTCCACAACACATTCCAAAAACAGACGCTCAACAACATCCTGCCTGCAAGCTCTGAAGCACATCCAATTCAATATGTCAACACGCTGAAAGGAAACATTATTTCAACTGGTTACATTTATTTTGAGGAGAAACCTGACGTATGGGTGTATACTTGGCGTCCCTTGTCTAGTCAGGTTGCACAAGTTAACTTGGTAGGGCTTGAATTGTGTTATCCTTACAATCACTGGTCTGGGAGTGTTG
The DNA here is from genome assembly GCA_019176425.1 of Megalops atlanticus. NCBI lineage: Eukaryota > Metazoa > Chordata > Actinopteri > Elopiformes > Megalopidae > Megalops > Megalops atlanticus. Next base: position 27,134,614 of record CM032875.1, on the reverse strand, counting down.
TTAGCCTGCTCTGACACTGTTGTTCATTCAACTCGAATGGGTACGCTTATGTTCTGTTGTGCTGGAAGTTGCTCTGGATAAGAGCGTCTGCTTATGCGTGTAATGTACTAAAAACTGCCGCCCAGCACCAGGTCCACTGAGGGGCAAGAGACGAGGCCCTCACCCTGAAGTGCTGCACAATGAGGTGCAGGATGTGCACCAGCTGGGGGACCGTGTGGCCCTCCTCCACGATGATCTTGCGGGTCCAGTGGGTGAGCATCTGGTGGCCGTCCTCCATGCGCGCGGGCACGGCCGGGGTCAGGATGGCCATGGCCTGCCGCACGATGGCCCGCGCCTCCATGGTGTGGGCCTTCAGCAGGCTGTGGAACACCTTTGCGGGGACAAGGTTCGTGTGCTTTAATCCACCTCTACCGTATACAACTTCATGCTCCACCTCCACCATACAAAGCTCCACTACGCCGGAGCTTTCACTGATGGAAAGGTGTCTGACTGAACTGGTGTATATATAAATCAGTAGGGAAAAAAAAGCATTACTGATGTGAGAAATTTTTGATTAACAAGTACAGTTCAGGCCCTGAGATCTGAATTTAACCCAATTACAGGTGACTTTTTTTAAACATGTCGAAACATCTGCTGAAAGCAGGAAAACCTTCGCTCACCTGCAGCACGATCTTCTTGTGGATGGCGAACTTGGCGATGATGTGGGCGAGCAGCAGGTGGCCGCTGTACTTGCAGGCGGGGTCGACACAGGCCTTGGACAGCAGGCAGGGCCAGGCGAAGGTCATGAGGCGGCGCAGCTTGCTGTTGCGGCTCTTGTTGTTGTCGTGGATGTGGTGCGGAGCGTGCTCCACCAGCAGGGTGGAGAACTGCAGCAGGTAGATGCGCAGGGAGTCCAGCAGGTCGGCCTGCTTCTCTGGGTCCAGGACCTTTAGGGGGGGGTGAGACATGAGGACTCATGGCAGCACAATATACAGACATGAAAGGCTCTCTCATAGACTGTGAAATACAGCGTCTCTCTGAACATGCGACTCAAACTCAAGTGTGCATACCTTTACACAGAAAACATGCACAAATGCAAAAAAGGATAAATGTCAATTGTTTAATTAAAAATGATTTTCATTTAACAGACATATTTCACAGACATGAAATGAGAAGAATCACAAAGTGAATCACTAAAGCGAGACAACAAAGTACATTAAAAAAAAATTAAAATATGAAGGTACGGGAGTGCTGACGAGTCTGCTAGTCACCTTGGTAATAAAGACGCTGGTGATGCTCTCGGGATTGTCCCCCTCTGGATTTGGGGGTCCCAGCAGCTGCTCCCCCTCCCCCTTCTCAAAACTGTACAAGAAGGCCGGGTTGAGGATGTGTTGCAAAACCTAGAAGTGTTGTAGGTGGAAATGTAGCATAACATTAAAATAATCACAACAATGGAAACAGTCTTCCAACTAAATGCTTTCCCTTCAAGTTTTTAACCATGAATTCAGTTTTCTGTCAGGTGTGCCTCTATTTTACCAGTAATCCTAGACAAGGAACTATTCAGCGAGCTGTACTCAAATTAATAACGTAGATACAGGTGATAGACATCATTTCTAGTTCTTACATTTGCCATTTCCATTCCAGAATAATCTTTTACATTTGGATTCATATCCCTAATCCCACTGTAACTATTAAAAAGGACACATAAAACCATATTAAGATGAACAGTGGAACTACTCATGTTTTTACTCATCTGTTCCTTCAGTATCTAATTTTTTTTTCTGAGTATTAAACACAAAGATATCGCTGCATATTGTAGACACAGGGGCATATTCCTGTAACATCATTAGATAATGTGTGTTTCCCTCTGGCTCTATGCTTAAGTTCACTCCTTCTGCCAAGACGAAGAGGGGTGATTCTGTGAGGTCAGCTAGCGAACCAACATGAAGCTTTTTTTTTTTTTTTTAAAGCTACATGTGGTCAACATTAGCAGAGGCGGACAAGGGGAACGGCAGCCCGGGTGTCCTGACAGAGACGGTACTCAGAGATGCGCAGCAGCGGGACGGAGGTGGGTCTGCGAGGTCACTCACGCTCGCGCCCCAGGTGTGCCTTCACTACCCCGCGCTCTAATGAGGGCCTCCGCCAGCCATTAGCATGAGCAATGCTAGCCCCGCAAACACGGCGTCGCCTTCATTTATTACGGCTGAAAACCGCCTACCGCCGCGGTGACTGCAGCCTCTGGGGGGAGAGAGGTTATTACCATTCGCATTACAGGCCGTCCGGCGTGCCCGGTTAAACACCCCTTTCAGAAGAGTCCCGCGCTGCCGCTTCCTCCGCCGGCTATTCCGAACGGGTCTCGTTTCAGGCTGGGACAGAGATGTCAGATGTCCCCCCCTTCCCAGACGCCGGAAGCAGGGGAGGGGGGGGGGGGTGGGGGGTGGTGGCACCATTTCTGAGCTGCTGGAGAGAAGTCAAACGCGCGGCCTCACCCGAGCAGACCCCCGCGCTCGCTCGCGGCCCTTCCCTCTGGCGTGGCATTTTCAGGAAAATTGTTTAGTCAATTATTTAAATGTCAGCGGAAGCAACACACACGGCGCAGGCATCTGCTCCTCGCCAGAGGAAAACAATTACGAGAGAAATAACTATATAAACAAAATTCAGCCTGGGAATCTATTTAAAGAGAGAATGGCCACAAAACTCCTACACAGGCAGTGCAGGCCTGGACCGGTCACTGAAGGACTGGCCACTCATTCATTGTGGCTTATTTCATTTAACTTCCAACTATTTCAAAACATATTTATTCAGAGTGAACTTGCGTCTCCATTATTTCTAGGATGTGACAAATTGGAAATTTACATAAGCCAATGGTTTTTTTGGCATTTTATCAGTATGTCGCCATCGAACGGCAGAGCATTCATTTTAAACAGGAACGAGGCATATGATTAAGAGATGGGCTCTCAGCCCTTCACAGCTGACGGCTAGGAGATTCTGTCTCAATTAAAGCCCGTTCTCTCCTTCAGCTGCAGATTAATATTTATAAGCATTCTTCAAATGCTCGGCTTTTGCGCGTTCTGGCAAAGCGATGCCTTTGAGAGCCCAGCAGAGTGTGGCAGCCCCGGCCCTTTCGCGGAGGAGCCATGCATATTCAGCAGGGTCCTTCACGGCCAGGAATCCGAGCTCCCGTCTCTGGAGGAGCGCGACAGCGCGCCGCTCCGAACGCGGGCCGTGCCCCTTCCTTAATTAAAAACAGGACTCCTGCTTGTAATGCTCTTCATGGAAGAAATGCAGTCGCCTGTGTCAAAAAATGCATTTGAACTTTCAAAGACTTTTTTTTTTTTTCCCCGGGGAGCGGGGAGAGTAGCCGTAATAAAGAGAAGTGTTACCTTCTCTCCGCGAGTCAAACGCCCCGCTGAGGATATAATGGCATCACTTTGTTTGATAGAGACAGCCAAGCAATTCCTTTGTAATTAGAAAAGAGGCGGCTGCAGCCGTGTTTTGCACAGCACGTCAACCCCACACGCGGCACTCCTGGTCAACGAATGTGGAAGGAGGTCCAGTCCTGACGCCTACCATGAACAGCACACAACCACAGAAGTACGTTTCCAATACATACAGTAAAATAGCACATATCTGTGACCTCTGGTGCTTCAAAAGGGTGGAAAAGTAGCCTGTGAACACTGGCTATACAGATATGGATATTTCAGGAACTGCATCATAGTTCACAACTGCAGTTGCAGGGTAAAGCTCGTGGGAGGCGGACGGAGCGGGCGGACGACCCCACCTTGGCTTTGAGCTCGTCGTTGAAGTGGGGGTCGTTGAACTCCACGAAGCGGAAGAAGAGCGCCCTCTTGTGGGCGATGCTATAGTTCTTGGGGATCTCCTCCTCCATGTACTCCTTGAGGAAGGTCATGTTGCACAGGAAGCGGCCCGTGAAGGCGCGCAGCAGCTGGAACAGCAGCTCGATCTCCGAGTAGTTCCGCCTGCGCAGGAGCGACCGCACGCAGTGTCAGAGCACTCAGAGGCAGCGTCCGTACAGTGTCAATAAACCACCAATGATCTATCCATATCATAAGGACATTATAAACGGATCTCGATATTATATTACATCATATTCATTTAACAGTCGGTCTCATCCAGAGCGACTTCCAACACAAAAGAACACAAGTGTATCCATTCAAGTTGAATAAGCAACAGTGTAAGGCCAGGCTAACAACACTCCCAGACCAGTGAGTTGAACACTATTCAAGCACTGCCACACAAGGGAAGCCGAGTATACTACCATACATTACAGTCGCTAGATTGATATGCATGTTGATATGCATAATACATCCTGTGTGTGTGGGTGTGTGTCTGTGTTTGCGCGTGTGTCTGTGTCCGTATATGTACTTGGCACACGTACTTGCAGTAGCTGAGCAGGCAGTAGGCCAGCAGCTTCGGCTCCTTCCAGTTGGTGGCGGCCATGTTGTCCTTGCGGTGGCGCTCCTGGAAGGCCTCGCTGACCCACACGCGCCTCAGCTGGCTGACCAGGGAGTGCTGCCCCGCCAGCCAGCCCTCGTCGTTCTTCACGATGATGCTGATGATCTGAGGAGAGGCGACAGCGGGCCGTCAGCGCCGGACAACGTGTCGCAAGGGAGATCCTTGCCGCTCGAGACTGGAGCGCCGGCCGCTCGCGCAGTTCTGTCTATGCTACCTTCAGCGGTTACAGCAAAGAACGCGCACAGTTTCACTGAGAGGACTAATCTCACAAAAGAGCACTGAGTCGCGGCACTCAGTTTCAGTAGCGCAACAGGAAACGGGAGCTATCTGCAGGGTCTTAGTAAGAAGTCTGGAAAATGACCGAGACCTTTACATTACATTACATTACTGTCATTTAGAAAGCACTCTTATCCAGAGCGACTTACATAGGTTACAATTTTTACATTATCCACTTATACAGCTGGATATTTACTGAGGCAATTCTGGGTTAAGTACTTTGCCCAAGGACACATCAATAGCACCTCTGCAGGGAATAGAACCAGCAACATCTTGGTTACGAGCCCTGCTTCTTACCACTATGCTACACCGCCATCCGTGCATGATCTTGAAATGTCCCTTTTCGCCCCACGAAGTGCCTCCCTCTCTAACCTTGAGCTGCCGTGTCCTGCACTAACAGCCGTTTATCCCCAAACTCATCTCCCCAGTTTGTCTCCGCCCCATATACACCAATCACTACAGAGTATTTTTACCATGAAAGTAAAAATGCCAGAAACAGAACATCTGTTTTTCAGTGCATCCCAAACCCCTGGAACTCCTGGATGAGCGCCATTTCATCACGGGGCTGGAGCTGTCCTCCCCTCCCCTGCTTGTCTCTCCGCTCACCTTAATGGCCTGGAACTGCAGGTCCAGCCGCGCCGTGCTGGTGGAGGGTGAGCCGGGCCGGACCGTGGCCGCCGGGCCCGCCGGCACCAGCAGGGGAACGAAGCGGCTCGGGTTCGATGCCAGGACGTCCCGGAGGGGCTTGGCGTCTTTGTGCTTCAAGAAACTCTGTTTGAAACGGCAGAGGGGAAAGAGGTGCAGACAGGAAAATGTCACAGACTGCTATCGCATCGAGGCAGCGGTGATGCAAATGGCAGTTAGCGAGCGAGCAGTTTATTGGCTGAGAGCGGATGAAAGGCGTCGTCTCGCGGCGGGCTCTACCATGAACATGCGGCTCCACTGCGGGTCGTTGAGGGTGGCCTCCATCATGAAGAGCTCCACGGTCTGGGAAGGGTGGCGGGTCAGGAACTTGATGAGGGGCTCTCTAAAGGGACTACCGGCCTGGGAAACGGACAGAACAGCAGTCAGAGGGACGGGACCCGGGCACCGCGGGGAGAGAGGCATGAAAGACACCAACAATTTTTCAGGCACTGAAGGCACCCATTTGCACAGCTGGATATTTACTGAGGCAATCCTGGGTTAAGTACCTTGCCCAAGGGTAAAACAGCAGTGCCCCAGCAGGGAACTGAACCGGCAACCTTTTGGTAAGGAGTCCTGCTCCTTACCACTATGCTACACTGCCGCCCTCTGAAGGAGGTAGTGAAACGTGATGGTGAACAAACAGTGCCATTGGTTGTGACTTTACAGGGCACTATGACAGACAGCACTGAAAGGGTGGCATACTGAAGCCGATCATATCAGTGGTCACACCAACATGTCCATAGCTAAGGTTAAACGGGGATGGAGGCGAAAGAGGGGCGCAGGCGCAAGCAGGCGCACTCGCAGTACCTCGATTAGCATGGCGCGCTCCGTCTTCATCACCACCTCCAGCAGGGGCTTGACCAGCGTCTGGGGCGCGGCCGGGATCAGGTGGAACAGGTTGATGATGGCCGAGCAGATCTTCATCTCCTGGAAGAGAGCCCACAACAGCAGCGGTCAGCGGCGGCCAACGCACAGGCCAGCCGAGGACTGCTGCTCTGAACTGTGGGGGGAATTACTGACTGAGGAGAACAGTGCCAATGTTTGGGCTCATGCACAGAGGAAAGGCCTAGAAATAACTCCATATACCACACTGACAGCCCAAACCTGGGACTGTCTCCTGCTGCGAGCATCACAAAAAAATACAGTTTCATAAACCACATTTTCAAAGATGATCTAGTGGAGTCACAGGTTGGAATCAGAGTTCATAGCTTGAGCAAGGGCAGGCATAACAACAGAGCTATAACTCTGGCACAAATGCCACACCTGACACCAGACCAGAGGCAGAACAAGCTAATCTGGGTAATGCACTGATTCTGATCTCCTGTAAACAATGAAATTTGGACTGCCATTTAAGATTGTTCTTCGGACTACTTACACAGTCCAAATAAATGCTTTTAACACTTCCTTCCTTTGAACTCTACCAACATAAACACTGACTGCTTTTGTGTCAGTTGTCGTAAGACTGTGGCTATCCTTTCAATGAGATAAAAGAAATAAGAGTTCACCACAGAGCTAACATGAGGAAAAAACCACCATAAACGGCTTCAGACAGCAACACCTACAAACTAAATTCACACACACACAAACACAGAGGTACAGACAGGTTAAAACCACAACAGAGAGTTAACCACCACCACAGCAAGTGACCACTAGGAGTGCACAGGGAAGCCGAGCTAGACCCAATCTCACCTCAACGCCTTCCAAGGCAGGCTGTGCCAGAATAGGAGACAACAGAAAGAATCAATACAAAGCAATGTGACAATGGGGGCAATGCCATGAAGGTATGAACAGAAAGAAACAGAAATTACCCATCATTCAGGAAAATGGCAGCACTAGATCAAGAAGCAGCAAAGCGGGATAACAAAAAAAAAATGTTCATGACCCTTGACCTGTCTCATCCCAGTCCCTTTACATCCTGCTGCATATCTATTCACAATCATGGGAAAAGTTTTTGTACTTTATGTGTACGTGTTTTGTTACTTCAAAGAATACTTCTGAAGTAACACCCTCAATGAATGTGATTCAGCTGATGACTGAAGGTCCACTGTTTGCCGTCTTCCTCATCAGATCTGAGACGTACCACAGGGTTTGCGGTGCTCAGCCGGGCTTTCATTATCTGACGGCTGCTGCGTCTATCTCACCCTCGGCTGATATTTGACGCGTTACAGCTGGGTTTTTATTATAAAACAGCAAAAGTATTCATCACTGAGGCGCTTCTTCGTTTGCTTGCTTTAACCCTTCAGCATAACATGCTTGCGCTACTTCCATTTTCACCTGCTCTTTCCTCATTTTCGCAGATGTCTCAAGTGTCTTCACCTCACCCCCACCTCGCCCCCAATGCCTCCCCCACACCCCAGTCTATGACCACCCCCCCAACCCCCACACACACACACACCAACACACACACCACCCCACCCACCCACCTAACAATTGCCTCCGCTTCATTCCAGTCATAATCTTGCACTTGCGCTGACAGCATTTAAAGAACGTTAAAAGGGTGAGGAACAGAGTGATAATTTGCATCTAATTAGAATGCGGGGGGAAGGGGGCGAGAGAGAGACTGAAAGGAGGAACGCTATTTTTTGAGCGGTGGAAATGCGAAGCCTCTCTCTCACCTTTTCTTTACTTTACAAGGTTATCTGTCCGGGAGATAACAAGGATCCAGCACACAGGGCTCATTATGGACACAGCCCTCAGGAGCCTGGCGCCTAATTAATCATTGATTGTAATACGGCCGCTCGCACTTCACATCTGAAGAGGCCTGTTTGGCTTAGGCGGGGGTGGAGGGGGGCGGTTAGAGGGGGTTCGGCGCTGCTGCTGAACCAGCACCCTGTCCCACCCCCCGTCCAGCTCGTGCTCATTAGCGGACAAAGGTGTTCTGCACCTTAATCGCCTTCCTCTCTCTTCATTAGTGCTGCATGCAGCTCGGCATGGACTCCAGCATGGCCTTGCGCCTCACCGCCGGAACAGGGGGCTCACACTAATCCCAGGACAGCGCTGGGCTGGACCTGCAACCCCCCCCATCTGAGCAGAGAGGCTACAGGGTGCCCTTCTTTTGGTCTCATGGCTCCCACGAGCTGCGACTATGTACTGACTCTGTAAACCCCGCCAGTGCCCACTGCTGTTCTTGACGAAATTCAGATAAACAGAGCAGCCCCAAGCGCCAGCACAGCCCACTGCCTCCCCCACACCCGGACTTACACTGCCGTCACTGCGCTGGCCTCCTTTGTGTGTGATCACCACCACTTCCATCCACTTCCGCAGATGTTGCTGAATGAGAGAGAGAGAGAGAGGGGAGAGAGAGGCCAGACAGAGAGAAACAGACGTGTCAGTCATTGAGCTCCACAGCTGTAACATCCGAGTGGGCTCAAGCCCCATCTGATTACAGGTTTGTAAGTGTACTGTAGTGGTGCAGTGGTGAGGAGCACGGCTTTAACTGAAAGGTTGCTGGTTGGATTCCCCACAAGGATGCTGTTTTTGTACCCTTGGGTAAGGTACTTAACCCACAATTGCCTCAGTAAATATCCAGCTGTGTAAATAAATAAAATTGTAACCTACTATATGTAAGTCGCTCTGGATAAGTGTCTGCTAACTGACAGTAATGTAATGTTCTGCATGTTCTACATACAAGAATGAAAGAGCAACTGGAGGATCTGCCACCTAATTCAAGATGAGATATACAAGATTCCGCACTTTTGGCATGCAACATCAGGTTGAAAATTCAGAGATCAATTAGCAAAATGACTTGTGAACTGATGAGCTACTGGTCATGTTGCAGCCAAATGGGCTTGGAGGGCAACGGCTGACAATAGCAATTCTGACAAATCCACGGAGGAATGACTCACCATCATCTGGTCACAGAACTTGTCGTTGAAGGAATTTGGGAAGAGGCGGGTGACAGACGTGAGCCGATTCACTACGTTGAGGGTCAGGCTGCGGTAGTCTCCCAGCATCATCAGCAGGGGGCGCATGTGAGTGTGTATCTGATCTACTTCGATGGTTGCACCCTCCAAGAACTGCAGTACAAACATACAAACCCACAGGCTTTTAATAAGCACATTTTTCTAGAACTCAAACATACAAGGGGAAAAACAAAATTTTCCTGGCTCGCATGGCAATTCGTTTTTTGCGCCACCAACATTTTTCTCTTTGCATTTAAGCCTGGGCCGCGTCGACCTTACAGCCAAAAAGCTAACAAATACAGTGTGTCTCCATTAGGAGCAGAAAGGCCACTCCAATAAGCCCAGCGCACATTTTACACAGAGGAATGATGTATTATGGCCACATTCATTTTACTTTCAGCGGCTGTGTGATTCACTCCATCCTGTATTGATTTTCCCTGGCAGAACTCATTAGTGGAAGCAGGGCAGAGAGCGAGTGGGAGGGAGGGGGACGGTGGCGGAGCTGGAGGAAGCAGGCTTCGCTGGAGAGCTGACCTTTCGCATGCAGGCCTCCCCTGCCTCCTGCAGCTCGCTGTTGGTGGAGTTGAGGGCCTTGAAGAGAGCGGCGATGATCTTCTCCCTGGACTGAGGCAGATAATTACAGGCGGCAAGGGCGTCTGCGCGAAAGGAAATAAAACATGAGACGCTTTAGGGCAGAGGAAGGGTTTTTGAGGCACTGCATACACACGCGGAATGGAATCCACTTGTGTGCATTCAAAGGATGGAGGGTTCTTTGCGAGCCTGGTGCTTTGGGTACTGTACTCACTGAGAGCACCCTGTGTGAACCTATTGCTCTGCGTTCTCTTGTCACCATGAGCTCCCTGGATGAGCCTACTGCTCTGGGTTCAGTACTCACTGAGAGCTCCCCGGATGAGCCTAGTGCTCCGGGTTCTGTACTCACTGAGAGCTGCGATGCGCAGGGGCACCAGCGAGGGCAGGCTCTTGTAGCATGGCAGCTTCATCAGGGCAGCATCCTCTGCCTCACACAGGTTCAGCAGCTGGAGGAACACACAAGGAGAGCACACTGTACATTACATTCATTTCAGTGGTAAGTGGATACACTCACACAAAGGGCAAACTACAAAAGCCACACACTCGTGGGATACCTGGACAGACAGAAATCCTTCCCTCAACATTATTGGGGCCATGTTCACTGACCTGACCTCATAACCCTCCTTCCAAGCAACCCTGCACCCTCAGTCCATTATAAAACATGGAAAACATCACAAAGACATGCAGGCACTAGCGACAGGAAGCCAGGGCCTGCACGCCCACCTCTGTGTAGAAGACTTTGTGCTCCATGACATTGAGGTCCATGGTGAAGAGGCGTGGCTGCAGCGTGGTGCAGAAGGTGTTGCCCTCCATCAGTCCGATCTGAGCGTTGGCCGGCTGGTGGCGCAGCAGGTGCTTCTTGGGGGGCACCATGTCCTGCAACACCTGAGAGGAAATGAAACGGGTGTAAAAACCCATGTGACACCAGAGGGCAACAGAATGGCTGTATAATAATAACTGTTACATTACGTTACGTTATTGTCACTTTAGCAGACGCTCTTATCCAGAGTGACTTACATCGGTCACAGTTTTTACAACGTTATCTACTTATATAGCTAGATATTTACTGAGGTAACTATGGGGTAAGTACCGTGCCCAAAGGTACAGCAGCAGTGCCTGAGTGGGGAATCAAACCGGCAACCTTTGGGTTACGAGTCCTGCTCCTTAACCATTATGCTACACTGTCACCCCGTGGCCTGTAAAACCCATGTGAAGCCAGAGGGCAACAAAATGGCTGTAGAATCCAAACCAGACAGGTTACAACCTCCGTCGCCTGTTGTCACTGTACCCTCCCCCAAACCCACCTCCTTGTGAGGCTCCATGATGATGGTGACGCTCTTGCCGGTGACCTGCGCCAGCACCTGCAGCGAGTGCATGGCCTGCTTGCGCACGGTGGAGTTGGGGGACGTGACCTCGCGCACCAGGTCGTGGGTGACCATGTGGAAGGACTTCTCCTGGGCGGTCAGCAGCTCCTCGGTCTTCTCCTCGTCCTTCAGCGGCGTGGCGCAGCGCACCAGCAGCTGCTCCAGCGTGGTCTTGGCCATGGCCACCGCGCCGTTGGACACCTGGGAGAGAGAGAGAAGGGCACACGCGGCTCAGCCACTGAAGCTGCTGACGGGGACGGACCGGGAACGGTACGACGGCGGCGGGGACTTCTCACCTCCCCGGTGAGGTCCATCATGACGAAGAGCAGGGCCTTCAGGAAGGTCAGCTGGTTCTGCAGCACCCAGATGAGCGGCAGCCTCTCCATGAGGAACTTGATGGACACCACCCCGCCCAGCTTGGCGTACCAGGCCTGCTCGTAGCAGCACGCGCAGAGCCGCTCCACGATGTAGGAGAACAGGGGCAGCTGACAGGCCTGAGGGGTCCAGGGGAAAGGTTAGGAGGCGCATACAGTACCCGTCAAAAGTTTGGACACACCTGATTGAGGAAACATGCATTCAAAGACATTCTGATCTAAAGACTTATGATTAATTGCTTGAATTTTTTTCCTAGACAAATGGAAATTGTGAAATATGTAGAAATTTCGTTCCAAAAAAAATAATTTTAATAAATATTTTTTGGCTATTTTGAAGAATCTAAAATACAAAATATTTTTGATTTGTTTAAAACACCTATTTGGTCACTGCACAGTTCCATTTGTGTTGTTTCATAGTTTTGATGTCTTTACTATTACTCTAAACTGTGGAAAATGGTAAAAAATAAAGACAGACAAGTGTGTCCACAGTTTTGACTGGTACTGTATACAACCCGCTCCTGCTGAGACAGTGAATCTCTTCAGAGCCGGTGAAGTGTCCGTGGCTACCCTGCCCCGAGCCTCACCCTCTCCTTGGAGCCCAGGATGATGCTGGCCACGTCGAAGATGACGGCCAGGGCCACCTCCCCGATCTTGCACAGCTCCTTCTCTTCGTAGGCCATGCAGATGGCGATGGCGTCGATGAGCACCAGCGGGTCCATGCCCTTGGAGCCGTTCTCCTCGCTGTGGAACATGGCCGTGCTGGGCTGGCTGCCCAGCTGGTAGCACTGCAGCAGGAAGGGGCCTGGAGGACAGAGCAGAGGAGATGCCATCACTGCCGGTGAACATGACAGCAAGCTGCAGTGCTGAATGTGCAGCAACCCGAGGGAAATGCCTAGGGGATAAAGGAGCTGTGGCAGTACAGGCAGCATAGGGCCTCAGGAGAGCTCCTGTGCCCGGAATTAAATCTTAACTCATTTAAACAGGCTGCAGAATCTACACAACAGTGGTGCATTCTACAAAAACCGGAGTGAAGGATGAAGGATGAAGGGACAAACTGAAATAGAGCGCCCAGGCCCAGAGGGACGTGCACACACCGAGACAGGGGCAGGGGGGGAACAGTCGGTCCCTTACCACACTGCTGCGCCACAGCCACCATGGTGTAGTGACGGATGAGGCTGGCCACGAAGGGCAGGGCGCTGGGCCGCAGGTCCTTGATGACGGCGGACATGAAGGCCCCGGTCAGCGCCTGCTCGAAGGTCCTGCGGGCGGGGGTGTCCTGAGCCTTGTAGCGGTGCGAGATGATGACGTTGGGGATCCACTTCTCTGTGAAACTGCAAGACAGCAAAGCGAGTCGATCAGCCTAACGCAATGAGATGCAACAAGCATCGACGCATATGCTCATCAGAAAAAGGCGCGGGTACCCACATAAATATTTCCCTTTCCTAACCGTGGACTTTCGAAATAATGTCCACAGAGCTTTACTTGTACTTGTTTGTAACTGGCTGCTTGAAACAAAATGAACAAGAACCAAACAATAATACCAAAAAAACACCAAAAAAACTTAAGCTTAATGCAGATACAGAAGATAAATATCAAAGGATATCCTTAGTAGAAGACAGTCAAGCTGTCTTTCAATAAATTTTCACTACGTTATTAACTGAATAGATGTCAATCTTCTCCTAAAAGTGTTCTTTCAAAATGCACATTTCAAACAGTTACTGTGGGCTTACACTTGTCAGCCTACTGAAAAAGGTATTACCAATGGCTTTCACATAAAGTGGTTCTCATGTAAAGTGCCCTCACTCGTGTTTGGAAACAGAACATTGTGCTCAACCTTAAAAACAGAATACATCACCCTGTGGCCTTGATGCACATTTTCCCATGAAGTCATTACTCCTCCTAACTGTTCCCAGAGCAGTCATTAATCCATCCATCAACTAATGCTTATCAATTTCAAACAATTCAATTACAAAGCTTCCAGTAACTGCAGTTCTCATTTGAAATGACTGAAAAATGGCAACGCATTGATTATGGTGTCATAATGAGCCGATAAAGCCTAACGTCCTGGACTGCATGAGAACTCATTTGGAAACATGATGCCATACTGACTGAAAAACATCTTTTCTGTTGTCGGCCAGTTACCCGTACACTGACTGATGACACTGCTGTTTCTGTCAGACGGCTAGTTGGATTACCACAACATGCAGCTAGAAAGCTGGCTACACAGCTATCACCTGAGACACAGAAGGTGAAACTGACATTCTTCTCCCATAAAATCACCAGCCCTGACAGCAACAATAGGAAACTTCTGCTCTGTTGAGTACTGGTGTAGGAATATGATTCCCTGGGCCACTGAACCTGAATCCACAACTTTTTCCCTTCAATGGGCGGGGAGAGGTTTAAGCGACAAGCAAACTGTTCTAAGACCTGCTGATTCTACGGCAGAGAGCACTACAGTGGCATTTGTGCTCACTTATGCTAACAGCTAGGGAGTTGATAGTGTCAATGCTAGCTGAGTGAGTAGATCTATATAAAAACTCAGATGGAATAAGTCAAAGGATTCTCTCTAAAGGCACGCAAAATCACGACGGCAGGAGCTGCGAGCCAGTGCCACCTACACGTGCAGAAACGCTCATTTATCTTCCCTATCAAATTTGCCATTTTCAACAGATTCTCGTGCGCTCCCTCCCCGAGCGTCTCTGAAAACCCACACTGCACGCATCACCCTTCAACCCGCAATCAAGCCCTGCAGGAGGATTCTCTTTGTGTTTGCCTGGTATTTCCATCATTGTATTATTTACCCATGTTGATGGTGACTACATGATTGAGCAACTGTTTTATCCATGCTTCAGCTCGCGTTTTATAATGTCAACTGCCAGGCCGGAATCGTGATCGATTGCTCCATCTCATTATCGCCATTTAAAAAGACGGCCGCGGAGAGGAACGGGTAGAGGGGGCAGATCAATTCAAATTCATAGTACTGCCACTTGAATGGAGCTCCATTATACAGGCTGGCATTTGCAATATTAAGAAAGCATTCTTGCCACATGAAAGCCCTTTTCATGGTGACCGGCGCAAATAAAACCCGCGCGGGCTGAAAGGGAGAGGACATCATGAATCAAGACATCTGACAAAGGCGGCCACTCTCTCAAATCATAACTGACACACTTCATTATCTCGGCGGGGCCGTGAACGGCCAGCTCTCAGGATAAACAGACAGAGGAAAGTCAATTAGCCCCTACCGAGGGATCAATAATGGTAATGTGACCCTCCCTGCAGTAAGTGTAAGTGTCTGTGAGTAATTAGCCCCCTCAATGCTCCAGACACCGCTGATGAACCAGCACGGGTTCTGGAGGGGGCAGAGACGCCGTCACACAGCGGAGACAAAAGGGGGAGATGAGCTTGGGGATAAAGGGCCGGTAGAGCAGGACAGGGCAGCTCAAGGTTAGACAGGGAGGGAGCTCATGGGGCGAAAAAGATCATGCATGGACAGCAGTGTAGCGCAGTGGTAAGGAGCAGGGCTTGGAACCGAGAGGTTGCTGGTTCGATTTCCCGCTGAGGCACTTCTGTTGTAAGCTTGGGCAAGTTACTTAACCCTCAGCTGCCACAGTACATGTCCAACTGTATAAATGGACAACATGTAAAATTGTTTCTCTGGACAAGAGCGTCTGCCAAATGCCAGTAATGTAATGTAATGGAACTACGCCAGCTTCTGGCCTGTAATCATCCAACAGGCAGGGACAGATGCAAATGTACAGAATCTCCTGAAGCACAGTGGTGACCCCTGCGTTTCTGTGGCGGTCTTACTTGGGGTGTGCCAGCAGCTGGTAGAGGGCGTGTTTGTTGTCCTCCAGGCTGGTCATGGCCACCAGGAAGCACTTGATGACCTCCCAGGCCTGTCGCCGGTAGTACGGCTCCGTGTTGGCGCTCTTTAGGCAGTCCAATGCCGTCTCAATAGCCTGCAACAGAAAAACACACCTGAATCGCAAAGCATCCACACCGCTGTCAGCATTCCGAAGGGCAAGTCCAGCTGCAAATGCATCTGCTTTTTTAAAAAATATGACTCTTCTACAAGAAGCCTTCATAACTGAGGCCAGCCTTTGCCCACCCGCGATACATTTCATTCCGTTGCTCAAAAAGTCCTTTCATTGACATCCACACTTGACATAAATCCACAAACTCTGCAATGCTCCTTTCACAATCATAACAATGGGGGTTATATTTTGTTAGTGACAAACATAACAGCAAACCTTGGCTCTATCATTGAATGTTCAGCTGTAATCTTAATTCAATGCTGTTACACGTACATGTTTTCTTTAAAGACACATTTAGCAGCAAGTGAACTGTACATTACTTTTTATCACTTTTTACAATTACCACATACCTTCATGTCATTACTGCAATTGACTATTACAAATAATAATTTGATATTTGATTCACTATTCCATTACAGTTACAGGTGTCGTTCAACCTCTATTCTATGGTAAACTAAAGACTGGGTTGTTTACTACTGATGTCGAAACTGAAATCAACTATTTTCAGAATACATACACACAAGCACAATATAAATGTAACCTGTATTTTCCTGAATCACTGTTTTATAGTGTGTTTGTTTTCTTTGTGAAGTATCAAATATACGAGTTGCAACATTTAATTTCATAAGAATAAACATCTGGGAACAGGAAATCCAAGCATTTTCAAAATCATCGGGCCCGGTTCGTAAGGCTCAGCAGCCACTCAACTCAAAGGTCTGAAAGCTAAATTAATTTGCAAAGGTTAATAGTGAAGTTTGAGTATAATTGAGAAACAAATACATCGCTGCAGCACGCTGGCACAGAGACACATGTTTTCAATTAAGAAATCGCCTTGAATTCTTTTCAAAGGAGGATTAATGAAAAGGTTTAATCATGAAAATTCATTTCGGGAGAAAGCGTGCCAGCAGTCAATAATGGAGAAAAGACGCGAGCAGGAGAGGCGCTGGACAGTTCGGAGCATCTGCCGCTGGACTGGGGCCGAGAGACACTCCTGCATTCTCCTCACATCCACAGACAAACAGCCATCATTAATATCACTTTCAGCACCACAAATTACTTTCCCAAACTGCATCTCCGATATTGCCAATATCTACTTCTCTCTGATCTGAGGACCGTGGCTTTAAGGGGGCGGGGCGGAGTCTGCGGGTGAGGACACACAGTGCCCTGAGGGTGACTGTTCCACAGTCATTGCCACCCCATTCCACAGCACTGCTCTCTACTACCCCACCCCACTCAACAATACTACACTCTGCCACCCCACTCCAAAGGCGCTACTCTGCTACACCTCCCCACTCAACAATACTGCTCTCTGCTACCCCACCCCACTCTACAGCACTGCTCTTTGCCCACTCCACTCAACAGCACAGCTCTCATGTCAGACAGCGATAACATAAATTCAAAAGCATACAAATCAGCTTCCAGGTATTTGACAGCAGACAGATGATTCATTCTCCTGTCTGACCTGTAAGGAGAGCCTTTCAGAAATAAATGCCACTTCTCCAAGTGAAACACACTGAACCACATGAAAGGAGGGGACAATATGCCTCAAAACCAACAGGGATTCTGGTTCTAAATATGAAGGAATTTACTTTCTCTAAAAGTAAATTTCCTCCGGAATGATGCATAAAGCAAGGTTATTTGTTCATATCACAGATACAGAGAGGCTAGTTTAAACTGACATTAAAATAACCCAAACACAGCTTGCTTTCTTTTTTGAGATTCAAATTTGCTTTTCATTTTACAAGAGAAATGCTTGTACTTGGAATCACAACAAGTTTAAGGCAACATGAGAGTCCAGTCACATAACACTTGAACGCTTTAGGCTCCAATCTAGGCCATGGACTCCAAAGAGGGAACAGGGGAATGTGAGAGCCAGCAAGCACTGAGGGCGATTAAAGTGCCAAACGACAACAAGAGAAAAGCCAAAGACACCAGACACCTAAGGGGGGAAATGAACCAATCAGCAAGACTCGGAAGGGGCTGTGGAGCTGGTGGCAGAAGAGAAAGGCCTAAATGAACTGTGGCTGCACACTCACACTTTCGAGCGCTGAGGCACATGGGGCGCAGCGCAATTAGCGCAATTAGTGGATACTGGTGCACTACACAAAAGACTTCAGAAAGCATTTACAACCTGTCTGTGTAATAACCTTCTACCCGGTATCAACGTCGGGAGGGGTGTCTGTAATTACCCATGGATGAACTGTATGGTTCTTTTCACATTAAGGTCACCTCACTGCACCTCTGGAGCTATCCAGCTCAGTCCAAAGGGACCCAATCTGTGCTGCCTTGTCGAGACATTATTGGAAATGCTATTTGGCCTTGCACACAGACGACTGCCATGAAAAGTCTCGGGGAAAAAAAAATCATCTAATTTTTCAAATGCATAAAGCCTTTTGAATTGGAACAGTTCCGTCCTTCACCGGGCAAGTGCCATACATAAGGTTTTCATTTAGGAGGGGGAAAAAACCTTCAGTTTAATGCTTAAATTAAACCTTCGGTCTTCACATGAGCTGCTACAGACGCCGTCAAAGGCAGGAATTGAAAACAGCATTCGCTTAGACTGCCCAGGGGCCTCTCAGGCCCGGGGAAGGCAGTGGCAGATGCCACCAATGGCGTCTCCGGGGCAACTGCAAGACCCCGGAAAATGGGGAGAAATTGATCAACTGCACGCGTGGGGACAGACATAACACGCTGGCGGAGTCGGAGGACACTTTAGTCACACCCCAGCGATCAGAGGAGAGCGAGTCTTAACAAGACTATATTTAAAAAAAAATTTTTTTTTAAAAAACCTGACATTCCTTCCGATACTGAAGGGGGGGCGAAAAGAGAAGAACCTTAAGGTAATAAACTGAGATTCATGAGGGGGAAGAGAAACACAGACGACCGAGAGGTGTTTACATCGAGAGCCGGGGGGAGAGCGGTTAACCAAGCGGCTCCTGATAAGAATGCACGGGGAAAGCACGGGGGGGGCTCGGGGTGTCTGCGCCACACCATCCCGGGGAGAGAGAGAGCGCCGGAAAGCGGTGCATGAATTATGCAGGGCCCGGCTGACGTGCCAAAATTCAATCCAAACAGACAGAGCTGGGTTCCAGGCCCGGCGTGCAGCTGTAGCCCGTAGCTAGGATCGGCACATGCAAATGAAATTAAGCCGCGAGAATGAGATGGCATCCATCTTTTGGCGCGAACGCAATTACAGAAATGACAGTTTGTGTTTCCCAGTCAGCGGCGAGCGGCAGGAGGACCTATTAGTGAGAGTAAATAATCCCGTCAGCTCTTCTAAAGATTGATTAAGGTCGGGAGATGAGCACAGCTCACAGCCTGATGATCTATTTAATTACCTGGGGAAGACGCTGTCTCCTTTCAGAGGTACTTTTCTTTGACATGGATTCATTACACGATGAGGACCGAGTCCCCCACCCCCCGCTGCAATCCAAATGAAATACAAAACAGGGCCCACAAGCTGAGCCTCTTTGTAGAGCGCTTGCCATGAGCCCACTTCGTTGTTTGAGAATTTCAAATTGCTCTTCCCAAACAAAACAAGTCATCATCCTGTTTCATTAGTCTGCATTCTTATGTACATCATCAAATTAAACAGGATTTCAAACGTGGCACTCCTGAGAAAATGTCAGATTTACTGAGGCCAGGACAAAGTTCCCACTCTCTTCCCAAAAACATTATGAGCTTTACAGTTTTCCACTGGTATACCTTTTATGACAAAGTAAGCAAGCAAATGGGCCACATCATATTTTACCGTTATCCCCTCCACCATCCCCACTTCAGGCTTTTTGACATTGTTACTAAAGAGAAGAGACCATAAAAAATTATAAGTACTAATCAAATGGAGTAAGGTTAAAACGGAGTCATTCTAGAACAGAACCATCCTACACCTCTACAAGCATAACACTCTGGAGTTCTTCAAGCTCGCACTACAGTGAGGGGGAAAACAAATGCAGGGCCAAATGACATACACCACCGAGGAAGCCAGAATATCAATCTTCCCTCTTACTGTATTAAATATGCATACATCTACTGTTGCAATCACAAATGTGAGCACGCACACTCGTCCTTGTGGAAAAACTCATTGAGTGCATGTAAATCTTGCATTGTCCTCATCACTGGCTGAGCAGCCAGAAGTCAAAAATCCAATCACTCGCATGTTGAATTAAACATTAAATGTTGAGATCGTCATGAAAAGGACACCTGACTTTTGAAGCATTATCAGAAAAGCAGCACCTTTCTGTTGATGCAAACAGTCAGCTCTACTGATGTTTCAAAAAGCATTCACCAAAGAATACAGAAAAGATAAACTTGTAAGAAGTAACTTGGAAGTAATTCTACATTAAAGTAACCTGAATACAGAGCTTATTTTTGCCTTCCACTCGCCAGTTCTACTGACACTCCCATTCTGTGCTTTATAGCAGACGCCTGACAGAAACACACCTTCTCCATGGGCAGCTGGATGGAGGCCTTGCAGTCGGTGAACTCCGCCGTGATGCTGGGGCCCTGCACCTCCGTCACCACGTACTGCAGCCGCTGGGACTCCTTCAGCATCTTGCGGTTGCTGCCGCCGAACTTGCCGAGCACGCGGTAGGCCACGTGGGAGATGGTCTCCGCCGGGTTGCGCAGAGTGCGCCACAGGGCCTGGAACAGGAGAAGACGGCCGCCGCATTAGCGCTCGGGTGAGCGTTGAAGGGTATGGCCCAGTTCGATTCCCGGCTGAAGCACTGCTGCTGTTCCCTTGGGCGAGGTACTTGAATTGTAGGTACAAGAACTGCCTGAGTAAATATCCGGCTGTATAAATAGGTAACGTGCAAAAAGTGTGACCTATGTAAGTTGCTCCAGATAAGAGTGTCTGCTAAAATGACAATAATGTAATGTCATGTAATGTAATGTGGCCTGAAGGGGGGCAGGGCCACAGGCAGTAGGCCCGCCCGCCGTACCTGCATGAGCTCGGCGCGGACAGGCTGGATGTGGTCGTACAGGAAGTCCGGCTGCAGGTTGTCCACGCAGAGCTCCAGCGTGCGCAGGCCCTGGCTCACCAGCGTCTGCGAGCCGTTGAGCGCCGACACCAGCGGGTCCATCAGCATGGGCAGGTAGGGCAGCAGGGAGCTGAGGCGCACCGGCACCGTCAGGCACAGCTCCACGAACAGGTCCTTCATGTGCTGCTTGTGCAGGCCGCTCTGGAGCATGTTCAAGCCTGCGCGGCGGGGAGATGGACAGACGGGTCACTCACAGCGACCAACCAAGGCAGCAGCGTTCACGATGACAAGGATTTCTACTGCTTCACTTAGTGCAAAACAAAAGGAAACCCACACCATTCACCACAACCGAAGAAAAGACTAGCTGGGCTGTAGTGTAGGGGCAGGGAGTAAGGCCTGTAACCGAAAGGCTGCTTGTTCGATTCCATGCTCGGTCACTGCTGCTGTACCCTTGGGCAAGGTACTTAATCCAGAATTGCCTCATTACATATCCAGCTGTATAAATGGACACCATGTGAAATCTGGAACCTATGTACAACTTATGTATAAATGTTACCTATGTAACCTGGACAAGAGCGTCCGCTAAACGACAATAACATAATGTAACGTAACGTAGTGGTTTCTCCTTAACAAAAGCTTTCAGGGTTGAGCTTGAGGGCCTACCCTGCAGCAGGTTGGGCAGCAGCGGCAGGAACTCCTGGTACAGCAGGTCGTGGCTCCCTCCCCCGATGGAGCGGAAGAGCGCCCTCAGCAGGAGGAAGTAGTTGTAGGGCTCCTTGGCGGACTGGGCGAGCTCCATGGAGCTGTTCACGATCTTGTGGAGGTGGGGCTACGGACAGAGATAAAACAAGGCTGTCAATCTCACGCGGCAAAAACCAGCATTTCCCAATTCTGGCGTATTTCGGTATAATATTGCTCATTTTCGTGCAAGCCAGTGGCCCGCTTCCATCTCAGAACTGAGTATGGGCGAAAGTGAAAACAAAACGTGCCTGACAAGGCTTGACTTGACAAATCTGCATCTGACAAGGCCCGCTGAAGCCAAGGGCAGGACGAGAGGAGAAAACAAGGTTGATCTATTCAGCCAAACGAGTCCATTTCATAGACAGTAAAAGGTCACCCAAAGGAGATGCTGAGAATTTCAAAATTGTATCATCAACTCAGGTCCCTTTCATAGGGAGCAGAGGGTGCCCTTTCCTTTGTTACTAAAAAAAAACAGCGCTTGAACAACTGGGTAACAAAAATGTTGTGGACTGCAGCCAAGCCCAGTCGGTTGCGTCATTTCAAAGGCGGGAGATCACAGCTTTCTGATCATCGCAACGCCCGCATGCTAATGGCACAGTTGCCGAATCCACACCCTCGATGTGGGCAGTACGACCCGCCGGAGCGGGCGTTTAAGACGCATCTAATGTGGCAGCCTACCGCGATCATGTTTAACCAACCCAAACAGATCCCTGCCATCTCCTTTCCGTTTTTTGCAGATTAACCCCCGCTCGCCGGAGCGCTCAATAAAACAAAGGGCCCGGGTTGTCATCCTTTTTCGCCACCGCTCAAAAAAAAAAAAAAAAAAACTGTCAGGGAGCTGACGGGAGCCGCGGACTGACAGAACGTTTCATCCGGCAGGCCGCTGGGCCCGGCGGTGCTCCATCTTGAGGCTAATAAAGCGACCGTTTCATCACGCAATTAAACTCTCCTCCCAAGGCCGCCGCGTCCATTCAGAGGCGACGGGAAGCCGCTGCCAAGCCCCGGATAAGCGCAAGAACAAATCAACACATTTAAATTGGAGTTACACATCATTAAACGCTCGCAACCTTGAGCTCCGAGATGCGGTAACTGTAGCACAAAAAAAAATTTTAAAAAGACCCCGCTCCCCCTTTTTTTTTTTTTTTTAACAAATACTATTCTAGAGTGACCTTCAGCGAGGTCTCAGCTATCAATCTAAGACCCAAGTGCCATTTCTCATTCCGCGGTTTGACAGAATGTATTAAAATGAATTCAGTGCCGCCGATACCGCTGGGGTGCTCGGCGCCACAATCAGCCACTGTCAGAGCTGAGAGGCGCGTAAGCCCCCCGGCCGCCCTCGCCTTCGGACGTGCCAAAAACACACCTCGCACCCCACCTCCCAGCTCCCTGTGGGACTTGCCTTAAAACTGAGATTACACCTTTAACAATCCCACAGCACCCGGATATGCGGCAAAACCAGAGAAACCGATACACTAATATTCAGGAGTCATTTTAAAAAGGAACATCTGAGGTGGATTAAGTTTGGAAAGAGACCACGAATGCATTAATCAAGCAATTAATTTATCATTATCGAAACAAACAAACCTCCGTCTGTTGGAAAACATTACTAATTCAGGCTGCTTTGGGTTCTTCCTCATCAAGGCTGGGGATGCTGGTGCTGAAAAAGGAATCTATGCCATTCGTTAGGCCTGCGCCATACGACTTCCAACAGCCACTGACCTTCAGCATCTGCTCGTTCTCAGCAGCGAAGAGCGAGACGGAGCCAAACACCAGCTTGAAGAGCTTCAGGTAGAGGTTGGAGAGCTCCACGTTGGAGCCCATCTCCGGAAGCCTCTCCAGCAGGTACTCCACCAGGATGGTGGCGAACAGCGCCGAGGTGGAGAGGTTAGCCAGGAAGGAGTTGGCTACGATCTGCGGAGAGAGGCAAGGGAAGGAAAGTTCAACCAACCTGTTATTTACCAACATGCATCTGTACCTGGCGAGTCTAACACTGCAGGCCTCATGTTCGCTGAGGTTTACCTGCAGGGCGTAGTTTTTGGAGATCCGCTCCACCATGTAGGGCACGGTGGTCTGGAAGATCTCCTTGAAGGTGAGGGGGTTCATCATGGTGAAGACGCCCGCAAAGTGCTCCAGCACCTCCTTCTCCTCCTTCATGCGCACCGTCTGGCAGTTGGCCACGCGGATGTAGGTCTGCCCGTTGCCTGCAATCTGTACCTGCCGCCAGGGGGAGGCTCGGTCACAAAGCGCACGCATTCCCGCCTTCTCCCATCACACCTTCAGCTACCCTAACAGTGCGGGCAAGTCTGCATCTGAAATCCTTCACTAATTCAGCGCAGCTAATCTACTTGAGAGCGTGTGCTTTTCCAGGATTGTGAAAAGATCAAATGGCCATTTGGCATGCATATTAGTTTTCTTCACCGTTTAAAGAGGAATTGACTTCGCTGTAAATCGCTGTGCTTGGATCAGCCATTGATGCGCACCATGGGGATTGAAGGCACCAATGAGGAGGCAGTCCTACCTGGTAGATGTCCAGAGCCTGCATGGCGTATTTCACCAGCTTGATGTAGATTTGCGTCTCCTTGGGCTGCAGCTGCTTGTTAGGAATGAACTGAGCCTCTGCAACACAGAAACAAGGGGACAGGATTACCTGCTGCTCCATTCACCTGACTGGAAGCATATAAATGACGGCTGATGTGTACGTGTGGTGCCTCTAGGTTGTGACCCTCTCACCTCCCGGCGCCTTGCAGGACGTGATCCCCCACGTGATGGTCTTCACCCCGCACACCAGGGTCTTGACCAGGCTGCGGCAGTCCGACACCTGGAATGTCTGCTTGTCTTCCTTGTCCCCCTGCCGGTCGAAGGGGGCAGAAGGGGGAGGGGCGGGTGTAACAGGAGTGGGGGGCGCGGGAGGGGGCAGGGAGGGCGTGGCTGAAGTTGGGGTGGCAGGTACTCCCGGCAAGGCCCCGGCGTCCACCACGCCCATCTCCGACTGTGGCTTGCACTTCTTAAAAATTGTGACCAGCTGGTAGCGGGCGATGGTGTGGAACTTCAGCACAAACACCTGAAAGAACCGGACACTCACTTTGAGCCGCACTACAGAGCGTCTTTATGGCCCACCATCTTGATTGAGCATGAGTAAACCAACAGGGTTATCTCATAAACTCTGCGCTCACCTGAACCTCTACCACTTAGAGCAATTTCTTACGTCCTAAACTCCATTTTCATTAAAAAAAAATCATGGCTTAATGCACTTGCATCTCTACCAGCTAGCTTGTACTTTGTTTGGCCAACTACCAAAACTTGGTCGTGCAGCACTTCTAATATTGTGACACCTTGAATGGCTTTTGCTTGTGTTGTACTCTGCCTCACTTGTAAGTCCCTTTGGATAAAAGCGTCTGCCAAATGAATAAATGTAATGTAATGTAATAAGCTGCTGACAGACGGCAGACACCTCCTCTGGCTCCCGTACCTCCAGCATTCTCATGAGGATGTCCCTGCCGTTGCCGTTCTCCTGCTCGCTCTTGGAGCGGATGCAGTCCACCAGGTTGAGCAGCAGCTTGCACGACATGGTCTGGATGCTGCTGGGGAGGGACTCGTCGTCGATGTTCTTGGCGAACAGCTGCACGGCCAGCGAGAGGTCCGTGAGCGGCAGGTTCTGCCTGACGTGGTGCACCAGGTCGGCCAGCGTGCTGTAGGCCAGGGGCCTGCGTCAGAGAGAGAGAGAGGCAACGTTACGCACTGGCAGCCCCACGCGTCTCGCACGCACGGCGCACAGAGGCGGATGAGCCCCCATTCTTTCCCCCGCTCTCGACAGAAAGCGGCAATCTGTCAATGGAGGAACCTGAGCTGAATGGAAGCGCTCATTTCCTCTTCCCCTCCACATCATTGAGTTTAACAGCGCACAGCTGACCGTCCTCTGTGCCGTCATACTCTTCAGCTGCAGCCCCCCCTCCCCGATGCGCGCTCCTCTCACCGGGGTCTGTCAATCAGCGTACTGCGATGTGATTTGGAGGGGGCTGATCCAATTAGAATGGGAAGGAGAAATAAAGGGTGATGGCTGAGGGTGGGATGAGAGGAGTCGGCCTGGCAGGGGCCAGGGAGCGAGAGCCCTGCCGAGGCCCTCGGCAACCGCCTGACAAGCGCCAGGACCGGGGGGGGAAGGGGTTTGGGGGTGGGGGGCGGGCCCTGGTGGCCGGGAGCGATAATGACGGCCTGACAGTCGGCTCTCTGCACCTGTCTCTCTCCCCTGGTCAGAGCCAGAGCAGCCACGGTCCATTAACATCCAATCTCTGCGTTCTGACACCGAGGCACCCCTCAGCACCTGGAGTGCTGTAGAGGCGCAGCCAGGGTGCCCCACACACACGCACGCACGCGCGCACACACACACACACACACACACACACCTGTGTGGGACTCCGCCTAGGTTTGTGGAATAGGTTATAGTGAAGCAAAAACTCTCCCACATCTATTAAACGCAAGAGCCTCTCCAGTCAACAGTCTAACAAGTCAAAAGCCATCCCTGCCGGCTGGAAAGGGAAGGAGAGAAGAGCACTTTAAATTCGGGTGGCTACTGGCCCCGATTCAGAGCAACGCTTTCCAGCGTTAACTCTCCCATGTACCTTCTGAAAGCATTAATCAAAGCGCGTTTACCTCAGAGTCTCCCGCGCCGTGTAGCCGGAGCCGATTAGTATGGACTCGTCAAACAGTTTATCCATGCAGGGAATGAATTCTGTAACACAAATTGTCATAGTTATTTACGTTACCGGCATCTAAAGCAAAAGCGGCGGCAATTCAGTGCAAGCGAGGGGAGCGTTTCTGAGTGAAAACACCCTGCGCTAAGTGAGTGTGCTGGGAGAAGGGGAGCCAGCTGAGGGAGATGGGAGAGCCAGAGCTGGAGATGGGGAGGTCAGAGCGGCCCATGTTCCGGGCAGGCCGTTCCACGTTCTCCGCGGGGCCAACTGGCAGAGGGGGAAATGCCCGCTCTGATTTGCTCCTGACGGGGCAGCCATGCTGCAGGCAGGCAGAGACAGGGCACCAAGGGGCTGGGCTAAATTTGATTTCCACTTCCTGCAGGAGCCTGGGCCAGAGATGTAATCTGCCCTGAATAAAACATAGACCCGGAGCACCGGGATCCAAGGCATGTCATCCGCAGTGAAATGTTTCGGCCGTCTCCTTCTGCGCTGGGCCTGTGCCATTTCTCCCCAGCTGCTCTGTGAGACTGCATGAGCGCGTGTTCGGTACGGCTGCGCAGGTCAGCAGCCAGAGCGCGCGATTTGTGACCGCAGACGCACGCGCCACTTGGCTGGGGCGCAGACATACGGCGGCGCGCGTCAGCGGTCAGGACGCAGACCCTGCAGCCGCGAAGGTCAGCGGGCAGGATGTGCAGCTCGTGTGAATGTGGATGCGGTTTCAGCTGAGCTGCGGAGCGGACGTACGGCTGCGCAGGTCGGTGGTCAGGATGTGCTTGGCGGCTATCAGCAGCTCCTTGCGCAGGTGGGCGGTCTCTGGGGGGCAGCTGGACAGCAGCTGCAGCATCCCCTTCACCATCTGCTGGGAGTACTTCCCCACCAGGTCCTGACAGAGGAACGATACGTTAAAGAAGAGACCATCGGCGGGGACGTCCGGTCAGTGTTGCCGGGTTAAAAAGCACCTGTACTTTAAAAAGGTCAAAAAGTACCTGATATATGCGGATAATGTAGGCCAGGAAAGACAGCGTTTTAATCTGGGCAGCGATGAAGTCTGCGTACAGCTCCTTGTTGTACAACTTATGCTGCCTAAAATGGAATATCAATCAAGTGATGTCATTATGGCAGTTGTTCAAACATCTGCAACTTTTCAAATCAACTTTAAAAATGAACAGCTCAATGGATTTTAGAACTACAAAAATGAATATTGTGTATTTAGCATAATCCACATTCATTTAAATTAGCTTTACAAATATAAAGTATCTATGATCTAACTGCACACTGAGAATACGATTAAATGAAAACTGTTAAAAAATCCGATGTTCTCTCATGACTCATCTGCGACACTAACGGGTTCTCGTTTCCTGCGCATGATCTATATGTTGCCCTCTAGCGACCTCTACTGGCGGACTAAGGACGTCGTGATTCTTCTGTGGCTGACAGCAGAGAGGAGGTGAAGCAGGACACTCACCTGGCCTGGGGGGACACTTGCAGCATGATGGTGTTCATGATCAGGGGCACGAACTCGGACACCACGTTGTGAATGTTGAGCTTGTAGAGCTGGGGAAAGAAGCACGCGGCGGTGAGCTGAGCTCTGCCCACACAGGCAGCGGAGTGACACCACTGCAGTGAAACAGCAGGCTTCTGCCCCACCTGTCCTCCCACTCACAGCCACACACCAAAGCCTACCGCCACCGCCACACACCACTGGGCGCCTCAGCCGCACAGACCGAGCTTTCCTTTACGGATAAGGCAGCACGTTCCCTCATTCAAATAATCCTAACCCTAATCAGTAACTTCAGAATCAACTCACATCAGGGACAGAATGATTTTAAATTATCCAAAAATGAAAAATCCTCTTTTATTCACTCTCATCAACATTAATGAAACGCACCCTAAGAAGCCTGCACAGAATAACTCATGACTCACTGATATTATTAATTTTGCTGCCTGAAAAACTGTGCGAGAGCCAATCTATTCGCAGTGAGTCATTATTTACACAGCCAGTGTTTCTCTCGGTGATTAAGGGGGGGAAATGGAGACCAATTATTCAAATATTCAGCTTAAGGAGGCATAAAACCACCAAATGCACGCCTGCTTTACACACACATTTGTTGATGGCGTACCAAAGTGCAGCAAATCAGCATTATATATTATGCCGTATGTGATGCATGAGTTATTCTGTGGTAAGAGTCGGGAAAGGCGAGTTGTGTGCAGTGTGAGCTGGGCTGCTGCATACACTCACCTGGTACATGAGCACCACGATGATGGGCAGCTCCGCCAGCACCTTGAGGGACAGGGACCCCCGAGGGATGATGGTGTGCTGGAGGACGGAACGTAACGTTGTTCATTGAGAACGTCAGATGCACGTGACACAAAGGATGCATCCAGGACACGGGTGGAAACCCTGTGACATCTCCTCAGCGTCTACTGCATTGTCCTATTATTCCCTCCTATACTTTCAAACCCAACTTAAGAATGTTATGAGCTAGATCTCAAATCAGCAACCAAAATAATAATTTGTATGAACACAATAATATGGCATGTACAAGTTTTATAGTAATTCACCATCAGCATTGTTTATACACACATATGAAATTATGTCTGCATTCAGAGTGTTGTGGAAATGGTGAGTTTCGAATCCTACTCTCCAACAGTGTCAGACTTTGCCTGTGATAGTTCAGTCTCATTTCAATTAGAGTAAACCCAGCCAGAATTCAGCTGCATCTTAGAGCCCATGTTAAGAAGGTAACTGGAATACTGCATACTGTCGTACCTAATAAAAACTATTTAAAATGCTATGTTTTGCTTACTGTATTCAGTTATTTTTTATCTATTCTCTCACAGCATAATCTCAGGACAGTAAGTACTCATATCCAAAATTTTAGCAAAAGCTCTACACTGCGAATAGACTGTGATGCAGCATGTAAAAAGGACTTATTTTCTAATGTATAACTACCACTGGAGTTGTGATATAGAATATCAGCATACAATCATTTTCTTCATCATAATAATTATTTTCCTGATGACAGCACCGAAGTTTGCAATCAGGTATCGGGGGCATGAGAGACACTTAGCCTCTCAGGGCTGAAACATATCGTTCCTACAGGTTCTGAAAAAGAAAAGCAAATCAATCTCTCGGTCCAGTTCCCGGTAGAGGTCTTGGTGAGACCAGCTCAGCCCATGCATCAGAGAGCCGGCGGTGCACTGACCGTGCGGGTCTCGCTGTCCTCCCTCTCTGGCGCGGTCTTCACCACCACCGAGGTGATCATGCCCACCATCTCCGGGGAGGGCACCGTGTTCTCCGGGATCACCTGCGGGTTCTCAAAGTATCGGGCCTGCGGAGCAGAGGCACAGAGCAGAGATCGGTTTACCCCCCTCCCACAACTAACTGCATCCCCATGGCTCAGTACACACGCTACACACAGAGGGAACAGTCTCAACCCTGCCCACCCACCCTCACCCCCATCCCATAATCTCTCTGCACACCCACCGCTCAGTACACACCTGCCTGCTCATAGGAACTTACCACCACTTTGGGCAGGTCTTTGTAAATCTGCTTCACAAAGTCCAAAAAGTGATGAATCTGAGGGAAAAGGATTATTAACAGTCAAGTTTTAAACGTTCTATAACTGACACTTTATAATATCTAGGCCATATGAAATCCAAACTCTGCTCAAAGGCTAAGCAATGAATCCGGGCACTTTGATCTGTACATCAAAATAAAACGCACCTAAACACTGAATGCAAAGATAAAGCCATGCCAGCTTCCGATCTCTCACCTCTTGCGTGATCTGTGGCCGGAACTGTTTGTGCAGCTCAATGATGATGCGCAAGCAGATAAGCACATTCTCCTCACTCTCGATCTGAAAGAGACACACACACCCATCACTGTCCCCAGATCGGTTACACCCACAGCAGTGGAGGGAGAAGAGTCTCTCCTGCTTCCATCTCCTATCACTATCCAGCACAGAGGGCTGGAATTTCTGCCCTGCTTTCTGCCCAATTCGTCTGCTGCTAATCATTTTATTCCAGTCAAATTGACTCTTGCACTGTGGGAAAAGATGCACTGATTTCAACAGACCAAGAGGATTACCATCTGTCATAACAGGGTGAGTTGGATATAGCATGTTTAAACCTAAGAGCACACTGCACACAGTATGTATAATGTCTGCAGTATACAGCATTGAGATACCTCACCCTAACATTTTTGGCTTGTAGTGGTGGGGTTGGAAGCATAACTATTACAAAGTCAAAAATAACATATTTCAGCATGTTTCAACAACTTCAGCAAATTATTTGAATACACAAACACTCTAAATAGAATACTCTTTCAAAAGAAACTCAGAGCGATATATTTACATATTTCATATGAACCATTAAATCATTGATTCCAGCAATTACACCACTTGTTGTCTATGGGGAAAAAAGAACATCCTAACATGCCCAGCAAGGTACAGGGGAAGACAACAAGCAATAAAACACAAACCATCAGCCAAGATAGAGATAAGTAAGGATACGTAGTTAAGTGTTGAAACTGACCATTTACTGCACCCAAGACTGCTTTATCTACAGACCCCAACTCACCTCGAGGAATCGGAACATGACAGACAGGATGTTCTTGGTATGAGGGCGCAGGTGCTCATTTGTGGGAATACGGTGGATGATTTCAAGAACCAATTTCCTCAATTGCTGCAATAAGGACAAGTTTTACTATAAGCACCATACTATCATTAATACTGTATTTTTGATGCCAGAAGGAGATCATTTTCAGAGAGAGAATATACAGTACCAGTCAAGTTTGGACACACCTGATTAAGATAACAGGAAACATGCATTCAAAGACATTTTGATCCAAAGACTTATGCTTAAATGCTTTAAAATTGTTTCTTAGACAAATACAAATAGTGAAGTTGATGCCTATGTATGAATTTCTTTCCAAAAAATGTTTAATATTTTGGCTATTTTGAAGAATATTTAAAGATAATTCTGATTTGTTTAACACTCATTTGGTCATAATTCCATTTGTGTTAATTCATAGTTTTTTATGGCTTTACTATTATCCTAAAATGTGGAAAATAGTAAAAATAAAGAATAAAAGTATGTCCATGGCCCATCCAGCAGGATGCCCTGACTTCCTTAAAAGTGCCTGTAAACAGGCTGTGCAGCTGAGGAGAAGGCTTGAGTATTTTAGGTCTTAGCGTTCAATCACCTGAGTGGGCTTCTCCTGCAGGAACTGGACCTCTCCGTCCTGCAGGAAGGTGAGGAAGCGTGGGATGATGTGCTCCAGGAAGGTGGAGTACTGTGGTGATGACGTCACGTTCTAAACAGGCACACAAACAGACACACGAGAACAGATTACCTTCCCTCGTCCAACACTGTTTGCTGCTGAGAAGCAAGAGAAAAAAAACATCAGACTTACTTCGAAGTTCTCGCTGACCTCCTGCATCATCTTCAGCTTGGTCTCATCAGCTGTGGGGCAAACAGCGGTGAGAGAGGGGGTTAGAAAGAGCTTCATGCCTCACTGCACATACTTGTTCTTCTCAGTAGAAGCACTCAGATCTTATCAGTTTTACTTTCAGCGCCCAGAATGACAGGTACAGAGATTCACAACACACGCTCACTCACTCTCGCAAGCACGCTCACACGTACCTTTTGCTGGACTAAAGCAAATCGCTCTCATCATTTCGCTTCTGTTGATAACATTTCCACTGCAAAAATAACTCAGCTAACCCTGAGAAAACCATCCTAAATGTAATCTGCAGGTTCACCGTGGAGCCCCGCGTGGGATTATTAGCACGCATGCGTGTCACTCACGCGTGTTGTTGTCTGTGAGTGCTGCCACAAACTGCAGGTACTTCTTCATCAGGGTTGTCTGGTCCACCACCGTGGGGCTGGGGGTGGGCACGAAGGCCATGGTGCCAGCCGGGAGAGACAGTTTTGCGTTGAAGTGTGGCAGACAGAGCCTGCGACGAGCTCACACAGAATGCATGTCCACTCTGCACATGAAAAGAAAATTAACTTTAGGAGGTGCTTGAATCATCACCGTGAGGACGCTTGGGTTGACGCAAGTATTTACCATATAACGTTAGCGTAACTACTTTGCGGGTACAAAGTTATCTAGCTAGTTAGCTAACCAGTTTGGTCGAAAAACAATTACGACGGTCAACACAATATTATTGTAAAACACGTTCGGTACACAGTTCTACAAATATTTCCGGACGCTTCAAGCAAGCTCATCAAGTGCCAAGGAAGTGTTGTAAATATAACACAAACATCAGTGTATCCAAGTTCTACAAGATGCAAGCTCGTTCACGACAAACTTATCTTGCCAACTAGCTGCCCAGCTACTTTAAAAACGCCCCATGCAACTAAATTTTAAGATTAGGCACAGTAACTGCCTAGCTAAAAGTACTAGCTAAAAGTCTCTAATGCAGAAATAATCCTAAATAGCTAGTCCATGCAATCAGCGAGGCAACCAGCCACTAGACTTGTTAGCAATGGATTTGAATTTGGACGAATACAACTTAGTCTGCCTTGTGAAATACTCACAGAATAATTTGTATTTACATTCGTTTCAAGTTCTGCAGTAACAGCGATGAAATTATTTATGCTTTAAAAGATACACACTCATTACAGTCAGCCATCCGTCTACACAAATTACATACTCATTCAAAGTCTACTTAATTCACCCTTGTTACATAGCTAGCCATCTGCACGACTCCGTGCAGGGCGCCAACACAATGGCAACAAGACACTCACGTGTGCTTCAGAATTAGCTACCTCAAAGGCACAAGACCTTGCACGGTTATTTTTCCTCTATTAGATAAATCATTTCATTTTAAAGCATCAAATCAAATAATCTAGTTGCGCCTCTCATAACTCGCTATAGTTTCTTTGCTAGCTAGTTATCCCCATCACTGAAGAAAGACCCCGCTTGCGTTTGCCCCTCCTCTCCCTTTAGCTTTGCTAGGCACTTAGCTACCCAACCGTTTTACTAACTAGCAGTGTCATCACACATTAAAATTCATGCGAGTTATTATTTCCTGAACATTAACCTCATTTATTTATTTTAGTTCCGAGCAACACTGCACAGAACATGGTTTTTACAATAAAAATATGTAAAAAGTGGCGACCACATTTGAACTTACCGACCAAGCAAGGACCGGAAAGAGTTTTACTTTAACTTCCGTAGAGCGGCACACGGCATCGGTAAAATATCAAGCCGCTATCAATTTTTCCACAGTGATTTAGCAAAGTCAAATATTGGTACTATATTTATTTATAGTATAAATAATTCCAATAGTTTCTCAATTAAAGTATTTGTAATCCCATGCATATACTTCGTATATCCTTTTTCAAATGATCTAGTTACTATTTTACACTGCGGAAAGGTAAACGAAAACAACTGGGTAGTTGTAAGACCATCGAAAACGATGGTCTTTTGTTTCGTCTCAGTCTGGGACAATGTAGAAATTAAAATTAATATATTTAATATACATGTTTTTATTTCAATCTAATTTACAACGCAATGAGCCCATGGTTATTACACCAAGCATGTTTAATGCATTTTTGCATTCATCGTGCATGTACATCTGGCTAGCATAGCTAGGTCGGTAACAAGCATTTAATCGAATGTGACCGCATTGTGTTTCACAGGAAACACTTTAGTGTTTTCGACGGAAATACGGATCAAATTACGTTTTTCTGCTCTTAATATTGCAGTATTAATACAACATTAATTTAAATAGTATTTAATATTATAAACAAAGTCGACAAAAATAATTAGGTTTTTTCAATGTTTGAGTCACTTGGCTTTGACTTTGAGCGTATTACCGGGCCCTTTTCAGGGTTTCCTAGAAAAATAATCACATGACCATGACCATGACCCTGTGGTGTGAGTCCTTAAAACCGTTTGGGTCTGTACGATCAAAACTCATTTTTACACCGAATATACATACAGCTTAAAAATGGGCCAGGCTTGGAGTATTTTGCATTTTCTTTCATCATCTTTTGCTTTTTCCGCTTCTCCATGCAGAAGGCTGCAGAACATTGCTATAAATTGTTCTAATATATATTGAATAACTACACAGTTTAGATGTATTCTCTCCACCAGTTGCACGTAGACCTACCATGTTCTGACACCTTCTTGCATTTTACACTTGAGTGTAATACGCAGTTTGAAAGAACATGTTTTCTGTAGACGGTAAAATGAAAAATTACAGAGCCAAGTTACACAAGAGAAATTGGCTCTTAAGAGAAACATTGGGTGGCATTTCTTTTGAATAGTGTCTGCTCAGTTTGTGTTTGGTAATGTAATCCAAACTGTTCAGTTGTAATTTATCTTCATTTAAATACCAGAAATATTAATATTCACTGTTTGCTTAAGAGACAGAGTGCACGCAGACAAGCAGCTCCAGAGTGAACTTCAAGTCTCAGAACACTGGTGGGCAGTGCAGACATGCTGCTACTGTAAGAGCAGACACAAAGCCGAGACCACCGTCATACCAGAGATGATACCAAAGCAGAGACTACCTGATCTACTGAGAAGGATTAAAGAAATAAATAAGATGGGTGTTATCTTATTTAAGGAAGTACACTAATGGAATAATCTCTTCTGATCTAAAGTATCCAGTTGGAATAAATAATCACTAGCATTAGTATTACACCTGAGAAAAGAGTATGACAAGGGTGTATATTCATTCTAAATGTTTTGAGACACCACAGCCCCTTTTCAAACATTAAGAATTACTAACCTCAGATTTCACACATTAAACTTGTTGGGTGGACATTGGTTACAAGGAAACAGAGGAACAAATGCAAAAGAGAGAAATAATCAAGCAATGTCACAATGTCTTTTAAAAAGTATAGCCAGATCTGGAATTCAAGGGAATGACAAGGAAGCAGGAATTAGGAATGGAATAATTGAAAGTTTTTACGCTCTGGGCTAGAGAGGCACAGAGATCAGTTTGTCTGTGCATGTAAAAGACTTAAAAACTACAAAATCAGAGTAAAGTGAATGCACGTAAAATTTTGACCAGCTCAAGGATTCTGAAAGCATCATGGATGGCTGAAGGAACAAATGAGCCAAAAAATGGATAAAGGCAGAAAATTTGTTGGAGAACATATGACTGCAAACACTGAAATGTTATATTCATATACAGAAAGGAAAAATGCTGGCAACCTTCCTTGTACATGTTTGGTGTACCTCACTGATGGTAACTGCTGCAGAAGACAACCATGAGAAGATCAGTCAAATTATGTATTGTACTGGCTTGGGCAGAAGCTATGCAAGTAGGCACAAAATAGAGTCTAATGCAGGCATATATATACAGCATGCTGTTAATCCTCTGGAAGGAGTGGTACATAAATGTTTCTCTTTTCCAGCTAGTTTGGTGATTAGATGTACCACTAGATGGCAGTCAGCACACAGAGTGCCCTTTGGGCTCAGCCAAATCGTTATTGCAAGGAATGGACAAACCAGTATGACGTCACAGAAATTGTACTTCAAAAATGAGAGGGAGCTATATAGTCATTTTGAATGGTAAATTATATTGGATATGAAGAAAATGGTCATGTTGTCTTGTGTGAAATATCTGAAATGAACATAGGGTCTGTTTTCAGTATTTCATACATTTCTTTTCCATTTCTTCTCTATTACTTTTTACAGTGTATCACTTTCCATCCGACACATTATTGCACACTGGCCTTCACATATTCATACTTTCAATAAAGATTCAAGAGATTAGCAAATAACATCAACATCAATGAGAAGTGTCTTTGGTGACAAACAACAAAGACTGTGTATTTATTTGGATGGAAATACATTGATGCATTTTTGCTGTACATGTACATCAATCATTCTGTGTCCATGTTATCAGCTCAGTGGATATGTCCTCTAATAGCATCTACACAACATGTGTGTTTGTGTGTGTGCAGGACTTGTCATCACTAGATCCTAGTGAATCACTATGTGACAATATATGCAAATTTTTTAAACTGCCTCGTCAGCCTCTGGTAATGGCTTCACCTTTAAGGCATTTCTGTTCCGGTGGGAGTGTGTGTGTGTGTGTGTGAGTGTTTGTAGTGCACATGGATTGTACACATGCACACAGAAAATGAAAGAGAATGCTTTATTGGGTGGGAGGGTCATTTTGTGCATAAGAGCTATGGTGAACCCATCAGAACTCTTCAAAAACAGAACTGTTTTATTAAAAGGAATACAACATCAAGGCCTGTGATTCAGTGAGCAGTGTATTTCTGATTCTTCTCTCACCATGAGAAGGCCCCGGGGCATGGGCCTATGCTGGTAATCAGCCATTTACCAACAACCACCAGGGAGTCACACCAGAGTCACAGACAAGCACTTACCAAGCTGCTGGCTCAGATAACTGTGTCAAGCTATATGATTTTAACGATCTTTTCAACTTTGTTCTTTCTCATGCCCAAAAGCATTTTTACATGACTTGCATGAATGGGCATTAGTTCTGAAAAAAGCTGCCTGCTCATACACAAAATATGAACAAAAGAGGAAAAGATAACAGAATAAAAATGAAGCTGAAATTGGTTGCCTGATTTTTTCATAATCAGATAATCTAAAATATAATTTCTGGTTCTGTGCAATTCAAATAACATCAAAAATGGAGATGTCTTTTTGCTTGGAGATGTTCTTGCAAGCTGTACATGAACCATATATTTTTCACTATTTTTGTTGTGCTCAATTTATTTATTATTCAAAGAGAAAGAAAAAATAACTGAATTGATCTGTGGTAACATGAAAAATGCAATGAAATTTGCAATATGATGTGCTGTCAATCACTCAGCTTGATGAACCTCTTCAGGGGGATATGGCAACACAGCTTTATTGTCCATTGCCCTTTCAAAATTATGTCACACCCTCTTCTCATTATAAAGCCTTTTTTCTGATGAGCATCCATCACCATGCACTTTATGAATGAAAATTGCATTTTTTGCTTTTCTGCACATATGCCCTACTCACACTACTGCCTAATCCTAAACTTTTAAGCAGCTTTATAGATTAAATATTTCTGTTTTTAGAAATGAGTGGGTATAGACCAATGCAGCTCATTCTCATAGTTTGATGCATTTTAGGGCTAGGGGTAGGGAACAGGGGAAGGGACAAATACTGTCTTTAGAGTCTTGTGCTAAAACACAGTAAATCCTTAATGGTTCAGTCAGTCTCACAGTGAGTGCTTCTTTAAGATGTACTATGAGAGGTCATTTTGGGTGTGATAGGATTGATGTAATCACTGATAAAACCATGTAATCCGGAAACCCAAAGCATCAGATTAAAAAATAAACACTACAAGCATGGGCAGGAAAAGAAAATGAAATATGCTTAAATTTTGAGGATTTCATGGTGCACGCCCCCATCTAATCTTCTGTTAATGGATGACGTTCATTCATTTTCATGACATATGATGTAATTCATAAGCTGTACTGGAGGTTGACAGGAAAAAAAGGAATCGATGGAGGTTGTTGGATTATTAATCAGTACAATGTGTTGAGTGCTCTCAGGTGTTCTTTGAACAGTATGTAGGTGGGCAACCAACTAATGCCCTAGTATGGCAATGGGAGTGTGCTACCATTTTTTTTGGGGGGGGGGTTAATCAAATTTATAAACCAAAATTCACAGCATGAATGATTAAAACAGTCTGTCTCAGGGAAAAGCAGGACCCTTTAAACTGTAAACTCTTTCATAATTCATATGTGATTAATACCATATTAATCTATATTTTGACCCCATCTCAATAGGAATTTGAACATAAAAAGATGGAGAGGAAAAATGTTTTGACTGATCCAGCCTCTGTGAAGAACATGACTGCCAGTTAATCAGTTTTCAATGAGGCCACAATGTTGTGACTCTTTATAGCAGCCCATTGGGTGCCTATGGGTAGCACAAGCTTTGAAAATAAAACAAATCTTAAATAAATGTTAAACACCCCATCACTGTGGCTTGCTTGTACCTTTTACATTAATGATTGATCTAGGGCTCCTTTGATCTTTCTAGGTAAGTGACTTCATATAGGCCAATCAGCTCTTCCTAACCAGCTTCCCTGTCTGAAGCAGCTGGAAAAACCAAGCCACACCATCTCCCAGCTCTGAAATATGCAGTGTGTTCCCTCACTCTCCTGCAGCTCTCTCTTACATGCTCTCTGCATGGAATTAAACAAAAAAAACAAACCATGAATTAAATATGTGATGTTTGAACACATGGAAAATTAAGAACTGATTTTGACCAGATGATCTGATAACACTTCATGATAACATTTTTAAATTCTTCATGAGCAATTCATCAGAATTTATAAGGAGTTCATTCAGAATTTATACATCATAATCTGGGAATTTACTCCAGTGAGAAATATATAATGCCAGTTACAGTAATTATGCAAAAATAATATATTAATTTCATTTTTCTCAATACCTTATGGGACCAAAAAATAATAATTTAAGATGTGGATTGCTATTTGTAATGTTAATGTTTTTTTTTTTTTCAATTTACATCAGCATTGTAACGTGTCAAACCATTTATTCGCTCATTATGCATTTGTGCATATATCATCATGAGCTCATTAGAATTCCTGTATTACATATAAATCTACAACAAGTTTACATTTCATTCAATTAATACCATGAGATTATTATTATTGTACTTATGGGGTATTTGGGGACTTTTTAAATAAGTACTTATGACATGAATTTTCAGTAAGCATTCAGGTTAGCCCGCTGTTGCATGTAGAGCACAGTCGTTCTGCATGCCTGGGGTGAAAGTATGTGTTCTGGTAATTTCTGTGCTATCATCTAGCTTTGTTGTTGTGGAAATGTTTGGAGCAAAGATGTCATATGTTGCACTTTATCAAGGCAAATTGTCAACTGCACTTGTGTCACAACTCAATTCATGAATTTTGATGCAAATTTTCTGAAATGTGTAAAATGGAATATGTGCTAAGATTTAACTTACCTGAAAAGCTGGATAGTGGCCCTTCAGGAGACATTGCTAGTTTACACAGTTTTGCTTCTGGTTATATTTCATGTGATGGCACAAAAATGCTTTTCTAATGAAAATAAATATTTCTAACATGATATGAGTAGTTTGCCCTTTGCCTCATGAATAAACTGTATACACACAACAGACACACACATATTTATTACATTGCAATTGGTGGAACATTACCACTCACACTCAGAGTGTAAGAGTAGAGGCTTGGGACTTGAGTTGCAAGTTTGGAGACTTGTGATGCTATTTGACCTGACCATTGTGACTTGGGCTTCACTTGAGACTGGTAAATCAGATTCTGATGACAGGGTCCCATGTCTGCCTAATCTCTGTGATCCAACAATTAGCTTCATTGTTCAATGAAGAACAATTGGCAGACGGTGTTAAAAGTTAAACAAAACAAAGACGTAACATTGCTCTTGTGTTGCATCATATGAGCACAAATTCACTTCGAATCTACATTTCATCAGAGACTTTGTGTCTAAGGGGGTATTCATTCAACCACTACAGTGTGGAACTGTACCCCTAACTTTTAAAAACTAAAGCAAGTGTTATATTTTGTCAGTATTGAAATGACACAATGAAATTAGTTATTTCTGAAATTGATGAAAAATGTCGTAGAAGAAGAATCCAGATAAGATACGCAAGTCTTTTGTCATGATTTGAGAAAAAGCACATAACAGATAAATGTGTACTATGTTCTCAGTGATTCATATAGAACCATAGACTTTATTTCCCATGAAACCCAATTCACTGGGATGTACTGTAGAGTTACTTTGTCTCCTCAAATGAACTGTCATAGTAATGGCTCAGGAAACTTACTGACTTTGTATGGCCAAATATTTGTACTCTTGCAGTTTGTCTTCCTTTTGTGTCATTTTGCCTGGAAGGGAAATTCTTGAGAGTACATGGGTGTTCCACATGCTTTCATAATCTAACAATCTTTGTACCTCAGCATGCTTTACATCCTCTCGCTGGCAATTACCTTTTCTTGTTAAGTTTCCCTTGAAGCACGAAGCAACACAACTGACACAGATTTCAACAGAATAAATCTAGCAAGCCAGCATTTTAAAATATCACAGA
The DNA here is from genome assembly GCA_019176425.1 of Megalops atlanticus. Lineage (NCBI taxonomy): Eukaryota > Metazoa > Chordata > Actinopteri > Elopiformes > Megalopidae > Megalops > Megalops atlanticus. The sequence continues at coordinate 27,094,428 of CM032875.1, read as the reverse complement.
CACCAAAGGGACAAATGTAGGGACATTCAAATATGCTAGACATGTTGTATGCATAACGTGCACAATGCCGTAACTGTCTTAATGTTGTTAACATGATGACATTTAGGAACAAATTAATTATGTTGGTCAATTAATTATTTCTGTCTTTTAAAAAATGCATTTTTGTGAGGTTCCCATCTACATGTTTCAGTAATACATATCTGCGCCCTGCATTTCACTTAACTCCATTGAATATCAGGCCCATAATATTTGCCACAGCTTAAATAAGATGGATAAATTACCTTATGATTTCATTTTCTCATTACATTCACATCAGAACACTGAGAATTACAAATGCAAAAAGCAAAATCACCAATGCATCAGGAGCTCACATTCAAAGCCCCTACTTAGCTAATCAGTAATATGTAAATACCTCCGTGTGTGCTCAGTAAACATGATTATACATTGCATAATACTAAGTGATTTGCCAGGCCTAAACACTCTGCAATCATCCTCAGAAAAATATTTTTCCCTTTGTTCTTGACGTCCAGGGAAATGTTATTGAAAGAAACTAGACAACATACCTTGCAATTCTCTCTCTAATGACCCACTTCCATTGAAGTGTTCACATTAAAGTGAATGGGAGATAAAAGACTGCAGCTCACAAATTATTGAGGTTAATTACATAACACGAAGTTCTCTGTTTCTGCAATTTCTCTGTCCCTGCCGAGTGGCTGTCCTTGGGTCTGAGGCAGTGCGTGCTGCACTCCAAAAGAGATGACCATGGCAGAGTACTGACCCACAAACATCCCCGTGATATAAATCAGTGCATTGGCGCTTTCCCCTAGGCTCTCGGTTATTGATCACATCTCTGCAACCTTGGAAATACCACCTCCCCAAACACCGCTTCTCTGCCACAGTGCCTCTCAAATTTAAACAGGCTGTGAAACATTGTCAGGGTTTTAAACTCACCCTATGAAAATAAAACCTGTCAGATCTGAGCCTCTTATTCAAAGTGTAATTATTGCAATGCTTATATACAGTGATTTGGGCTAACTGGTGAATAATTAAGCTTATATTGTTATATACACCAGAAACATAGAATGAAAGGGGTTAGCCTTAACCTTAACTTTTTAAGGTAAGAAATAAGAGTAAGAATAAGAGTTGTTCCTTGTACCACGTGTAACTCAAGTGAAAATTGTTTATTTAGAAGTATTCCCCATTTGTCCACAGACTACAGGGACATTTTTGATTTAGACATTGTTAATAGAGTATCTTACTGTATTGTATTGCAATTGGTAAATTCTCATAATACTATTTTTATTCCACCACCCTCATCCTGTAATTTACCATTGCACCTATCAGCCTGGAATTCTGTGTGTGTGCTTCACCCCATGGACATATGAATGTGCCACATTTGTAATAGGTGGTCAGATATTTCTGCATGCCTTTGTGTAATCGAGGATCAAATCTGAGAATTAATTCGTTAACAAGCTAGATAAACAGCTGAATTCGTCTAACATTCTTTAGCTAGTTAGATGGCTGGCTTCTTAGTCATTGAAAACAACATACTTGGCTGTCACAAATGTTTCTCTTTGTTAATTTTGTTTCCTTGAACAACCTGTGCTTCATGACCCTCTGTTAGAAAAAAACACAGGTATTAACTAGCGACAACTAGCAGGCTATAACCATCATCTCGGGAAATAAAAAATGTAGAATGCAATGTTTTGATAAAGTTATTCATTCAGAAGTTATCACTGGTAGCAATAATTGCAGTAGCAGCAATACACCTGTTTGTTTTAACAATTACTGCTGCTACTACAGATAATAATACAAATTTTAAGTTCATTTATGCTTATTGTTCTTTTCTTAGAGTATTGTCTGCTTTAAGTGGATTACATTTACTTGGAAATGTTCTGAGAGTGGGTGAGTTTCTATCTGAGTACTTATCCTGCAGTTTGAAGAACAGTGAAGGGAGACCATTTTAACCCACTACATTGATTTGTGACTTCAATAGCTGCAATGTCTTTTGTGCTACGTTATTACACAACCATAACTGGATTCTTTTTCTTGACACTTACATTTTAGCTTCTATCTTTTACTTCTAGCTTTTTTCATGTTCTCATGGACAGTGAGTTGCATCACAAAATATTTTTTGTTGTTGTTATTGTTACAGTGAATCATATCTGTATTGCAAATAATTCAGTGTTTCCCCCTGTGTGGAAGCTGTGCCTCAGAGCCATGATGTTTCTACCCTTATGCTTCCTGAGTACAAACATCCCTGGTTACCATGGTTTTCGTGCCTGTGCAATGCATCCTGGCTATGTCAGTGGCTCTCTCTAACCGCTAGGTCAGGTCCCCACATTTTGTAACACAATGCATTCTCTGACATTATGCCACCACCATTGTCACTGTCACAGTTACATCAATAGTCTTTTTTGGCTTCAAAAGATGTTCATACATTGGTAGCTCTATGCATTACTATTGCATTGTAACAGTAGTTGTCAACAGTGTCTGACAATAAATGCAAAAAGGTTCGAGAATGTCCAGCCCAAAACTTGGTCATTTGAAAGACATGAACTCTAACACCTGTTGTCTGAAAAAATACCGGGTAAAACTTAACTTCTCCTTGTCACATCAAGTAACACAAGCTTGAACTTCATCAATGAGCACAAAATTAAAAATATATCTGCTCTCTATGTTTCCTCATTAGTTTGTTTTGTGAGGTTGGGTCACTATGAAAAAGATGTATTATTTTTTATTATTTCTCAGCGGACAGACACAAAGCTTCTGGGCCCACTGCTTTCCACAGGGCCAGCTCACACTTATTAGTGCATGCAACACATCAGGACAAGAAATGTGACTGTGGCACTTTTCCATTTGAAAAGGACTAGAAAGTGCCACAGAAGGACAACCAATCAACTCCTTGCTGTGAACTATATTGGTTTTTGGAGAAAGATACTCTAGGTTGCCATTAGAAAAGCCATAACCTTTTTCTTTTGGTCATCTTAAATGCCCACACACACACACACACACACACACACACACACACACACACACACACACACACAAACACCTATTACAAGGCAGACAGCTGTATTCTTTGCAGAAGGAGAAAAAATAACATTTACATATGTCTTCAGTTTCAATATCCCTCATTTACAGGGGAAATAAAGGATTCTGAGCAGCCAAAAATATATTGTTGGCATTTTTCTTCAGCCTGTCTAGCCCTGTAGTGTGTAACTGGTGTTTAGACGTGCTATAGACATCACTCTAGTTCCCTCTCAATTCTAATTTAGCCATGTGCTAACACTACCATTTGTCTTTAGCATATAGCACTATTAAAAGAAATTAGTATTTTAAAATGTGATATAAGTTGTTTTCTGGTTGTAACAGTTCTTTTCTCTGTATTCAAAATTGTTTTTCTTTGTTGTACAAAGAGGAAGCTGTTTTGCTGCCTCTAGGAGCTACTTTGATAGCTGTCCCCCACAGCACAGCACAAAACTCTTGCATTTTTCATAGCTTGCTGATTCCAGGCTCCAAGCTCTGAACTTTTGCTGAAAATGATGAAAGAGCTGCCACTGAGTGAAGCAGTGAAGATTTCTCTGAGTGGAACCAGCTAGCCGTTCCTCAGACTTGCCAATGACCTGCAGCTTTGCTGTAAGAGGATTAAGAACCACTGTCTTCCTAATAGCATTATGAACCTAATCTTGCTCTGCATGTTATTGGTGGAGAATAAAAGACACTTTTTAAGCATTGTCATCAGTCAAATGCCATGTACTATTTTAATATCAGTCAAAGGGAATCAGGGACCACTGCTATGGTACCTTTAAGCAAGGCTACTAACCTGAATGGCTATGTTTAAAATAGATCTAAATGGACTAAATGTAAAATGTAATCAACACCCTATATGAGAATGTCTATAAAACAAATAAATAAGTGATGGGTAGTAATGTTTTCCCTGAAATGGTTTTTTAATTGTTTGCTATAATATAGGTGTCTTACAACAGGAATAAATGCCCTTAAATCCTTCTACATACTAATGCTTAAATAGAATTTTTAGAGACTTTACAACAGTATTTGCCTCTGCTTGAAGTGATGAAGCTCACTGATGGTGAAACTTTTCCTCAGAAAACCTGTTTTAGGAATGAGCGGTAAGAAGCACCAGCATTGTGGCTAAGAAGTTTTAAGGCAGCGGTATACCTCAAACATGTCAAAGAGGCTTTGCTACTAAATTGTTCAAATGAGCACAACAGGCAAAGGAGAAAAACTTCAGCTTTCAGAGTTTCTAGGGGGATGAATAATGCAACGAATCGTGAAGTCTATCTTACTGCCAGAGAATGGATTTTAAAGGGTCCATGGTATTAGACTTACACCAATTGCTGGCCTAGTTAGAAAGATTTGGCAGGCCACTTCACAACACAAGGAGAGAAAGGACATTGCGAGTAGATAGTCACCGCCTTATCTTATTAAATTCTTTAAAAATAAACAGATGAGCGTGGAGTATGAATCTCTTAGTGCTGTAGCTCAAAGGGATGGAATGCTATGAGGGTTCAGCAGAGCCATGGCAGTGCTTTAGCAAGGCAGTAGGATTTATGCAAGTGTGTTCATCTTGTGAAAGGGATTCAGAAAGCTCAATACCAACAGATGTGGGCTAGGCCTAGCGCCTTCTTTACTAGAAAGGCCCATTCCTGAAGAGAAATCATGAATCCAGCAGCCAACAATGACCCATTTTTTCCAACAAGAAACATTGGCCAGTGCAATATGCCAATGTGCTCCCAAAGACAATTTTACAACTTCTACATGTAACCCACTAATTCTGACTCGTTAATATTGCATGGCCTAGAGAGGACAGCTTGACCATTGCAGGCACTTTAAAAGTAGCTTTGATAAAGTCCTGTGATAAATGGACATGTGACCTCAACTTTCTAGTGACACACGTCCTATAAACCATTGACATTTTGCTAAACCGATGTTGTTCTTTTATGCTTTCAAACTTATACTGAGTATGCTTGTGTGAGATTGTGGCCTTGTTTCTTTGTAGAACAAACAGTGTATGATTTCAGCTATAATCAGGAGCTGTAGTATGTAACTACACACCGACGTCTGATTTTCGCCCACATAAAAGCAACTGAGTGGATTGCATCTGTAGCCAAGAGGTTCTACTGGAAAACCAGACTCCACATTTCTTCTACCTACCTCTGGTTGTTTGCTGTGATCAGCAATGGCAGTGTGCTCCGAGCTCCTCTCCATGTTTATCGCCTCAGTATATAGCACCAGCAGCAGTTCCACTGCTTTCAAATTCTGTCTAAATCTTACCTGTAAGTAGGCCAGTAATATTTACCCCATTCACATTAACAAACTGAGTGGCGAATGGTCAAGTGATTAGGTGTGAAAACTAAAGCATAAAAAGCAACTAAAGCATTAGCATATGGCTCACCCTGAGCCCACTCACATCTTTTGCAGCTCTATTCAGCACTATTGTAGGTGGCCTGCATGAAGTCTCTAGAAAGGTATGACCGGACATTGCCTCCAGCAAATATTTCATTTGCCAGTCAAGTCAGCATTTGTTTGTTTCCTTATGTAGAGCAACATTGCAAAAACTGTATTATCCACCTTGATCATATTAACACTGTAGGCAACATCAACAACACCATTAATTGCAGTGCATGTCCACATTGTTGCTAATCATGTTGATGACTGAACCAATCCCTGTTTTCTCTTCATTTGCTTTCTGGATTACTGGATTTTAACTGTGTGGTTTTGTCTTCAGACTTATTCTCAACACATACTTACATCCTAAATTATTCAACATGGTTATTATATCCCTTTCACCTTTTCCTGTTTGCCTCACCTTCACTCCCTAAGTATGTGTGAATTGCTCCTTCACAACTGTTGATAAAGAGGACTGAGGAGGTCTGAGGACATCTCTGGGGAAACACCGTAACTTCATTAAGTGAATGGGAGCAGTTTGTTTTCAAAAACAGTTTTACATACTCTTGAAAAAATGAGATACTACATAACAAAAAGAATTCAACAGGAGTTTCTGTAGTGCTCTGTCCTTCTATAACCCTCCTTGTCAGGACACAAGAGCACACAAGGAAAGAAGTCAAACATGACAAATTTTACTATTTATTAATGAAATTTATCATTGAAAATGAGTGGCTAAATTGTACATTCTGTGATATGCCAGTTGACAATTCGTATACACTGCACCAGAAAAATCTGGAATACATCAAAAAAACCTACAGTGGCCTAGCTAGTCTTTTTGCACAAGACATGGAGGGCATTCTCCAATTAAGACTCCTCTTCATCCATGCACAATGAAATTGTGACAGCTTCTGTTGGATGTGAGGATTGCAGTTACAATAGCTTTTACAGCAACCCAAAAGCAAGATGGCATTGACATGAATAAAATAAATCTGGCAACCAGTAACCCATTACACAGCCATTTGTAGATTGTTTCACAATACACAGCTGTACAATGATATTATATTCAAAACAGAGGAACTGAAAGTCTACAGTGAAGTAAGTGGGTACACTTCATTGTACTCTAATACTACACTGAGTATCCATCCCATGTACTGTAGAGACACACAGACAAAATCTACAGCACATCTTTTAAAATAGCTACATCTGAATAATTATTACTAAATCTAAGCCAAAATTACTTTTAATTTAGCTAAAATAAAGCTGAAAGGTAAGGTACATAAAAATCAGTATCATGTTCAGGTAGTTACTTCTACCTAGGAATTACCATATCTAAAGCCTTGGCAACCACTTGAACAGCAGTGGCGCTCTTTTTATAAGCTTTTCCTTTAATGGCATTCACAAAGAATGGCTGACATGGATTCTCTGGGAGAGAATAAGAACTATAAAAAGAATCCTTAAAAACCTCAGTTTTGTTGCGTGCTCTGAGATTCAAGAATATGCATCTGCTTGGCATATCATATCCAACACATAGCACACTATGTGGAAACCCACTTCAAAACCAGTTTTATCTGTTTTTGTGGAGCCAAGTTGCACTGTCATGATGATCAGAATCATGACAAGCTCCCATAAATAAAGTAAGAAATTTGTAAAGATAAATAAACATATAAATACAAACACAGAAGGGGTGAGTCTGAAACCAGTCAGAAACCACAAAATTATTCAGCTCCGTGCTAGCAGTGCACCTCTGGGACATAACAATCCTACTACGCTCCTGGTTCCATTTCTATGGTAATGTAACAGGAAAAGCATCTATCTTTTGGGGAAGCACAAACATACCTCCCAGGCTTTTTATTCAAAATGAATAAACAAGCAGTGGCAAAAAGAGATTTGTTTTAAAAGTGCAATGCAGCTGTGAGGTAGGTTCTGGCACCATGACCGTGCTCTCGGATTTTCCCTGCTTCTATAGATGATGCAGCTCAGCAGAGAGCCTCTAATGCGCATGATGTGCGTCTGCCCACATGAGAGACACTCCATCTCAGCAGCAGGAAAAAGGTTGCATTAGCATTTCAATCCTGGGACGGGCAGCGCACATTTTTAAATGCAGCTTCCCAAATACAAAACCACTCCACTGAGGCCGCTTCCGGCCACAGGCTGAAGAGGACTCCAGAAGAGCTCGACAATACAGACTAATCAGACAGAGACAGCGAGCAGCTGTAGCAAAGCAGTCAAGAGCAAGCGAAGGCATGGAATTGAGACTTCCTTCTTCATTACAGTTCAGACTGTTCTCAGTCTTACCAGCTACAACAGTGTCATTGACATCATGCTGTGGATGTATAGCATGTTTATCAATGGATTGAGGGCTGGAATTGAGTTGTGTCCAACCCTTATCACAGTGCTGACAGCAATTGACACCAAAACCTGTGGTGATGAGACTAGTTCTACTCCCCCGAATCAGAAAGAGATCCAGATGTAAAGGTACTGTGAAGGTAGCTGTTAACTCAGCCCAACAGGCTGAAATACCAGTCTAGTCATCTTGGTGACAAATAATACCAGCCAAGCAATTTGTCACGTCCTCACTCAGTTAACACTGACTCAACCCTCACTATGTTGAGTTTTGGATAAACTTTACAGAGAGTAGTTATGGACAGGCTGGTTGGCTACAAGTACAATTTGTTCCTTCACAATCAAGAGCTTGACCTGTGCAGGTTATCTTACTCTAACTGAAATACAGTTCTTTATTGTGTTTGTGTGGGAGTAAATGCAAATAATCCACAGTGATTTGCAAAATTCTGTGGTTGTGATGGGTATCAAACATAATTTACATTACTACATCCAGGATTTATAAAGTCACATGCCTTGAAAAGACTCAGTCAGTGGGGTCAAATCACACTTAACTTTCTATTGAGCTGGCAATGTTGACTTTGGAAAAAGTGCTCTGGGAGATTTTTTTGCACTTGGGTCACATTTTTAATACCGCATGAAGACGTTGAGATGTCTGCACTTGCAAGACATTTTTTCAAGCAAATGGAGTACCAGTCAAACAAGGTTATTTCTTTAATCATTTCAGATTAGCCTTTCCCTTTGAAATACAGGGAAACTGCATCCAGACTGCACATCCGCTTGTGTGCTTGGTAGAAGAGAAGGTTTCCTCTTCATCTTCTGATTCCCTCACTCATTAAGATGTGCTTTACTATGAGAGCTCAATGGCCAAAAACATCAATATACTGTATATAGTTAGCTAATTGGGAGTCAGTGGGCTAAAGTCATCCATGATTAACATTGAAACAGCCCTAAAATGAAACTTGTTGGCTTGCCCAAACAATCAAGAAGTGGCCTGTTCAACTCGGGCTGGGCGGGGGCCTTTCTCTGTCTGCTGCAGAGAGTCACTGCAGCAGACAAAGCCATCAGATCCTGCTTTCTTACATGCCCCCCACTGCCTGCATATACATATTTTTATAATATATATATTTTCACTTACTGACTACACAGGTGGTGTATGCCAGATCAATGAAGGTCTGTACAATTGGACTAAATGAATAAATCCTACTGTAAATTGAGTATGCAAAACATATCTACCTTGAGTTAACAGAGTGAAAACTATGCTAAATGGCTAACTAGATAGCTCATGAAGTGGTCAGACACATAGCAGAGAAATGGAAGAGGATCAGAGTGACAGATTCAGTTAGAATTGCCACTAATCCTGTTGCTTAAAACAACAGTCCTGTTGCTTAAAATCTATTTTATTTAATGAGTCTAAAGGGCCTGAAGATCCAATTGTTTGATTGCCATAATGCATTTACATTACATTTACATTTATTCATTTGGCAGACACTTTTATCCAAAGCAACTTACACGTGAGGCAGAGTACAACACAAGCGAAAACCATACTTGGAGTCACAATATTAGAAGCGCTGCATGACCAAGTTTCAATAGTTGGCCAAATAAGGTGCAAGTTAGCTGGTAGAGACACAAGTGCATTAAACCATTAACATTTCTTTTAAGGAAAACAGAGTTTAGGACAGAGAAATTGCTTTAGGTGATCAAGTGAATGCGGAAGAGCTGTGTCTTCAAATGTTTCTTAAAAATAGTGAGGGATTTGTTAGAACAGATGAAGTGTGGAAGGTCATTCTACCATCGAGGGACAATGGCAGAGAAAGTTCTGGATAGTGATCTTGTGCCGCAATGAGAAGGGACCACCAGACCCCATTCAGTAGCAGAGCGTAGTGGTCAGGAGGGAACATACGCTTGAAGTAAGGTGTTCAGGTAGGGAGGTGCAGTTTTGTTGACTGTTCTGTTGGCTGAATCTGATAATGTCATACAAATAACACAGAATTACTCTAATACAGAAATACACAGGGCCCTGTGGTGACCATTTACAAAAAGGGAATTGAAAGAAAGCTAAGCATTAAAATTACTTAAGGCTTTGTACAATGAAACCAATTTTCTGACACTTGTTTTATCTTAACAGCCAAGAAAGATCAAAACATTCCCATTGGGTATAGACTTGTCTACACACAGTCATAAACTGAAAGATAAAGGCCTAAAAGAGGAAGAGATATTTCAGATTTTTGTGAAAATATGGGGATTGCCTAAGTCTAGCCTTGTTGCTATTGTCTATTAAATAGCACAAACAGGAATGTTTTTGATACAATCCACATTGTCACCTGTATTCTCATTATTCCATGGTACACAAAGAAATTTGATTACAAGAGCAGCCATCATTTCCAAGTGGCCTAAGAGGTCTGAATAGGTTAATAAATTCCACTTCTACTCAAGCAGATAAGATGGTTACATAATTGTAGTGTAATCAGTGCCTGTTACTCTGGTTTGCTGCATAGTTTAAAACTGAGTGACTTTAATACTCAGAGTGATTTGTACAATCTTGTACATGATTACGCAAAAAGAGCCTTCTTGAGTAAGGCTCAGTGCAGAATTCCAACCCACTCAAAATTAAAATAATAAATACATCCACCAATACATTACCAACACTTATATAAAATATGCAAATATATTAATTGTATCTATACCTATAGATTTATTTGTACCTATATATGTGATATATTTTACATACATTCCGGTATATAGATACAGTACATATTGTGAAACACACTGATGGTAACAAGTGAATGATTTTACCCATGAAATTGTCCAGTAGTGTGTGTATAAAGCACACCTCAGTGATTCCTTTACCCTCTTATCCCCAAAAAACTGACTTAACCAACTGCAGTGCCAGGAGCCTTGTTTCCATAAGAAATCAATTTCCTGAAATGAATTACTAGGAATTACTATAAATCTGGTCTGCACTCTCATCCAGATTTTTCTGGGGATGCAGAGTGCGTGATATGAAAGGCTGATTTAGGGATGAAAAACATCAAAGAAATATTCTTTTTCATTTGAATCCTCATACGTGCTCCATTTCCACCGTTGCCTACTGCATTTACGAAGAGAGGCGAAGAAGAATACTCAGAACTTAAAACTCACAACTCATTAAAGTCCCTGTGAATCTAAATCGGAAAACAAACAAGTACCACAGTAATATCTCGGGCACTCTCACCCCCCTCTCCAGTAAATGCAATAGTTCATCAAAATAAAAACATCTTTTAATATGTACTGTATACTACAATTATTTGAGAATCACAGCATTGTCCTCAGGTCAGACAGGTTCTGAAAAGATTACTTTGATCTGTTTTGAACATGTATATGAAGCTTGAATGATTTTGTATTGCTCTGGGCTGTAAAGCTAAGGATGATCATAAAGCTGTGTGGTAATCTGTATTGATGGAACTGTATAATGACACACTTAGGAAAAGGGCTTATAGTAAAATGAAACTTGTTGGCTTGCCCAAACAATCAAGAAGTGGCCTGTTCAACTCGGGCTGGGCGGGGGCCTTTCTCTGTCTGCTGCAGAGAGTCACTGCAGCAGACAAAGCCATCAGATCCTGCTTTCTTACATGCCCCCCACTGCCTGCATATACATATTTTTATAATATATATATTTTCACTTACTGACTACACAGGTGGTGTATGCCAGATCAATGAAGGTCTGTACAATTGGACTAAATGAATAAATCCTACTGTAAATTGAGTATGCAAACATATCTACCTTGAGTTAACAGAGTGAAAACTATGTAAATGGCTAACTAGATAGCTCATGAAGTGGTCAGACACATAGCAGAGAGATGGAAGAGGATCAGGTGACAGATTCAGTTAGAATTGCCACTAATCCTGTTGCTTAAAACAACAGTCCTGTTGCTTAAAATCTATTTTATTTAATGAGTCTAAAGGGCCTGAAGATCCAATTGTTTGATTGCCATAATGCATTTACATTACATTTACATTTATTCATTTGGCAGACACTTTTATCCAAAGCAACTTACACGTGAGGCAGAGTACAACACAAGCGAAACCATACTTGGAGTCACAATATTAGAAGCGCTGCATGACCAAGTTTCAATAGTTGGCCAAATAAGGTGCAAGTTAGCTGGTAGAGACACAAGTGCATTAAACCATTAACATTTTTTTTAAGGAAAACAGAGTTTAGGACAGAGAAATTGCTTTAGGTGATCAAGTGAATGCGGAAGAGCTGTGTCTTCAGATGTTTCTTAAAAATAGTGAGGGATTTGTTAGAACAGATGAAGTGTGGAAGGTCATTCTACCATCGAGGGACAATGGCAGAGAAAGTTCTGGATAGTGATCTTGTGCTGCAATGAGAAGGGACCACCAGACGCCATTCAGTTAGTGGTCAGGAGGGAACATTGAAGGTGTTCAGGTAGGGAGGTGCAGTTTTGTTGACTGTTCTGTTGGCTGAATCTGATAATGTCATACAAATAACACAGAATTACTCTAATACAGAAATACACAGGGCCCTGTGGTGACCATTTACAAAAAGGGAATTGAAAGAAAGCTAAGCATTAAAATTACTTAAGGCTTTGTACAATGAAACCAATTTTCTGACACTTGTTTTATCTTAACAGCCAAGAAAGATCAAAACATTCCCATTGGGTATAGACTTGTCTACACACAGTCATAAACTGAAAGATAAAGGCCTAAAAGAGGGAAGAGATATTTCAGATTTTTGTGAAAATATGGGGATTGCCTAAGTCTAGCCTTGTTGCTATTGTCTATTAAATAGCACAAACAGGAATGTTTTTGATACAATCCACATTGTCACCTGTATTCTCATTATTCCATGGTACATAAAGAAATTTGATTACAAGAGCAGCCATCATTTCCAAGTGGCCTAAGAGGTCTGAATAGGTTAATAAATTCCACTTCTACTCAAGCAGATAAGATGGTTACATAATTGTAGTGTAATCAGTGCCTGTTACTCTGGTTTGCTGCATAGTTTAAAACTGAGTGACTTTAATACTCAGAGTGATTTGTACAATCTTGTACATGATTACGGAGCCTTCTTGAGTAAGGCTCAGTGCAGAATTCAACCCACTCAAAATTAAAATAATAAATACATCCACCAATACATTACCAACACTTATATAAAATATGCAAATATATTAATTGTATCTATACCTATAGATTTATTTGTACCTATATATGTGATATATTTTACATACATTCCGGTATATAGATACAGTACATATTGTGAAACACACTGATGGTAACAAGTGAATGATTTTACCCATGAAATTGTCCAGTAGTGTGTGTATAAAGCACACCTCAGTGATTCCTTTACCCTCTTATCCCCAAAAAACTGACTTAACCAACTGCAGTGCCAGGAGCCTTGTTTCCATAAGAAATCAATTTCCTGAAATGAATTACTAGGAATTACTATAAATCTGGTCTGCACTTGTCTTTCCATTCAATCAGAAAAAGAGTGGATAGAATGGGTTATCTTCTCCTTGTTATTCACAAGCTTCTTTCCCCACACAAATGAGTTTTGTGCCTAATGTAGTCTTCTGGTCATAAGATTTGTGTCTTAATCACAATGACACACTGAAGCTCATATATAAAATTAAGTGGAATCATTACAGTGAAATCGCAAAATCATATGATTTGTGTGTGCTTGTGCAGTTCTTTTTCTTTAATGATCAAATACGTGTAAGCTTATTTGGGGATGACATTGGTGGTTATTTGATCCTTCTGCAGGGGGGACTTATATGTAGTGTTTAAGAAGCTATCTGTAACATGTCAAGTTCTGTCTGCATGTCATGTCTGTCTGTAAAATATCATGTTCAGTCCGCAAACTGGAATTGCAAGTCATATTAGTCATCATGTGTTTGTGTGAGAAGGGCTTTATTGTGTAAATGGCAGAAAAAATGACCTGCCACATTTGCCAATGGCTCTTAGCCTTATCACTCTCCACATCTGTGGATTTACATCCACTGCTGTCCTCTCCCACATCATTGATAACAGCTTTCAGCCAAAGAGCCAATGACAGTCTGATTCAACAACATAAAACCCACATAAAACCCACAGAGCAAAAACAAAGATGCAGGAAGAGCTAATGTTCAGTTCTGATGCTGAGAACCATTTTTTTCTGGGGGAGGATATTTAAGTATTTCTATCATAATGCCATTCATGACCAGTGAGCCAGATCTCTTCCCAACATCACAAATGGACCATTGTTCTGGCCCCAGTCGACATTCATCTTTGGTTGCCAGGCACAAAGCAGAGAGTTATACCTGCGTGAGTGTGTGACACACGGTCTGCTTTTTAGATAACGTCACAGCTCTTAGGGGAGAGCTTACATTAACAGAAAGGAGATGGGACTTGAGCTCATTGTATCTCTATGTCCATCTCATTAGTAGATTTTGTGAAGACTCTGGAGTGGATTATTCAATGGCTTTCAGCTTTCAAAAAAAATGGTTTTCCTTGGTACATTATGTAAGCTTCCTTTTGTGCATAACACTCTATGCAGTGTTGACCCCTCTACCACAGAATGTCAGTTTTAGAGTGGGGTGGTGTAGCTTTGCCCTTAGCAGATCATTTTTTATGTAGTACATCATACTATACTTAATGCATTTTTAAAGTCTGCTTGGAACCTTAAAACATTCATTTCCATGGTTGAACTAGGATTTTTAACTGTAGATCATGAAAAAATTATTCCTCATAAAGTAATAAGAGGCACATTAAAACGTCTGTATTTTTAAGCATATAACAACAGAATGTATTCTTTTGTGTATAAAATGAACTTAGAAACATGTTATTATATTATATCATTTATTTTCTGTGCCTCACAAAAAGATATCCTTTTTCGTATTCATTTTGTGAGGGTTAATGTGAATAACAATAAGATTTCCTCTAAGAATGATGATAATAATAAACACTTTTTAAAAAAAGCCTAAAAATTTAAATTCTACATTTTCAATGTTCAATGTTTCAACATATGCATACTACTATATTCTCATTGTTTGCTGTAAAATTAATTAATTCATTAAAAACAAAATGTCCCTTAGGGCTTCTGACATTAGCTGGTCCAGATTTATCTACCTCAGCATCAAATTAAATACTGTTGTCATCAGTCCTCGGGTGGCATTGCAATATGTACTGTGTGCCCTTGCAGCTGTTAAGCTATCGCTACCAATACCAACTATTCTACCCTGAGATCAGCAGTGTAAAATCCGTGAGAGGTAAAACCTGTGCCGCATCTGACACACACACGTTCCGATTTCCACGTGGATTATAGCGGTGTACAAGGGGCCAGTGGCGCAATGGATGACGCGTCTGACTACGGATCAGAAGATTCTAGGTTCGACTCCTGGCTGGCTCGTACGTTTTTAAACTATAAAATAAAAATTAAAAAAAAATAACTTGTAATGGTTTAACACAGCGTTTCCCAACCCTCTGGTGGATTTAAATGGTCAATTCGTTATGAACTCCTGAAGCTGCTTAATAACAAACTGATCATTTAAATCGGCTGTGCTGGAGCAGGGAGAGATCTAAAACATGCAGGACAAGGGGTCCTCCAGAAGAGGGTTGTGAAACACTGGTTTAACACACTCATTAGCTTTACCTGCTAGTGTGTACCTTGCCTGGCCAACCTTTGGAACTTTGTCATGCAGTGCTTCTAATATTGTTGACTCTGTATGGTTTTTCGCTTGTGTTGTATTGTACCTCACTTGTAAGTCGCTTTGGATAAAAGCTTCTGCCAAATGAATAAATGTAATGTAAATGTAAATGTAATCTTCAGAAACCCCATTATCTATCAGCTATTCAGTCAATCAGTCATTTTTTTTAGTTATTCAACTTCAATCATTCCTTCATTGCACCAGTCAAATATATTGCATTTATCTTGTCCCAGCTCTGTGCAAAGTATGACAAAAAAGTTGTTTTCTTCAGATATGTTGCATGCTAGTATACAGAGAACGGGAAAACAATTTATTTGAACTTCAGTCCATTGTTGTACATGAAAACTACAGATTGTGTTTTACTTGCATCAGCTTTAGGAAGTGTACAGTTATGAGCCGTTTATGGTTCATATCAGACTCAGGTTTCCTTCCCCACATCAAATTTGCTACCATCATTTATACTGTCTTAACCTGGACATTGAGCATAAATGACCGTTAGGTGAACTCCAGGCCTGAATAGTACAGGAGGTGTTTAGCCCAGTATAACATGGCAATGAAATGCAGGTTTTTAAACAGTTTAATTCAGGTTAGAAATAATCACTAGTTCACAACATTAGAGAACAATCAGAGAACTTCACAATATTGCATTCTAAATATTTGAAAACCACTCTCTAAAATAATGGTGGATACTACTTTCATCCTTGGAATACATACCCATTTTGTGTGCTGTGGTGCACTCTACATATCGCACCTTTGTATTTAAATTCCACATAATTTCTCACCATCAAAAGGTTCAATGATAATTTATAGTAGTTATTTTACTGTTCATCCTGTATAGCAGTGTTAAAATCAAAGGCTGTTTTATACTGTTCCTGTTCCCACAATTATATTTAAAAATATCAACAATGATAAACAATGCTTTCTATTGTGTCTTAATTGAAAATAAGTGTTTATCCCCAATGAATGTAGAAAAAGTAATCTGTTCTTTGGAGTACTGACAGAGTGAGTGTAAGATAAGCACGATGCCCTGTGCATGCTCTGTTACACAGAGATGGGAAGCAGTTGGTTAATTCATCTGCAAATCTATGACTTTGCATAAAGGGCAGTGGGAGATCTGATCAGATGGGTTTCATATCTGTTCTATTACGTAGCTGCGCTTGCTCCTCATTCTTCCTTGACCCATTATTCTGCTATCGCTCTGTCCACACATGTGGCTTACAGTAGGAATGGTATTGATGGGGGTGAAGGTTAGATTGCCTGGCCATCTCTGATTCAGTTCTAAAAATAAAAGCCCTGTCCTGTTTATGTCATTGCTTCCATTTTCAAAAATTCTGCTTTCCGTCGGTGCACAACTGCAAGCAACACACAAAGAAAACACTCTCTACTTTAAAATATATTGTGCCATAGGTAAACAAAATCAATCTTAATATTTTGCAGCACTGGTCAATACATTCTCATTCTCACTGCTGGTAAAAAAAAGAATTAATTTTTGAATGAATTTTGCAAAAAACTATACTGCCCATGAGAATTAAGACTGCCTGCAAAAATAGTTTTATGTACATGATGCAGCTACTTATCCATCAACTGTACAATGAAATGAACAATCTAATTTGTTTTGTGGTAGGTGGGGCATCACGAGAACTTCCCATCTCTCTGGCTGAAAATGACTGCAGACAAATAGTATTGCCATCCATAACTGTATGACAGCCATGATCTGCAGTGACTTAAACTTGCTTTCTTTTTGAGAGCAGTGTGCATTTTTTTGGTCAAGGTCAAGCACCACTTCTTTGCCTTTACTCCACACTGCATTGCAATTGCAGCATGGGAGAGAGAAGAAAACTGTTAAATGGTTAAGTGTTTAGTGGACCAGGTCAGGAGACTGGGGGGACAACAATGATAGCTACAGTCTTTTGTGTGTAGACACACAGACTCAGTAGGCACAGACAGGTGGGAAGGAAGATCAATGATCTTACAGAGGAGTATCTGGGGTCGGGGAGAGGCTGACACATGAGAAGGGCCAATAATCAGTGTATTGCAGAGTGTAGGTGACAGGAGGCCATAACCAGTGAGTACTACAGAAAAGTAGAAAGAGGAAAGGAACCAGGAAGCAAGTGAGATTTTATCTGCAGTGTTAGTGCTGAAGTTAGGCTGCCCTGGAGTAGCAAAGTGGTATAAAAAGAGAGGTATACAGAGAGTGTTGGGAGAGAAAACAGAAACCCTCAAGGCAGAGGCTGAGATGTGGGAACACCAGGATAGCTACAGGGGACTTCAGAGCAACAGATGAGAATGAGCTGAAACAGCAAATAAAAGAGTGGAATATCTACTGGCCATGCCCACTGCATGGCTGTATATACATCAGTGTAGACATGAACCACAATGCGCACACAGACAGGGGGATACCAAAGGGGTACAAGAGGCAGGCAGCACTGTGGGAAGCTGCATGAGGGTCCAGAGGCCGCTCACTGTTATAAACTACATCTGAACAATCGAAATTGATAGCATAGCTAGATGCCCAGAGCCATCAAAGAAGGTGTTAAACATCCAAGTACTGTAGCCATAGCAATGAGCAGAGTCACTACACAGAAGAAATGGCTGAATGCATGCATTTCATACACAGAATGAATTCATCTCCCCCTATTACTATCATTAAACTTGATTCATATAGACTAACAGTGATAACTGTCCAGCTTCGTACATGCTTAGAAATAAAAGGAAACTGTTTACCTGTTTACGGTAATATTGACTAAAGACACATGCTCCTGCAAATACATAAGGCAAAAAGACCAGCGACTACAAGGAACTGTAGGAATAACACACATGCGCAATGACATGCAGAAATACAATCCACTGAAAAAATGAATTTATCGGAACTCAATGAAAAGATTCCAAATATTATTTCAAAACATTTTATTTAGAACCAGAATTCCAGACACCCATTAGCAGATCAATACAGAAGACATTAGTATCAAACATCAAGGCTTTAACAGATCAACACTAATTGATTTTTCAGGCAAGGGGAATAGATTGGGCACATGGAGCAGTGTGCATTCCTCTGATTTAGACAGCTAAGGCTCACTACTGTCTCTCCGTGTCCTTCTGTCATACTGCAGAGGGAATATATTTTACATTCTGGCAGGGAATGGCAAGCAACTTAACCTTTACTGAGACTTTCACCGATGGGGTCCTAAATCCTCTGCTGTCTAGCATTGTCAATCCCCCTTGTAATTTGTCCTTCAACAACAGTACAGTAAAATTCTAATCAAACCTTTCAATGTTTCCTTGAATTGTACTAGAAAGCCCTCTTCCATGTGTCTTTGTGTTTAAATGTACAATTACATAGTTTGAGTGATTCTCATTTATATAATTTATATACTTTTTGTTCCTAACAAAATCTGGTTTCACATAAAACAAAACATGCTTTGAAAGATTTGGAAAAAAGCATCACTTCCTTCATTATTATCATCAAAACTCAACTATTGAAAGGTAAGGCCAAAATGCTCTTGACAAGGATTAAATAAGTTGTTAGTTTTGTCTTTTGTATAAAAGAAATTAAGAGATAAACCTTGGCTTTTGGTAATGCGTGTGGCTGCCCAGCTGCATCATGCTGCCAAAGGTCTGGGGTGACAGACATTTCAGCTCTTGTGCATCTTGACTTCATACAATTGTATCCAAGCCAGCATCTGATGGCTGGCCATGTGTTGCGTAGGAGGGGGAACAGATTCCACGGGAGAGCTTTATAGCCACAGAGTCATGTAATTATGAGCTCTGACACTCCGTAGGTTGTTTCACAGCCAGCTGTACGGTCATATAGTACATATGAGGACACAGGATGGTTAACAGTTTTTTAGAGAAAAAAACATTCTCTTTATTTACAGCCCTTACACACTCCTGCAACCAGCATGCTAACAGACACACACCTTACTTCACCTTTCGTCACACTCCCCTTGGGTTCTTTCTTGGCAGAACCTCTTGTGGTTGTGAAATGTCTGGTGCTGTACATCATTGGTAGTTTGCCAGTCTGCTGCTGCTGTTAGCTTTGAGGCTACAGCCCTCACTATTAAATGCAGACATGCTTCCATTAGTATTTGTCCTCACGCCTGTGGTCCCTTTAGATTGTATTTCCTGTTTTTCTCCCTCTGTTCCTTGTCATTTCCAGTAATTACTATGCGGCTGATTGACGTCCATCCATGTCTTCAGCTCTTTCACCACTTTCCCACCTCAACTCTAATAGATTTTAATATCATAGATCATCATCTCAGGCTTTCTCAGTATTGATCTGCCATGCACATGAGGGAAATCTCCCAGAGGCACTCAGAGGCTGCTTGTATATTCAGTCACTGTCCATCCTGATCAGTCCTTGGATGAGCCGTTGCTTTTTTTGCAATCTTGATGGATGACACTGAGAACCCTTATATCAAAGGGTGGTTGCTTTCCATTCGGATCCCACAGTATGATGTGGCATGTAATATGTTGCTGTGTCTTCATCTGCATTGGTATCACAAAATGGAGTTGAGTGAGTCAAATCCTGTTTATTCCCTACTGGTTTGTGCATGCACACAGGCACACACACAGGCTGTAATCAGTAGTCAGGAATATTCAATTACTTAAGGGAGCAAGTAAGCCACAATCTCAATTGTCTTTTCACCCATTCACTAAATATCACCATAGGGTTTCCAGCAGGGTCATTTCATTGGAGTACTTTATTCAGATGTTGAGGTATCACATCATGGGGATCTCTCTCCAGTGATGGCTCTGGCCCTTCAATGGCCCTTCAGTGCTGTCTGAATGATGGCATTTAAATGCAGATTGATCAGACCTGAGAACAGCACACAGCCTTCATCAACAAGAAACCATCCAAGCGGCTAGCAGAAGATAAGATGAAGAAAGCTGTTTGTCTGTTGTGCTTTGGTTGATTGCCAGGCAAAGCTGGGATTAACACCCAGAGTTTAGGCAAAGAGTTACTGATTTAAGACCTCAAGCGCTTAGGGCATAAAACATGAAGCAGGTCTAAATTAGTTCTAAAAGGCCCCATGCAGAGAACCAATTATTGTGAGTCAATGTGTCAGTGCGGATTCCATTGTGAAACAGGTATTGATCAGGTCTTCACCTTGCAAGTGGTGACAGTGAAAGTGTGAGAGTTCTACATCAGCCAGACTAGCCACCTTTAGATAGAGTTTTCTTCCAAACCATCACACACAGGCACGCATGCGTGTCCACACACAACTAAACAAAAGGTTCAATTTAAAGGACTTATTTTTTCCCCAAGTTAAAAAATTAGACTGATTGTTCCCTAACATTGGAAGTAATACCAAGATTTAAAATTTGTATTGTCATATAGGCACACGTGTATTCGAAGACTTTCCTTTTAAACCCAAAACAAATGGTCAGAAAATAACAATGCATCACATATTTGATTTACTTAAATGGAAGGACATTACAGATGAAATATTGCTTTAAGTCATCTAATCAAAGACACCTCACATCAAAAAGAGCTGAATCTGTAAAGAACTTAATGATGTAAAATATGGTTTGCAAAAATGATTGAAAGCATTGATGTCGAAGGAGGATCAGACAAATTTGATCAATGGGAAAATATGAATCATGACAGGGAAAGCCAAGAGTCTTGTTATTTTGAAACATGTCAGAAGAGTCTGAAGTATTCATGAACAGCATATAAGCAATGAATTCATTTCAGGGTTTTTCTGGCTTTTCTCAGGGCTTCATGTTTGGTTTTCATATTAATCTGACAGTGACATACAGGGCTCTCCTTGAAGAAATTCACATTGGCTTGGCTGTGTCATGTCTCATTTTTATGCCTATTCAGCGGCAAGAAAAAGAACTCCTTTTTCATCCTCCAATACACCACAGAAAGGGCTGCTGTCTCCTTTCACAGCAACAGACCAACTAACAATACATTTCACAGCCGAGACGTCGGCAGCCTTCTCAAAGTGCACTGTGCCCATGCTTTGTCAGACACATGAATGGGATGGTATAAGGTTAGCTAAGTAACCTTGTTCACTGAGTGAAAGACACCTACATGGCTGTATAATATACGTTTTACTGTTGCTGCAACACAAGATGATACCCATTTCTGGTAAGACCCCCTCACGTTTGAGTGTGTGCATGTGTGCAAATGTGCAACCGTACGTCTTGTAAAGGATACTGTACACACAAATCTTCCTCAGTTTCAGCCCAGTGGCTGTCTGTAAGAAAATGCAGTTCCTTCCCTAAGTTTAAGTACTCTGTTGCAGAAGAAAAGCCACTGAGCTGTATAACAAAGTGGAATAATCCATATGATACATTGTGAGGAAGACAATTAAGGCCCAGCCTTGATTAACTGAGGAAAAATATCAGTTAGAGGCTCAAGCATAAAGTAAGGCAAGTCTAATTCAATAAGTCCCATAAAGGAACACAGGTGCTATCCCAGTCACAGACTCGGAGCCAACCCAGCAAATCTGCTTCTTTCAAAATGACCAATCAGAATGCAAAGCACTGTAGGCAATGCGCTCCCTAGATCCATGGGGGGTGGCAGAGACAACAAGACAGGTGAACCAAAAGGTGGTTAATACTAGAAGTGATCTACATTGTGAGTTAAAAAATGAAATTCATTTCAATGCAAGGCTCTACAAAGAAACTCTGTGCCTGTTAAATGATCTGAACACTGACTTAATCAAAACTGGCATACAATTATCTGCATTTATCAAAGGAGACAAGAGATTCAAAGAGGATGTTCTTATCTCACTGGGTATCATCAATTATTTTAAAGTTATTACTACTCCTTTTTCTTTTGTAAGGAGACAGACTTTTTGCCGCCCCTCACATGGGACATGAATTGTTTCCACTTACTGCAGGTATTGTACTTCTTTTAAATTTTCACCATTTTTGCCAATACTGTGGATACTATAGAAAGATCTTATACCTCTACCTCTACCTAATCACTGGGGACCTCTTTTTTGATAACTAAAAAATTTTGGAATTCACTTCTGTTAGGAATTCTGCAGTGACTGCTTTCTCTTTTTTTCCTCATTCTGAAAGTTTCTTCTGTCAGAATGAGAAGATATTACAGATATTACAGAAAAAAATAAAATAAAGAAGTGATAATTTCACTTCAGACATTTTCTTCTCAATCACTTAACATATATCACAATCATATTAGCACTATAACCTAATGACTATATTTAAGTTATATTAATTTTCCATATGAATGCATCTATCTATTAAGATGTGATCTCAAAGAAATAGCTATACCTGCATGGCATTCAAATTACTTTATTAGTTTAGCTTATTGACCTTTCAGCATTATTACAGGCTCATAAAGACAATTGTCATTAAAAACACTGAATTATTTTGCTGTTACAATAAAACATCAATACTAAGTAGACTAAAAATCTCTGCTAAAGGTTCAGACTAAAAATGTTTGGTTTAAAATTATTGCTACAGACCCTTGCCTCATGTTCAAAATTTATTATGCACTTATTGTTTATTGCTGTCTTTTTTGATATTACTCAAAGTGGGCTTCACTGGAACCATGAAAGGCTCAATACCTAGTGCCCCTGGGGCACATACCAGCAAATCCCTCCAGTCTTTAGCAGATAATTTCAAGTAGGGTAGGTCTTAGGAGGGGGGCTCCTGCCCATCAAAGAACTCTGACTCAGGTTGGATCATAAAGAGAATCATCATCTGACTAGAATGAAGGAATTAGAGAAAGCACGTCTCTCTTGGTTGTTAGGGAATCCACAGAGAGCTACAGGGAGCAGCCTGCTGTTGCTACACTTTGGCTAGAGAAGGTAACCTAACTAGACAAACAACAGGGCAAAAGTAAGAGAAGAGAGCCAGCGGCTGACCTGTCCACCTTCTGCCACAGATGGCATGAGGCAGGACGATGGCCCAGAGGGCCATATTCTGCTTGCTGCTACACAGTAGAAGCCACCATCCTCATAGTGATACATATTTTCAAAGCAATTTTGAAAGTGAATGAGCAAAACAGCATGAGAAAGCATCAATATCAATTGGCAGCCTTTTCATAATAAAGAAAAATCATTTCACATTTCAAATTAAAATTACTGTGATTCAGATGTCCAGAGCGTGACCTCTTATTAGGTTAAAAAAGTTTCAGTTTCTTATGTTATTCTGCAGAACTACCTGGTTAGATAGGTTGGATGCAAAATTGTCAGTGTTTAAAGGCTGTAAGAGAGATGCCATATCAGAGAGTTCAGCCGGACATTGAGTCACTCACTGCTTGCCCCAGGATAGAGCCAAAATGTGAAGCAGGCAGTGTTGCTGTTGGTCAACGGGATAAATTCTTATTGTGGTGATGAGGTGTACTAAGAGAACTTGAAATCAGAGTAAGATATTTTGCAGAAGGTGAGGGTGCTAGATTCTATGAAGATACACTATTCTGATTCAAAAGTAAAGGTACCCATTCAATCCCATTCAATGATAGCCATAAACCTGCTTGATAATGGTCCAAAAGACCATGATTGTATCTGAAAATACAATACTGAAATTGAATTACACCTTTCGGTACCCTAGTTTAACATAAACTATGTTAAATTCAGTCCATTTCAAATAAACTGATTACTCTCCAGGTAAACCACAACAGACCTATTGCACATTTTCTGTAAATTAATTTCATGCCCAACAAATAACCATTCATTGAATGTTCCTGACCTAAGAATAAAAAACCTCAATTAAAGAGCTATCAGAAATTATCTAAATCCGGCAGTGACTTTTGAGTAAGCCTGATTGCAATTTTGATGAGTTGTTCTCAAAGACAATGAGTCAGACATCGCTTATTCAACAGCAAATCTCTGCCCTTGACTTCATTACTAAGTAGGTATACACTTTTGATCAAGCTGATAAATCCCTTACACAAAAGCTTTACAGTTTTTGGGCCATTTCCAATGCAGGTTAATTGAATAGGGACTCAGAGCTTGCATAAGTAATTCAATGCAAAGTAATTACGAGGAGATGCAGTGTAGAATCGGCCCGTTGAGGACTACAGTGTTTGCAAATCATCTATACGTAATAAAATTATGTATGAGCTAATCTTTTGTGTTCAGCTGAATTTTCACTGGTGGTCTGCATATAGCTGTTTTTATCCCAAAAACAAGCACATGTAAGTACTGTACACTAAAACAATGTACTGTAATATCTCCAATAATAAAAGACGATAAAATGCTTTAAGAGGAACTGCACATTTAAAAAAAAAACCTTAGAAACAGTGTGATTTCATCAATCCACACCTTGTTACTTAAGTAAGCAACATTGTTTGCATTGTTTTCTGAGATATCAGAGAAGCACAGAACCATGACTGTGGAACAAAAGCAAGAGAGCCCTGACAGAAGCACCACTGCCCTCTGTTTCTGCTCTATTTTCTGAAGCGCCATGTGTCCTTTACATTGCCCAGACCTTTGGCTGTGTGGTGGCAGAGCATGCCATGCCCCCTGCAGTGTCTGTCAGAGTAACAGAGTGCCTATTTCTCCAGCGCTGACCCCAGAAGCCCTGCGCCGTGTGAGGCAGATGGAGCTGTCCTCCGGTCACACGACTCTCAGGACAACACCAGCTCTCCTGCTTACACTCGTCCAGAGATGGCCGTGCGATCACAGAGCGAGAGACATTGTTTTTTTTTTTTTTTTTGTCTGCTCTCACGTTGTATGCAGGCATGGCTGAGCTGACTGAGCTGTGTTCCTCTCCTGCAACACAGTTCTTGACAGACCAGAGCAGTGTGTAAAGGCATGTACTGCACTGTGGTCATGGCAGCCTTTCTGTCAATCAATTTTTTTTTTTTTGTATAGTTCTTTACACAATGGCACTATGACAGAATAGAACACAACATGAAAGCTACAACATAAAGGCATTGCAGTTGTAATACAGGTTAAATATAACTGGCTTTACCAAAGGTGCTAAAGCACTAAACTACAAATCAGAATGATACTAACACGGGATTAAATAGAGAAGCATAGAGATTAAAGTGACTTAATCATACCATACATTTTGGAATTGTGTTATGTTCAAGCCGAGGTGAGGCAGCTGGTTCAGGTCGGCATCTCTCCATACTGGTAATGATCCAAATGAGATCACCTTGAGCACAAGGAGCTATTGACAATGTTATGAATTGGTAATTCTACCAATGGTAAGTATCCTACGTTGCTCTGTGTGAAGATTTTATCCACACTGCTATAAAGATACAAGATAACAGTGTGAAACCTATAGGAATGTCAGATTTAACAGTATATGATTCATAGACAAAAACATCAGGTACATTTGGTTTTACCATTGCACATTGATTACTCTACTTTACAGACTCTTCTGCCAAATAGATGAGAACCTTGCCCAACCACATCTTAGCTCCATAGCCTTAAATAGGTCAAGCAGTTTAAATCTATGACATTTACAAAGAAGGATAAAAGCACTTACTTGATGGCATCAAATAAGATTAGCGCTGAGGTAAAGGGGTTACCTTTCAAGAATTCAAATACCCTAATTTGTCTTAATTGCTACAGCTGCACATCAGCATGCAGCAGTTTCATCTCTGAGAGTAATCTCTGTCCAGGAATATTTGTCAACAGTCACAATTCAAAGAGACTACTTGCCTGTAATTGAATTCAATTTATGTTAATAACTTCTATCTGAACACAGCCACAGTGTGGGAGCAAAAAATATCATAAATATTGTACTGTAGACAGAAGATGACAAGACAGCTTTATGAACATTATCAAATATGAAATCCATATCACACCTACTGTGTCAAATTACAAATTACGTTGGTGAAGAAGCTGCAGATATCAGCTACAAGAATAGCCAGCTTTGAAAACATAACTGTAAAATCTGTCCTTCTGGAATACAGGTTGTCCCACATAATGCATTGTGTTTGTTAGTGGTCACAGAGTAGTGACAAATAGCCCCCATGGTAGTGTAAATGCAGGGGAGAGAGGATGCTGAGAGCTACAAGAGTACCTTTTCAAAAAGGACCATTCTTGCCTCTGCCTTTTTGTCTCTTCCAAATGGTTCACCTCCTGGGAGCAACTGTCCAGACACCCTGCTATTACACAGAGAAAGTATGTAATACAATACATTCAATTCTAGGTTTTATTAGGTTTTGTATAGAAGCAATAATTGAACAGTGAGCCAGGACCATGGTTTAATGTCATGGTTAAATCTTCAGGAATCACACGGGATAAAGCTACTGGGGGTACAGTCTTTACATGCATACACATATTACGATATGACATAATGCTCTTATATTATGAATTCATTTGGTGGATGCTCTTATGCAGAGCAGCTTACAAGGCTGTCATAGTAAAATACATATAATGCATATTGTAAGAGCTGCAAGAACAAGGGAACAGGTGCTGAATAGCAAGCAGCGCATCCACAATAAATCTTCACACTATAAAACAAGATAAGCAAGAGGCAAGATAAGCCTACAAAAAGATGAAAGCATATGCATAATACATAAAATGATCAAAAGGAAAACATCTCCTAATGTTACAGCATAAAATGTGTCTGACAAAAACCTACAAGACTGTGTAGGAGTGTCATAAGCGCAGCCACAGGAGTTATATACATTTACATCACCCTATCATGCACAGGAGATTCAGGGCACCAAGACAGTGACTGAACTGCTGGGCTTCAAGTTGGCAGCAGAACATGATTCTCCATCAATGCCCCAAAGAAAAGATCAGTGTTGTATGTGCACTATGAGATGAGGCAGATACAGCTCTTTGCTCTGAAGGATAATTGCTTGACACTATGTGTACACTAAACATTCTCTGTTTCATATTTACGTGGTGCACTATGTCATCGGCTGTTGTCTACCCATGTTATTGCTATTGCCCGTGTAACACGCATTAAATGACTCTTGGTATGTTTTCTCTCTAATTTGCTCTGGATTATAATGCCTGCAAAGATCGCGATATTTAAAGCGGGGCGCACAGCCAAACCTAAATACTGACTTACATAGATTATTACAGTTTAATTCCCTCAGTCGAATTCAATTATAAAACTAAATTCAATTTATTAAGAAGCTGAAATCCCTGAATGACCTAGGTCGGATTGTGAGAATGTTGGATAGTTACCTGTCATCTTAATTTTGCCTTTTTTATTTATGTTGCAACTCCCGAACACATATTGTGTGGTCTTGTAGTTATTCTAGTGATGACAACATCTCTGTCAATAAAAAGTGTTAGGTAACACACTAATCAGCATCAGGCTTACTCTTCAACGGAAACTCAACGTGTCGCGGAAAGTAGTGGTAATCAAATCTAACATGAATCCCACATCACCCAAAGCCAGCCAAAAGAACATCTTCTGCTCCCCACGCTGCTTAAAGCAAACTACCTCATAGTAAATGCGCTAATTAATACTTCCACTTCCAAAGCCCCCATGCACGACTGATACGGGGAGCTGGTGACGTGAATCAAGTCACAGCCAATCGAAAGGCTTCAATCTCAGTACCAGGTGCTGTGCATTAATCTGCGGACGGCGCGGTCGCTGTCTTTTCAGAACCACGAAGTGAGTAACGTATCAGAACAGCAATTACAACTGATCATACGGCCACTTTGAGCACGTCTTAATTCAGCCTTGGCTGGATCTGTTACCGGAATTTTCTCTTAATTTCAGTTTCAAGACATTTGTTCAAGAACTTTTCTCAAGGATTCCAACCGGCCAATACTATTTTCTGTGTGAGATTGCGAATGAATTTCTAGCCTGCTCGTAATATTATTACGAATGGTTTTCTCCTCAATACGAGTATTTATAAACGTCGACCTGGTTTCTTTTATTGTTATCGACAGTACATTTTTCAACCGCTTTAAATGTATCCTTGTGTGTTCTGGATTCCTTGGCAAACTCGCAAGAGATTATATCTAAATTGAAGGTTTTAAAAATTCCGTCTGAACCCCATATGCATATGTGAGGTCGTCCTTCTTACTGAATCCTAACACAAGTATCATTTATCACTGTATCCGTACAGTATGTTCGCCTTCGTTGCTGCGCTGTTCTGCTTTTACGCCTTGGGAAGTGGAAGAGTTGTGCGCGGTCAGGGTGCCAAAGATACCCGCTTTCTTTGTACAGCAATCCCCGTAGGCGCCAACCCAAGCTGTCCCATACCTCCTATGCCCATGCAGAGCACGAGTGCTGAGGAAGAAGAATTGAAAAACACAGTCATGCAGCTTCGAGAGACCATCCTACAGCAAAAGGAGACCATTGTCAACCAACTTGGTACAATTAAGGAGCTGACCTCCAAACTTTCCCGCTGCGAGTCCGCCGCCGAGGACTCACTGCAGGACGGGAAATACAAAAGTCAAGGATCCTGGAGAAAAGACTACAACAAGAATACTATGGGTGATCTCCCAAGAGATCCCGGTGACACTATTGACCAGCTCGGAAAAACCATGCAGAGTCTGAAGGACCGGCTGGAAAACTTGGAGGTAGGCTTTAAGGGTTGATCTTTTCAATAAGGCTGAAAGGCAAGCTTGATGGTGACCGTCCTCAATGATACGCTGCTGTGAGCGCAGACCCCTTGTGAAATTATGAGCCTTGGAGCTAGTTTGAGCAATATTCTCACAGGATGTTCCAAGTCTGGTTGAATGCGATCGACTTTTTTCGTCATAAAAGATTGCCAAAGACAGATCTTTATCTACGTAGAATTATCAAAACATGTAGTCATAGGCACCAAATCTAGTGCAGGTAAATATTGAAATTTGAAAATATTGAAAATCCTTACATACAGTTAATTACACTGTACATCAATAATTTAATTCAGAAACGTTATGTCTTTTATATATTTTATCAGGAATCGTTTACGACGCTGCAGCGATAAATTTAAATGAGAATTTCTATCTCTTTCTATGAGAGTACTACTTCTAAAACGAAAAGAGGGATACAGATTAAAATGGTCTCGTAATGAAATGGGAAAAACTGCTGTAATAAAAGTAACCCTGATATTTCGACGGTGTGTTTCTCATGACTATTGGAAACAGCATGCTGTGCAATGTGTTCACCACAACACTATCATCAGATTTTCCGTTGATGAGTGTGTTTGTTCGTGTGGTAACCCTATAGCTAACGCCTGACGTGACTATAGGTAACCCTATAGCTAACGTGAATTCACGTTATTCAATTGACGTACGTCATTTTACCTGTCATGATTTCTTGTATGTGTCAAATGTAGGTAACTGCTTGTTTTCACATAATCTGCATTATCAGTGTTGGCAGTCTATATAACTCAGTTATTCAGTATCATCAGGTTTATATAAATGGAATTTCATCACCTGTCTCAAAGGTTTTCTCATGTACAGACTGCGTTACTCTGTGTGTGTGTGTGTGTGCGTGTGTGTGTGTGTGTGTGTGTGTGTGTGTGTATTTGTGTGTCTATTTTTATATTCATTTGGAGGCGTCTGTTCTTTAAACGTATTACCCCTATAAATAGACTACCTATATCCCTGATCCTTGATCGACTCAAGTTTCTATGGTGGAAGAAAGAAATCCTGCAATCAGTGATTCAAACTATTTTAAATAGATTAAAGTATGAAGAATCATATCAAAATGTGTTGAAACAGTAGTCTGAAATATTTAGTAGTTATTTTGCATGGCATGTAAAAATTTGTGATAATCTCCATACCAAATGCCATACCAAAGCGATAGTGTTTTCATTTTTGTCATGTCATGTTCCATGCAGTGGTATCTTAAATATTGAATGCAAAGTAATGGGGCACACACTGGTTATGTAGGAATATTGGAGCATTACAGCGAAGGGAGAACAACTGTCCTCCCAAGTGTAACCTCTTTCTCGACCTCCAGCATAACCTCCCCCTCCCTCTTTCTGTCTCTCTTTATCCCCGTTGGCAAGCATCTAACTGATGTCTCACACACACACACACACTATTATTATTATTATTATTATTATATAAAGAAAAAGTGAGAGAACCATACATAGATACACACCTATATAGGATATATAGAAATGTGGATTTCATATAATGTATTCAACTTTCTTGCCATTTGCAGTTCTGTTTGCTTCAATATGTAATTGAACTCAGAACCAAAGCAAACTTCAGTAGTAATACTATTCAAATCATATACTACCATATACAAACCAAATGTACCTGTGTGGAATACTGTTGTACAGTTACTTCTTTGCTGTTCTGACAACCTTGTAAATCAGACTTATGTACTGAAAAAAAATGCTTCAATCAATTAACTGTCTAATAGATAATACAATAGTTTTGATAATAGTAATTCAAACTTTTAACTTTCATAAATAGTTCAACAAAACCTCATGGCAGTTGTGAATCCTTTTTGTATTTTTTGTAATTTGTACTGATGAAAATGATGATAATGGGTTTAGAAACCATAGAAACCCTACCATCACTCCTGTAAACTCAATTATTGTGTGTCTGTGGCATTCTGCTCAAAGATATTTCAGGGCCACTTTTAGCTCTGAAGATATCTCCTATCTCCTTGTGGTCCAGCATTATTAGTGTCCTGGCTTCATTTTATATAGAGTTGCAATAACAAAGTTTTAGCAAGAGAAGCCAAATAACAGATAAAAGTTAGCTAGCTAATAAAATGCACAAATATTAGGTTTTTGCTCATTAACTTTATCTTCAAATATTGGTTAGTAAGTAGCTCAATTTAATTAGCATTGTTATTTATGATGCTGTCAGATAACTAATATTTAGTACATGCTTAGTCTTCAATAACCTTTTCTGTACATCCCTTGTATTCCATGGCCCAGATGCACTATAATTATGGCAAAGAAATCATTTTACTGCACAGTACTGCACAATGTGATATTTTTTTAAACCAACTGGTTAATTCAGTTTTTCATCTAAAAATAAACAGACAGGGACAACCTTAATCTTAGGAAATTGAAGATTTGTTTATGATTCCAAACCAAAAAGCTCAAAGAGCTTATTTTTAGTGCCCAAAACTCTGGCACAGAACAATACGACATGGTTTAAAACTGTAGACTGTCCTGTGTAATGTGTTCCAACCGTAATCTTTTCTGGACAGCATCCATTAATTTATTCATTTAAAAAAATAGGTTGCCTTGTGTTGAGACAGCACTGTGAGCTCATTTGCATGTCGCTCCCCAAATGTGCTTTGCTATGCCGTGTGCTGTTAGCATGACCGGGAGTGAATGAGTCATGAGTCACTCCAAAGGTAAGTGACTCAGTCAGGTATAAAGGCAAGGTTAAAGTCCTGCCTGTTTATAAATGCTTATGATGCCCAACATGTGGATCCATGGAAGTGATGTTGTGTCATGAGGTCATGCCTTGCTTCTAATGAAATAACCCAAAGACATGTATCTACCAAGATGTGCCTCTTTCACAGCTCAAGGATACACACATAACATTTTGCCAACAGTTTCCACTCTTTGCCTGTGTTTGTGCTGCTTTCTATGCCAATAATGAAAATGAATCTGATAAAATGTGAGGCAAATATTGTAATTATGAAATATTGCCTAAATGCATGCGTTATGTATGTATATATAGACACACACACACACACACACACACACACACACACACACACACACACTTATATGGAGACTAATACTTTGCATTTATTTTGTGCCACTAAAATAAAAAAAAATAGTATTACTGTTGTCTGAAAGCTGTTTCCAAAAATATTCAGACAGATCACAGAAACTAGCACACATTGTAGGTTAACATTATTAAAGTTAATCTAAAATGTAGCAAGCTGTTAGCAGTGACCTACTTTATTTAGAAAAAACATGAAATACAGAGTCCCTTTTGTTTATTGAGCTTTAAAAACAGCAATACTGATTTCATATATTTACCCTACAAATACTCAGTAAAGTTTTTCATCCCTCAGTACACACTTAGGGATATATAACTGCACTTTTTAAAAAGCAAGTCAAAGAGCTTTTAAAAGTTATATCTCTGCCTCTTTTGTTTACTTGAAGTAAAATTATAGTTTTCTTCTAGGCATTTTGACAGAGCTGTAATACTGAGTTTATGTACACAGCTAAGTCAAGGTCTTCTATTATAACCGCATTAAATGTGTTCAGGAGGACTTAAATAATATTGGCAATGTGAGGACATCTATACAAGCTAAGCCTTTACACTTGCTTACAGTCACTGTCTGATGGATGATACATGCACAAACAAGGCTATATCCTAGAACTGGATCACAGGTCATGGTTTTAGTGCATGAAAAGCTCAGTAATCCTTTATGGGTTCCTTCACAGCAACAGCAGATGAGAGCCAATATGTCGGGCGCATCGTTTCCTAATGAGCTTCGCGACCTGCTCCAGCGCAGACTGGGAGATTTAGAGAATCAGCTTCTGAATAAAGTGGCTGAGCTGGAGGAGGAGAAGACTCAGCTGTACAATGAGACGGCGGCTCACCGCAGTCGCACGGAGAGCACCCTCAACTCGCTGCTGGAGAGGATCACTGAGCTGGAGAAAGGTGCGTGGCCTCTGTGCTGGCACCGTTTAACTACAGATGTGAACTACTAGCATTAAACATTACACTGTGTGCTTACATGCACAATAGCTAATGCCATGGCCTTGACAAACTCAGCTAGATTCTTTTTTACACCTGGCATTGCCATGTAATGCACATCAACTTATTGGACTTTTGAAGGTCATCACTCAAGACCATACACACATCTCATATTTCTGTTGACTCTCCAGATTTCAGAATTCATTGGTAACCTCTCGCCTATACTGCTTGCATTGATTACTTTACA
The DNA here is from genome assembly GCA_019176425.1 of Megalops atlanticus. Classification (NCBI taxonomy): domain Eukaryota; kingdom Metazoa; phylum Chordata; class Actinopteri; order Elopiformes; family Megalopidae; genus Megalops; species Megalops atlanticus. The sequence goes on along the minus strand of CM032875.1, from coordinate 27,061,267 downwards.
ACCTCTCAAAGCTGAAATTTTCAGTTGGGGTTTTATGTCAGGCTCATGTCTTGCTGAATTTTTAGGTATCCTTAACTTTTGGCTTAGAGGTTGGCATGTTTGGTCTCATTATCCCGAGGGTACTGGAATTATGAGATGGCACATGTAATTTGTAATATCTACACTGTTCGGTTGCAGGTAACAGTGGATTCAAGTCCCCAGAGGATTTTAAGATATCCCTCCCTCTCCGCACAAACTACCTGTATGGTCGGATCAAGAAGAGTCTCCCAGAGATGTATGCCTTCACCGTCTGCATGTGGCTCAAGTCCAGTGCCAGTCCCGGCATTGGGACACCATTCTCCTATGGTGTTCCTGGGCAGGCCAATGAGATCGTGCTGATCGAGTGGGGGAACAACCCCATTGAGCTGCTCATTAATGACAAGGTGGGTGCTTTTTCACAGAGGTGGAGCACTGTCCCTCTGTTCGTCTTGTGGTTTTGAGCCATTTGCAGATACTACTGTACCGTTACTACAATGTGTCTGAATGTGGTGTCACAACCACAGCTTCTGCCACCCTGCACTGAGACTTTAAGGTTTTCCACTGCTGCTTAATGAGCAGACAGAGAGTGTATGATATATGTTGTAAGAGGAAAGCAAATGGAATTGTGCTTTGTTGATCTTTGCAGAGAAAATACTAAATGTGTGGATCTGAAGACTGAATATACACCCCACAACTCATTATACAACTCATTATACAACTAGATAGATATAATGCAGTCATCACTGAGTAGCTACTATAAATATAATGTTGTCATGAAGAATCTTTATTAGGTAGTTAGCTCGCTTTAGTTTGCTGGCTCATGATAAGGGTGAAAAGATTATTATTTCAGTAGCTATTTTGCTGATTTCAACTATTCCACAGTTAGCCACCTGCATTGCAGATATTATTTTTGATTGTAATGTCAGATTATGAATTCAGAGAATTGCAGAGTACAAAAACAGTGCAGAAGACCAACTTAGGCACACATTCTTTCTTGATAAAATCCATGTTGTAGGTCATAGCAAAACATATCAAATTGCCATCTAACTAGAATGACACCCATGACTGATGACATCAAAACAGAACCCTAACCCAACAGGCTACAAATACAAATATCAAATGTCAAATATACTATCAAATACAAATATAGATAGCAAATAGCCACGTTTCAGTTTAACAAAAGGTACACTGAAACAAATAATTGATAATGTTTGTAAAAAACTATATTACTATATATGTGGCATTTTCCCCATTATTGTGGTGCAGTAACACCTAGGCCATGGTGTGAGATGGGGAAACGCATGTGGAATTATTGCATGCACACACAGCACCTCTCTGCGAAGACAAACACCTGTAATCTGGAGTGGTTTCGACTTTCGATTCATTAATTTCGAGGCAAATTTTAATCCTTATTTCGATTTTGGGAGAATATTTATCTTAGGGTTTACCATGGTTTTACCGCTGACATGCGTGACTGATATCTATGCCTTGTCTCTGTTGTCCTGATGTCCAGGTGGCACAGCTGCCTCTGTCTGTCAGCGATGGGCGCTGGCATCATGTCTGCGTAACCTGGACAACCAGAGATGGACTTTGGGAGGCCTACCAGGATGGGGAGAAGTTGGGATCGGGAGAGAACCTGGCCCCTTGGCACCCTATTAAGGCCGGCGGGGTTATTATCTTGGGTCAGGAGCAGGTGAGCACACCCAGAGCACACCCCTCCCCACAGAGCAGGCTCTCTGAGCTGCGCACATGTGCACTCCTTTCCTTATTCTTCACCGCACAGCTTGTCATTCCAGCCGCGTAGCTCCACTGTCTCCCACACAGCCTGAGCATGAGGAAATCAGCAAATTTATTTGACAGAGCATAAGTAACTGCACCACGGTCACCTGTTTATATTTCAGCTGAACACTTTTCTATTGTAAGCAGGGGAGCACAGGCAGATGGGTCTGCTTGTCTTCCTCAATTCCGCTGGAGTGCAGCAGCTGTGACTCTGCAGAGTAATCCACATGTCTTATAGCAGTGGCATTATGATTCAAGCAAACACATTCAATCTTTGCAGGTTTATTTCTGTGTATAACCAAATTAACCATATATAACAAAAATACCAAAGCTGGAATAATAATAAAGTCTGTCCCTTTTTGGCCCTCACAGGACACTGTAGGTGGGCGATTCGATGCCACTCAGGCTTTTGTGGGAGAGCTGAGCCAGTTCAACTTATGGGATCGTGTGCTACGGCCTGTGGATATAATGAACATGGCGAATTGCTCCTCCTACATGCCGGGCAACATCATACCTTGGGTCGACAACAATGTGGAAGTCTTTGGCGGTGCCACCAAGTGGGCGCTGGAGATTTGTGAGGATCGACTCTTTGATTCTTAAGAGACACTCTGTTTTGGGACCAAGCCTCTTCCAAGCCTCCCCCAGGTGCACCACATTCAAGCTGCTTCAGAGAAGCCATTCTCAAGGCAAGCATTTGGGGCTTGCAATAGTGTAACATTTTGGGTGAGCATCTGGGGGAGGTGTTAGGTGAAGGGTGTTCACTGTGCATTTGTATACCTGCATTCATATGCCATTGTCTCCTCGTTTGTTGGGACTTCATTGCTTTATGCTCTCAGGTTCATTCATGATAATATATATACTTTGTTTTTTACATTTTCATTGTCTTTACATTTTCATTGTATATTAATTTAATTTATAAAGCATCACAACTTCCAGTGCATTCCTTCCCTAACAAAATACACCTTTTTGAGTGAGTAATCATTATATTCAATATTTAAAATTTATTTGCTAAATAGGCCAATGTTAAATCATACTCAAATTTTGTTATATGGAAAACAATGGCCGCATTTTATGACAGAAGTGCAAATATGAGAACTCATTGACTGCGTAAAGTACAAGGTGCTTTACCGTGAATGGAAAGACAGCAAGGAAAGAGCTGAAACAGCAAGGAACACACTTTAGCTAGAACACTGCACCAGTTGCATGGATGACATGCACATGCACACACATATACACGCACTCCGACACGCACACACACACGCACACACACACACACACAGGATTTGACTTGTAAAACGTGTTTGCTTGTCTCATGGGTCAAAAGCACAGAGCTTAGCGTACAGAACACTCTCATTCTTGCCAATCTGCGCTAATACCTCTCTCCTAGGGCTGCTGTCCTGAGTAGATTTGTCACTTGGTCTGCTGAGGTGAATATCAAAGTCACAGAGGACCAACAACAATTAACAGCTACACGGTTTAATATTCCAGGAATTCATAGTTTAAATCAGACCTGTATAACACACTGATCAAGTCATGGGTGTGTTTGCTCCTACCACAGCTAAGGCTTTGATTGGTTGGATAGGCTAAATACATATATAGCCAAAACATAACTTTTTATGCTCAGTTAAGACTGTGTTAATCCTGAGATGGCACATTCCTGTGTTTTGACTGCTATTGAGTGCTGTGATGTGTGGTATGTTTTTTCTGTTGCTTTTTCTTCACTGCTCTTTCAGCTGGCTGATTTAATATGCTGGTGCATGTGATATCACCCTTATATCAGTGGCACAGTGCTCTTTAAGTATTCTCTTTTTCAAATATGTTTTTTAAAGCCAAAAACGAGAAACATTGATTTCTTAAATGAATATTATCCGGGAAATGTCTTATTTACATACTAGTGTCCAGCTACAGTCTTGTGCATACGGGCAATACTTCATTCTTCTTGAGATTTTTCAGAATTACTCGACTTTTTGAATCGCAGTTCATGTTTCTTTAGCTATTAATGAGAGAAACATTCCCCTGTGATGGACTGGGGTCATATTACAGTAGATGCCAAGCCATCCTTGGTTAGTGAGGGGATTCCTTAAGAGTGGACTGATTCAGATGTTCATGGGAAGGGGTGTCATGTAAAAAATGCCTTACTGTATTTGGTGAATTCAGAGCAGTTTGCTCACCATCTCAGATCTTTATAGGTTTGAGGGGCTCACAGAATGAATGATATGTGAAATCACTTTTTTACAGATCTGATCTGATCTCCTTTATGACATTTTGATTCCACAAAGGCATATCTGAGTAGTTACATTACATTTATAATTCATTTCTTTTATACTGTATATAAAAAATTCTGTAGCGGACAATGAGTTTCTGACAAAGTGTTGTCATATCTGCAGACATGACATTCCTTGGTGAGTTTTCTTAAAGTCATTTTGAGGACATTCTACTAGCCAATGCTAGTAGAAGCATTGATATGGAAGCTCAAACCCAACTTTAAGTCTGTGAATCACCAAGAGAACAGGTGTGATGCTTGAGATATCCCAGAAGAAAAATATTTTAATATGATACCACTAAATGATATACCATGATGTGTATATTGCATAGTGCAGTCACCTGCTGTATGTGCTTCTGGTCCAGTGGGCCTGTGAAATTAGCACATGATAAGATAATGTGCTGGCACAAACGCACAGACAAGCAATATCAGTTTTTTATTTTTATTAGACATATGTTTTTGTCTGCATTCATCTTTTAATATGAGGCCAGATTTATGGGCATGTGTTTAATGTTTTGTGACAAATAATGTGAAATTCTTGTTGATTCCACAACTACACACATTTTGGCTTGAACGTATGCACTTATAATAACTTAAACATTTTTAAAGATGGAATGACATCATAAAACAAGTTCAAGTGCAGTCTATCAAGTGCTTTTGAATGTAATTGTATAACTGTATGGATTCATTGTTATGTAATGTGATTTAACTTTAGCTAAATGCACTATAGCTGCACGTTTCCAATCTCAACACAAAAACATGTGTCTATTTACAGTCCATAACCTAAAAAGCACATATGGGCAGCTGACAAATTATTTTTATTCATCAATACCCACCAATAAATCTACTAATCACTAATTGTAATTAGTATGAAAAACATGCTGTGATTCATTATGGCCATACAGTTGACTAGTGGTAGCAACTTCAAAACAGTTTACTGTAGGTCATAGCTAAAATAGGCTTCTGAATGCAAATCAGGCATATTGTAATCACAATAAGCTTTCACCAGTTATTGAGGCTCAGACACAGCTCTCCAGTGCTGTATTCCAGTTCCCATGATACAATACAGCCCTGAAATTACAATAACAAAAGCATACCGGTGCTTGTCTGTTTGGAGGGCAACAGCACTTCAGATATGTACATAAATTGTCTAGCAGCATACAACTTCTATGCATTTCTAAAAGTGTATACTTTTGTAGGCAGCAGCAGCATATTCTGATTTTATCATTTGTGCAGACATTACAAAGCAATCAATGTCCTACTGTATGTAGTTTCTTCTGACAGTATCCTTCAGAGAACTGTTTTATTTGCTTGGAAGGGCCATGAATTAGGGGGTTTTACAGTACTTACGATTTTGCATTTATAGAAATTCTATAATCCATTTACACAGCTGGATTTTTACAGGAGTAACTGAAGTGCTTTGCCCCAGGATAGAGGTATCCCAACTGGGAGTCAGGCCTTCAGTCATAATGGTCTACATACTGCTACATGTTGTCTCTTTTGGCAACTCATGGCTCTTTATTTTATATTAACTATAAACACTAGTTTAATGTTCTGACCAAAGTTTTAAAGTATTTATGTACAGAAACATTCCAATTTCATCATCTAGGACACCATAATGCTTTTTGGTTGTCTGTGAGCTAAATGGGGAGGTGAGAGGTTTTTATGATATAATGATTTACATCCATCTGAATATACTGTGTGTTTAATCAGATTACTTTAGCAAAAAAATTACAATACCTAGGTGTGTGTTGAATAACATGAAAAGCAATGTATCCTGTACAACCTGTCTGTGTATTTTCAACTGTATTCTTTTTTTTTTTTTTTTCAGAAAACAAATTATAAAAAATATTGATTATGAGTGATTTTTATCAATGAAAAATGTGAGTTCAGTTGTGTCATAAAAATATCTAACTTAATTTAATGCAATGCTTTCATTATGACATGGATGGCCTTCTAAGGAGCATTAAGTGCCAAATATACTTTCAAGGTGTGTTTGATGCACCAAACCTTTCTTTTTGCCAATGAAAAAGAAGAGTCTATTTCAAATATGAAAAATAAGAGAGAAAATTTTACAAGGCAAGTGAACACCACCCTGCTATTGCTGTTACCTGTTTCTCACTGTGCATGTAAAGGGTTCATAAGCAGTATTCTGAATTCTGGAGGCTTGGCTGAATGTAAGGTCATTTTGCACCCAGTGAAAATACCCAAAACAGAGCTGTTACATTTCTGCATCCATCAATAAAGGCAAAAACATGCAAAATGATATCGGTGTCTTGAGATTGTATATAATGTTGCTGTCATGTGGAGGATGACATGCAGGCAAGGTGAAGCACATTTACTACTGGAGAATATTGTGAAACATGCCTGGTGGAGAGTCTCCTGGCACTGCGTTCTCTGTGGAGTAAAAGAACAGCATCTGTGCAGTTGACACACAGGTAAGCAAGAATAAGTGCCTTTGAAACATATCTGAAGAACAAAAAAACCAAGTCACATGACAGAAGAACAATTCTGAATTTAGATAAGTGGACGGATAAATAAGCAAAGTGAATACAAGCCTATAGAGCATCTAGTCATCAAGAGAAGGAGTTGGAATACACTTTTAATGAAGTCAGGAGGGAAGAATGATAAGAAAAAAGGATTTTGCAAGTAGACAGCCCTATAACAGTTCACTAAGAAAGTTATTATACTTTATTTACTTAACTGTATTTACTACATTTATTTTACTTTATGTACTTAATGTGAAGAAAGCAAATCATACAGGCAGGGTGGTAGACTTTTAGGGTCCTTTTTTAAAGGAGACTTAAAGTTTAACTAATGATTTCTAAATTTGCATTTCAAGAGCAAATACCCATGGGTTACCAGAAATATTTAGCACCAAAACAACAACCATGCATATAAATGATATCAGGGCATTGGCTTTGAATAAATTTCTAATCACACATTGGGAGGTACATTCATTCAAAGCCCAACTCTTATTGCTGTCTACAGGGCAAAGTAAACAGAGGGTCCCACCTAAGAAATAGGGCACTCTAAAAGCAAGACTGCCTGGGGAACAAAATGGAATTGGCAGGCATTGCACCTCTGACTACCAAAGCCCTTTAATGCAGACTAGAGGGGTTTAATAAACAGGTGGCCTCCATAGCATTAACCATGCTTAAGGGATGAGTGCAGCTCAATGCTATGATGAGGTTTGCAGGCTGCGGTTCACGTCATCGTGACAACAACAAGAACACTTCTCTCTGTCAGGTACATAGGATATAGCCAGCATGGCAATCGGACAAAAACCCACCCACGCTTAGCTGGTGAATATTGTATCCCACATAAGAATGGAAAATCTTTCTGTGAGGTAAGGTCCAGTAATGCAGATCTGTGATGAGCCGGTGCTTATTGTATCCCGATTAAGAATGGAAAGCCTGGCTGTGAAGTAGGATCTAAATATACAGATCTCTAAAGAACTGTTCTTCATTCAGTTGGTTTGGTTGGCATATGCCCTTTATACTCTTAAGCAGTGTCTTAAAATTACAAATAAAGCCATGATTAATACACATTACAGCCAATGTTGATGATGCTACCTATTTGCTTCATAGCAGCAAAATGTGACTGTTCATCTATGCATCATCAGTCTGCATTTCCAACATCTATGTATGTACCCTTACTCTATGTAGCAGGGTAACTTCACTAAGGAGTACCATGCACAGAGAAAACACAGAGGCCCTGAAGCATAAACTAAGACCACTTCTGTCAATCTGCAAGAATTGGATGATCACTGATAAAATTCTGCATCATACAGCGAGCCCTTTACCACCAGTGCAGGAACGGTAAAATGCTATGAAAATTCAAAAATACGAGAAACTATTGTGCCAGTCTGGGTATTTTGGAATTTTTATCAAGCGTCCTCATATCCACTGTTGATGCCATTCTGGGATTGCACAGACAAAGGACAACTGATCCCCGTATCATATCTGTTTAGCTGCTTTACAGCAGAGAGGACAAAATCAAACCCTATATATAAACGCCTTTTGTAGTGGTTGAGAGTTGTCATTCTGTGATATCCTGACTGTTATGATGTCATCATGTATAAACAAGGATGCCAGCCAAAAGAAATCTATTACACACGTTGTAATACACATGTAATGCAATTTTGCTTCAAAACTGAATTTTGGCAAGTTAGGAGTAAGTTAGCAAGTAAGTTGGCCTTGGCTAAACAGACACAGTTACAGTGCCAAACATGTAATTAACAGTTCCCTATATCCTTCACTATTGAACACAAAAGAAACTAGCTCATTCCTGTATTAGATACAAAGGAAGTGTGATTTATCAGTAATTCAAAAGAGCTGGGATGTGTTCTTGTCACACGTGGTGAAATGAACATAAAGTAATATACATATCTGGAACAGCTAAGCCTTGTGTGTGTCCCCTGTCAGGCTCTTAAGCCACGCACTAATAAAGTACAGCATCACAGAAACAATCAATGAATAATGCTGCATTGGGATAAGGTCTGCATTTACTCACTCATCCGTGCGGGAAAAATGAAACACAATAAAATCAATGGATTATTTTATGTGAGGTTTTAGGCTGCCTTTCATGAATATTTATGGGAAGGAATATATTTTTCTTCTTTTTTCAAGACTTTAAAAACTGATCCAAGTTTTCAATTAGTGATGTTGTGGTCAGATGTATGATAAATTCAATATTAGGCTGGGGACAGATTCATATTTGTTCAGAAGTAAGTCTGCAGTGTAAAAAGTGTAAACACTCTCTAGTTGTGCGTGCAATAGTGCTAAGAAAAGGAATAAATTGTATCTCATATTATATAAATTATATGCCCTGGTCATCGATAAAAGATGTAGTTGAATGCAAAAACAGACATGACCATAAATATATGAATATGAATGCATAGAGACAGGTGCTCTGTTAAAATTTGGATCAGCAGAGATTTGTATTCTCCAGCATAGATTTGAACAGCTGGACCCATGATGCTGAGTGACAGCCCTATCCACAGTTATTCACTTTGCTGTACTAATACAGGTAATTGAGGCATTTTGCACATGCTGTGCTTAGAGACATGGGAAAGAGAGGGGCATGTATCAGACAGGATGGAAACGTGACCAATGAGAGGAAACACTGGGATCATTTCAATCTCTCTTTTTTCCCAAAATCTGGAACAGAAGGTTAATAAAAGCATAGAGATCCTTTCTTGGCAACTATCCAATCGCAAATGAAAAATGTGATGTGCGGATTATAAATAACGTTAAAATGTAGGCCATGGCCAGAGTGCCTTCACTCTAGATCTCCTGCATGCTTTTTGTATCGCTTGTTCTAGCGTTATTCTTTCAAATGACTGCAGCTGTAATTACATTGTCAGATCTATGACCAACAATATGTAATTTCACAAAAATCATCTTTGTTCTTCCACTTGATTACAAAAGAAGTCTACCAAGAATTTGACGTCAAAATACATTGTTACACTGCAAGATTTCTGGCAACAAACTGTTCTGAAAATTGTGCCATAACTGAACATATTTATATTGTACATAACTATATATACACACTTTATAACTGTATATATTTGCTGAAAAATGCATATTAAAAACAAAAGCTAGGATCCATTCTAACACCTGATAGAAAGTTTGTTCCTCAAGTCCCTCCTCCAATACTGGAGTGAGTAAACTGAGAAGCAATGTGATTTTAGTTCAGACAGCCTCTCATTTCTGTTTTTGTGCAATTTCAGAAATATTATAATGTTATGGTTAAAATACGTGGCAGAAAATTATCAGTGCAACTGCTGCAACCAGACTACCTGATCAGAGGCCAGTGCATTTACAACACTGCAGTTCAAATACAATAATTTCTATGAGGAAACCTATGTTTTACAACATCATTTTGGAAATTCTCATCTGGGAAAAGTAAGCATATCACAGAGCACATGTTACACTGTAAAGAAGAGCCTTCACCACCTCTCCCTAGAGACTAATTGTCAATTGTGTATCATTTGTTAATTGGGTGCACATGTTGGCAATTTGTAGGGGAAGCAGCCTATTGCGTAACGAGCCACACCTTACTAATTGAAGCCTGATTAAATACAGGTGTGGCTGGGGAGCAGGGGAAGGCTTGTTTTGTCTCTGCTGTTGGTGTAGGCTGGTTTCTTCATCTTTGGTTTCAATTTTATAATAAATTATTGGTTTCTTTTACGCTTTGGTCCTTTTCGCTCATTTATGGGAGAAGTGTCAGCCAGCTTCTCTACATACACATATAACAAAAACTCTGGAATGACCATCATTGCCAGTTTACAACATGATGATGCCAATGTAATTTATTTAAAGCCAGGATAGATCCTTACAAAGTACTATGAGTAATTTTTCTATGTATTTGTGGTGTAGCAGGGCAAAAGTCTGGCATAGTGGATAATATGTAAAAATTGTAACATTTGTAACTTGCTCTGGATAAAAGCATCTGCTAAATGACAATAAAATGATGTAATAATGTAAATGACCAAGGCTGGTCTTTCATACCTTTTCATCTTTAGTGTGCATGGCTGCATTGTGTCCCAGGCTAAACCCCAGCCTTCTGGGAGGAGGGGGAATGGGGGCATGTACACGATGACACCAAATGTGTTTTTAACCTTGCCTGAGGTTGTGTTTAGCTTTATAAAGCCGTGTACATCTGCATTTCAGCCTTTAATTAAAGTCAGGCAGCTCGGCTGAGGCTGTTCGTCTGTGTACGGAATGCCATTGTTTGCAGCAAGGGGCCAATTAACCTGCCACTGCATTGACAGTTTAACTGCAGTGTGGCAGAAACAGTACAGTATCACAATATAGTGTCACATAGTCTTACAGTTCATGATGAAGGCTTTCTCTAACAAGCCAGAGGGACCCCTTGAATCTAATAATCAAGTGCTGCGTGATGCCATGCTCGTTCTGCAGAGACCTGAACTCTCCAGTAAAAGCGGCTTTGGAGTGACGGTTTGTGCTGTGATTTCTTTGATTATATAGGCTGTTCTCTATGCACATCCTTCTCTCCAACAGCTACGACATTTTTGATCTGAAGACCCTCTCTTCTGCTACCTATTTCTTCCAGTCTCTTATCTCTGTTTCTACTGTCAATAGATGTTCATGTGGGTGAGGGAGATAAGTTTGGAGTCCACCATATCAAATATTACCCAAAACATTTCCAAGTAATCTAAACAAATTAAATTGATTCCTTCTAAAATCTCTTAAGTTAAGAGACTAGCAACAGCCTGGATTTTTTTGAGGTACAGAAGAGGCAATTTTAGAGATTCCATTTCCAAAAAAATACTGCAAGTGCATCTCCGGCAAGTTTAGCAGGTAACTGTGTACAGACAATAATAATAAAAAAAAAAATTTCGGTGTGATGCAATGATTTAGAATTAATTGGTAACACACACAAGGGTGTCAGTAACTCTGTGCCTTGATTCACCCTAAATGCCAGATGCTGATTTCAATTTTAGAGAATCCTCATTAGCAGCAGCCATTTATTTATTTTTTAAATTTGTTACAATGTCATTTTTTCCTGCAGATCACATTATTATTTTGTGTGCTTTGGTATTACTGTGAGAATGTTGACTATTGTAATGAATCACAGTTTGCAAAAAGGGGGATGATAGGTTCTGCAAAACTGTAATAGTGTGAAATAGTGTAGTTTGAGGAGCAGACTGTCTGCTCAGTAATTACATTTTATCGCATTATCTACAATTACCACATTGTATCTGTTTAAATACTCTTATTCCAGTTTGTATGTGCAGATATGAAAAAGCAGATTTTAAGAATAAGGTTTATTAGCCACATTTGTTTATTTCATGAAATTAATAGCGTGTTGGCCCCGGTCTTTGGCTTTAATGTTTGCTTCAATGCACTGTGGAAGCCTGTCTACTAATTTCTGGCAGAATGCTAGTGGTATTGTGCTCCACTCTTCCCTTTAAATCATTTGTAGGCTCTACTACTGAAGAGGCCATCTTGGCCTTGCCCTAATTCTGCATTCCAATTCATCCCAAAGATGTTCTATCGGGTTGCGGTCTGTGCTGTATGCTTGCCACTGCAATATTCCAATGTTATTCTCTTCAAATTACTTCTCACATCCATATTTTTGTATTTTCTCACAATCTGACAGGGTGTCAGATTGGATAGTATTTATCACACTATTTACAGATGCTAGGATATTCATTTATACAGTGTAATATTTATAGAAACAGTTTGAGTTAAGTGACATACCTTGCTCAAATGCAATGCCCAACATCCATAGGGCAGGGCAGCAACAACATTTGGCATCTATTAACATAATAGACCAAAAGTGAATATAGATTAACCTACTAATAGTTTGAACATCAATTTCTTTTACTTGATGAATTTAGAAATCAGACCATCTGTGAAGTGTAAATGTCCAGTGCATATGTAATGCTACAATAATGCACACTGATTCCGTCGTACCATCTTTTGAGTGTGTCAATTAAGATTCCTTGCATTGTGTGCCATTGTGTGTCTTCAAAGCTGGTGACTAATTCAGAGGTTTTGTGTTTGAGGCAGTTCTGATATGAGCTTCTGATTTCTTCAGTTTTCATCATATTCTTCAAGCTTTGCCTTTCTTGTGCTTCTTTGGCAGGAGAGTGCTGTCTATCCAAAGGCTGCCTGTTCAATGAATCTTCCCACAGCACATGAGATGTCTTTGTCAACTAGCTGTGAGAGTGGTGTAAGCCTACGGTAGTCTACACCTCAGCAGTGAATCGTTAAGCTGCAGTTTAGTCTGGTCTTTTCCTGTAAAATTCTGTGGATTGCGCCAGCAGTTATAAATGAGTTGAATGCTGCCACATTTTTGACTACAATTGTTTTACTGCCAAGTAATTCTTCATTGCTGATAGGGTTAGTTGTGGCCTGCAGAGACTTTGGTGCATTTGATTGATATTTGTTCAGACAGATCTGCTTCATCTTCAGGAGAATCATAGACTCTGAGATGCAAGCACGGAACATTTTAAAAATGATTGATTGTACGTACTGTATTTCTGTGGTATTGTATTTCTCTATGCTGAAATGGCATATCCTGCAAATACATGTGTGCATGCTATTTCCTCATTTCTATATTGATAAGATATGAAGAGAAAGGTGTCACTCATATGTAAAATAAAGCTTTTTTGCAAAATTCTAAAACTCCATATGATGCCAACATTGTCATTATATAACCGGTGCATGTTTTTAGTTGCACCCTGTTGCATATGTGTGCTAAATATGGCCCACGGTGCTTCACTGGATATTAACCAGATGGAAAGCAGTTTTTTCTTAGACTATTAAGCCAGTAAAGCCAAATATGATAATAATCTTCATTTCCTTTCAAACAGTTAGAAATAATCATAATGTATACCTGGCCATTAGCCTAAACTAAAACTCTCCAGTCCAATTTTTACTCATACTGTCCAGTTTTTACTCATACAGTATACTGCAATGACTGACTTTCTGTACAGAATTTTTAATTTGTGCCTAGAGGCTACTGGAGGTCCCTTGGTACAGTCAGATACAAGACTCCTGTATGTGTTCTTATTGCTTGGAGGAGTACATTAGCCTATCCCCCTGCCTTGCTGCTCTTCCTTCTCACTTCCCACTGTCGGGAGAGTACCATGCATTTTATGGCTATTTGCCCTGGTCTGGGTTTTCTAGGATTCCTTTCCCTACTCAGGACCAGAACAAGCGCAGATAAGATAAGTCAACAAATACACACACATAGCAGGCAAGAGGGCAAATGGTCTACCACCATAAATACCCCAAAATCAGTGACCACAGCTGCAGGGGGTTGCCTTCTCTCCCCCCTTCTCCCCTTTCTGAGCACAATCGGGGTGTGTGTGTGTGTGTGTGTGTGTGTGTGTGTGTGTGTGTGTGTGTGTGTGTGTGTGTGTGTGTGTGTGTGTGTTTTTTCTTTGTGTGTACCTATACTTTCGGATCATTCACCCTTTTGTACCCCACAGTAATTGTACTCTCATGTCATGGAAAAATGTGGAAAACCCAATGTTGTGTGATAACACATGTATTTCTCAATATAGCAGCAAAACCACCATTTTACCAGTTCCTCTCAGCTAACTCTCCCCTCTCAACCCATGCCTATTAATGTTTGGTGTCATTGCGATGCTCATGAAGAGCTGAATGCAAAGATGAGGATCTTGAAAATATATCTGGTATATCCGGATGTTTTGGATCGAAAGGACAAAATTAAGTCCTGGAGAAACTTCCAGGCACTCCCCAACCATACAATTAATCATGCGTGGGTCAGGGAGGTGGAGAGAGCTTCTTCTTAAGTCAGGCCTAGAACAGGCCTCTTTGCTCAGTTTCGCTTTGGCTCAGTCTTTTGTCGTTGATCAGTTCCTTGCCTACGCTCAGTCATCCGTTCAGTCATCCAGTCCGTGGCTCAGTTTATCCTGCAACTTTTTGCATTTTTCCTTTTGGAGTTTTGCTGCTATTGTGAGTGGTTCCTGTATTCTTCCTTGGGAGAGGTAAACAATTGGCTTGGGTAATTTTCTCTGCACGCATTCATTCACCATTCTGTGATCCATCCATGTTCTTGTTTTGTTAATGTCTGTATGTAATTTAGTGTCTGTTATGGTAGTGGACCAGGTCTGTAGCCCAGACTTTGAATTTTGTCTTGTCTTAGTGTAACTGCTTAATAAACCTTTTTAATTTATTCCAGTTGTGGCTCTATATTTCTGGCAAAGGTTGATCCACCAGACTGCTCATCTCCTATCAACGAATTCGGTTATTTAATTGATAATTAAGATCTTTGATAATAATTATTAAATTAAATCATTTTTATTATTATTTTACATGTTGGTTAAGTGAGGAGTTTTAGTAATTGACGTCATTTGTGTCCGGTATTCAGAGTGCCGGACGATAAACAAGGGCGTTAATTTCTAAGACCGCTGGGTTCAGACCATTGAAGTTTTATTAAATCCTCACTTCCCCGACACCACCTTACATCATTTCATGCATCGGACGTTGACATTTTCCAGCATTTCATGCCAGTGGGTACCCATTGAAAAATATTATGTACCTATGAGGGAAAATGGATTCATTAACCCAAAATATGTGTTCAGTGATTACTAACTTAGATAAAACCAAATATTTACCTGCTGCAGTTATTCCAGTGCTGATTTGTACTGCAATTGTTTTCAGTTGCTGAAAGACTGTTGTAATTCTTAATTTTAATGAGCCCACATTAAACCTCCCTTGTGATGGGATCTGATGTCACCATCCTGGCTGGTGCAGCTGTGCATCTGGATTACTAATGCTTCATCATGCTCCCATTTTCCTGTTGGATGCACAGTCCCACTCAGATTATGCACTTCTGGGGTCAATCATTGGTCCCCACGGTTTTAAGCTGTTGTGCACTGACATTTGCAGATGGTTTTATTTCCATCCAAAAATGCCTCCCCCCATTTCCATCAAAGCAATTCAGACTTCACAGGCAGTGAAAAGCAAGCCAATGGAAAGTAAACAATAAAGACGTGCATAAAGTGATAATGTCCACTGGGAAATCGGGATTCATTTTTTCATCTCAGCACATAAGTCAAACTGAATATTATGTAATGTTACATGCAAGTGCTTGCACATTAAAGACATGTGGTGATGTTGTTACGACCTGTTGCAAATTGTCCTTATCTGTAGACAAAATTCTAATTCAAAACCTAGAGTTGGTTCTGTCCGGACAGTTTCAAAGTTGTATTCTTTTCTCCTGATCAAGAGAGGGTGCAGGCAGTAATATCAGTACAATTATTACTATAGCTATGACAGAAACAACATAATATAGGACATGGTGGGTTGGTTCCGAATGAACTATATGAATGAGACCACCATCTCCACCAGGTGGTGGCCCATGAAATTACTAGTCACTATCCTAACCAACCATGACTGTATAACTGATATGAGTCAATTGACACTAATGGGAAAATATGAATGGTGGGATGCATGGATGGATGGATGAATATATGTGCATGATGATAATGATGTTACTACTACAACAACAACTAATAATAATAATAAAACATGTATTCACATAATGTGGTTGCATTAGATACACTATCTGATCAAAAGTCAACTAACTGCAGGCAGATGGGTATGTCTGGTTTGAAGAGAATAACAGCAGCCAGCTCAGAGCCCCAACTTCAACCCCATGGAACATCATTGGAACAAAATTAAATGCTGACTTATGGCAATGCCAATTAGGCCTTCTTCAGGAGTAGAGCTGACTAATGCTTTAAAAGGGGAGTGGAGCACAATACCACCAGCTCTCTACCAGAAATGAGTAAACATTCTTCCACAGCACATTGAAGCAGTCATTATGGACAAAGGCCAACATGCTATTCATTTCTTGAAATAAAAGCTTTATCCAATACATGTTTTATGTATCTCTACCTGTGTCCCATGACTTTTGGTAGGATAGTGCATGTCTAATTTGTGTTCCCCTTTTGTTGCTATCTCAAAATTTTTAAAATGATAAAGTCAATGATTTCACTCCTCCAAAATATGCCAGGGCCATGAATTGTGCAAATGGTTTGTGCTGTCTCAGACCCCTTTTATGCACATCTCATTCATTCGAGTATTTGTGCCAAAGGAACCCTGAAATAGAGGACTGTGTCAAAAGGGCATTTTCAATAAGGAATGAGTTTTGCCTTTCCTTTAACCAAAGACATCAGCTTTTAGCCCTTGAGGCATTATTCTACGCAAGGTGATATGCAGTCTTAAACTCATCTGGGATGACGCAACATGAATCAAACTTTTTTTCTTAACTTTGACTCACAAAAAATCCACATATTAATTATAACTATACACTATGATCACTATGTATTTTGCCTGCAGAATATGGAATAAAATTATTTGAAGCAATTAAATATTTAATCCTGGTGTATTTTTGTTTGTAATTCATACTCTGTTTAACATTTTTCAGAAGATGTCAAAACCAGGTATTGTGTTTATATACATGCATATATGCATACATACATATATATACATACACAGTACCTCAGAATGCAACTATGTATATAAGCCACAACGCAATCAAGGACAGATAAAAGTACCTTCAAAACTACCCATCTTATCATTTCTTTGGATGGACCAAATAACTGTGTGCATTCTCACTACAGTTCAAAACCTCTTTGTCTTCTCTCTAATGCGTGTTTTTGCCACAATACTATTATGTCTTTCTTCTACAGCTGTCTCACTGCTCATTGTTGTTATGCTTCTCTAGGAAACAGCTTGGCTGAAACAGCTGCCAGCTCTAGCGACATTGTTGCATTGTCAGTTAACATTAGCTAGTCATTTTTCATTAGCTGTTGGTAGTCCTTCTCGTAAGCTCCACTTGTGAAACTTGACGTTGAATGCATTTCTGGCTAAAATTTCCTGACTTGTCAGAAGTTTAATCACAATTCAGGGTAATGCTCACAGGAACAATTATCATAGCTCTAAAGCACCTGGCACACTATCAGATCTGCACCTTTTATTTACCACACAGGGTGCTTAGGTTCAACAGTAATCATAATATACTCCTAGAACCTATCAGGGGAATAATTAACTGTCTGTTCTTAGCCTTAGAGAATCCAGAGGCAGGTGCTTACTTACTACTGTGGGCTGTGTGTTGTCAATGTTGTCAAGATGCCGAGGTTGCAGATCTTTCATCCTGGCATGGTAGGTAAACTTACTGTGAAAGATCATCTTTCTGTTTTTAGTATAACCAATTGGAACTACTGTAGCCCAGTTGGAGGAACAGTGTGTTTGTGCAGGTGAAAGGAGATTTGATATGATTAAGCTATTCTTGTAGGTATCCTCACAGGATGAAAACATTAATCTAATTCAATATCAAATCATGGGCTAGTTCCCTTGATGCAGCACCAAATCCTGTTTAAAAATACTAATAAATACTGGATAATACTGCAGTATGGAAGTACTATAATTCATAAGCCTAGTTATACATAGCATGCATATCTATGTGCATGTATGTCAGTCAACACAGAGAATGCCACAGTGAGCCTGTTGTAACCCATATATAAAGACACTTTTATCTCTGCAGTTAATTCCTGCGAGAGTTGTCTTTCTGCTTTGTCCAAGGCAAGACACAAATTGTGTAGATTCTTATTCCAGTAAATGTGGTCAAACTACTTTTTTCTAATCTATTGTAGCAGTATTATTTGATAATTGTCTAAAGCTAAGAACAACCCTATATTAAATAGGCAAAGTCTAAATGTGCAAACTGAAGCAGCATGGCCTTTGTGGCCTTGCTCAAGGTTATAGCAGCCTCAGCTCCCATGGTGAATAATTGCCTTTGGGCAGCTTGCCAGAGTCTTACAGGGCTTCTGCTTCCTCTGTGTGTCAACCTGAGATACCTAACCACTATACTGTACACACTGCACACTCTTTCATGACAGTATATGACCATTCATTTATGTAATCACATTTACATTACTTTCATGTTCAGTAGTTTGGAAGATGCTCTTATGCAGAGCAACTAACATAGTTGCAATTCTTACATGTTAACCATTTATACAGCTGGATATTCACTAAAGATATTTATTTATATAGCTGGATATTTACTAAAGATATAAGTACCATGCCCAAAGGTACAACAGCAGTACCAAATGGAACTGGCAATCTTTGAGTTACAAGCCATGCTTCCTACCACTACACCACACTGCTACCCCACTTACCAGTGCTGGATTTTGCTATATCTAAAATATGTATTGTTTCTTATTACAAATAACATTTTTCCAGTAGCATCTGTGGACAGTTCATAAAGGCTTCTGTGTCACCTGTGGATTTTTCTAATATCAATTAAATCATCAAGCTTAATTACCTTGCAATTATACCCAGCTTCTGTGGATTCTCTAATTCTCTCTTCTGTTCTGAAATTGCTTAGCCATCTTAACTCTATGGATATTTGTACAGTACCATTGGTAAATAATATCTAAAACTGACATGTTATTTAAATAAATGAACTTTCTTGAATGCAAGGCATGTTCTTGCTATAATTTTCAGTGGCTTCAATTAGTACTGTAATTGATGTCATTGCATACTGATCAGCAGGTGCACAAAACTTTGACACAGAAATCTGTCTGTGCACAATTGATCGACAATGAGATGATGGCACTGATGATGCTATAGTCCAAACCATCTTGCACAATTAAAAAGCTTCGACATCTGCATGATGTTAGATTGCACATGTTTAGTAGGAATACCAAAGCTTACAGCACATAGATCATAGTCTCTGTCACCATGAAGATTATAGTTTTAAACAATTGGGCCTGTGAAACAAGTGGAAAACTAACAAGATCTGAATTATAATGGATAGTAACACATCACAAATTATGGCAATTTAAAAAATCCATCACGTAATGTCCACACACAAAACTTATCAAACCGAATCCTACAGTTGTAAGAATTGGCCTTTTAGATGAAGACTTTTTTCGTGGTCAATATTGTGTGCCACTTGTTTTTAGAATCCTTGTCACAACATATGTGTCAACAATGAAATTGTTCAAATATCACTCTCATTTAATGTGGTTGCTGAGATTAACTAAAAATGTTTTGAAAAAAAAACAGAAAAGTTAATCTTATATTAATTAATTAGTTTAGACTGAAATTGGGCCTTTTTGAGAGGGGGTGATGAATAAAAATCGTACAGTATATAATGAAACAAAAAAAAGGAAAATCTGATTAAAATCCTATTGCCCATAGCTATTTGATTAATTCTTGTAGCTAATTCAAATAATGGCGAATAATTTGGCATTTACCTCCTCTAATCTGAGTGGCTGGGAGCCGCAGAAGATTACAATGTCAAGAGCAGGGAATGTGTGGAGTAATCCGATCTGCACATGTGCAGAGCGGAGAGGAGACGTGAGCTGATCAAAACAAGAGCACAGTTGTGCTGCCCACAGGGGGTACAGTATTAAATGCACAGGCCTATGGCTGTCTGACCCGTAAGGTAAGGTGTCCCAGTTCCTCTCACTCTCCTAGTTTACACATGTAGCTGCTGCCACAGAGCTTGCATGCAGTTTTCAGGTTTATGTTGCTGTTCCTTCATCCTCTGAAGTCTGTTACTCTGCCAATGAAGGGGAAATGTTATACAATTACAATTTATAGTCAGGTTCAGGTTGCCTGATTTCAAGTTTCATAAATGATTAGACAAAAAAGGCTAAATTAAGAATATAAATGTGACACTTACTGTATGCATGTATGACATGTATGTTAATACTGCATAATTTCCAGAACTATAAGGACAATAAAAACAGACTAAAGTGGCACATGGTTACACATATTTGGTGTGCATCTATTATTGGCCATTAGTCAAATACATACACTGTGTTTGTATATTGTCATTTTACATAAGAGCATCTGCCAGGTAGATAGATCACTATACTGTTGATATCAAATCCCAGCAACATTTATCTTTGTATTTTGAATAGTAATGGTTGATAGTATTTGGCAAACAACACTTAGTTTGTAAATTATATTCACAAATTATAACCAAGTGGTCCGTAGGGGGTTGATATGATATTAAATTCTGATGACATGTTGAATAATTTGTTAAGAATTCAAGGTAAAAGAGACAGTAGAGGTGGCAGTCAATCATTCTGATGCTTAAGAGGGATTATTGTTCCACATTGCCTTGAAAACAAAAGCAAAAGTAGCACACATTCAGAGCTGCAGCATGGCAGCACACACCAGATGCTATGTTCTCTGAAAGAATGCAGGCACCACGCTCTTAGTGTCTGCTAGCTCAAGGTCACTGTCATCAGTTATGTTATGTATTCCTCTGGAGTGCGCTTTAACCCAAGAAGGGTGGTTGGTACAGATGGTTAATGCTTCTTTATCACATTCATCATGTCGCTAATGACAGAGACCATTGATCATCATGGGGGCCCGATCCAGTGGACTACAAATCCTTTAATGTTTTTAGAGGTCGTGTACTTTTTTGTCAGTGCAGTCAAAACAGAACATCTAGTGTGTGTTGTGTAACATTTGTTCCCTTCACGGCTGAGCCACATTTAGATGAAAAGATGAGAAGCATGCTTGCTTCATGTCAAAACTGTGGATAATGCCAATTTCCTCTCAAAAACAATATTTTGTATATGAAAATATTGTGTACATATATTTTCAGGAGCCGAGGTCCAGTATATGACATTGCCCTACCTTGGGGTCTCAGGCACTTCAGGTGAAGGAGGTGCAGAGGGCTTCCCTGGTCTTTGCTGACCCAAAGGCACAGAACTAACATGTTTACTCTACTTTGACTGCATTCGATCTGGGACAGAATGGTGATTTCATCCGTATGTGTATAAAAACATTCAATTCAAAGTTGATAAGGGATAAGCATAAAGAGAAGGTGATTGCCGGGCTCTGTTGCTGTAGCGTGCACCGCTACAGTGCTGTGCGGTTCTGTTGCATCTCCAGGCTGACCTTTGCTCAGCAGGGCTCTGTTGTGTGTTCAGCAGGACACAGCAGTGAGCAGCAGGGCCCCTTAAAGCAAGGGAGTCCCAGCTGAGTAATAATTAATAAAGGCTAATTAGAATGTGAAACTCCTTCCTGCGTGATGGCGTGGATAAAAATTGACATGAAAGGAAGAAAGCTGTCTTTGATTGTAATCAGTTCAAACCAGCTGTGTGTCCCAATGGACATTGTTTGGATCAATTCTATTTTCCATAGCCTTCTGTAGTTGCAGATGTCTACAATAGAAATCTTTCTTTTTCTTCACATATGGTACCCATATTTAGGAATCACATCAAACTGTATGTTCCTCAATATTCTGCACTTCAAGATTATGTTTATAGAGCTAATACAGTTTGTAGCTTTTTAGAATACGCATCAAGGTACTGGCATAGTTTTTGTTCTTAGCGTCTGGTGGTGTGTGAAATACTTCACAACACATCAGCTACATCAATCTAGGTCATAAGCCGTGCTCTTTATGGCCGATAAACATGTTTTTCTTTTTTTTTTTCAAACATCAATAGCTTTTGACAGCATTCCCCTATTCATCTCAGATCTGGCCCACTTTGAAACCGTGGTCTGTAAATGTGCTCTAGTCTGTAAATCTCCAGTTACCAGGCCTCGTCGTAGTCTGCATCCTCTCCTTTGTTTGATTCCTGAGAGAATGGTGCTCACTGGAGAAGCAGAGTGGAGTCATCTGGGCATGCTCCTTCAAAGCCCCTATGTCTTCTGCAGACTTTTTCATTACTTCTCAAAGTTTTGCTAAAGGAGTGAGCAAACACTCGATTTAGACTTCTTGTTTGATCTTGTAATGGATTGAAGTGGGTGTCTCATATGGATAATGCATAGTCCAGTGATGTCATAATCAGATTTTATTTTTGATTAAACTACACAATGCATGTCAACAAAAAATGAACAGCTAAATGTGAACCAATGTAAGGAAAAGACAAAACAAAACCCCAGGTTCTAAATACAATATTCAAGGTAAACATTATGCACCAAGACTGACCTTGGCATTTTCAAAACCCCATTCATGTGATATACTGCAAATGTATTCATCATAACAGATTGTCAGATTGAATGGCTGACAGTGCAAAAATGTTGCATTCGTCAAAAATAATGAACATTCCCCATGCCTTTATATTCCATGCCTTTCAAATGCAGAATGCAGAAACAGCATTTACCAAAAATGCTTCTTGACCAGCATCCCACTGGAATGAATAACAAAACAAGAAAAAATGCATCACCTGTTTTTGCAAAGTTAGTATCTGAACCTCTGGAAGAAGAGTATGTTTTTTGATCTGATAAATGCAGATTGTTTACAAAGTCTGGGCTGCTCACACTGCAGTGCAGAAAACCAGCCTGTCCAGAGACACCGAGATGCATTTTAAAATGTATTCCAGGGGATTACTGCTGGTTTATTGATAAAAGTACATGTGTTTGCCCTCGAATGAGGAAAGCTCTTTGTGCTGTGCTAAAAGATTATACCTTACATATATGTGTCTTTACAGGTGTCTTTAAAGCAACATATATCCAATATATAATAGGATGAATATGATGTACACAGTAAATAGCATATAGTGTCTCCTTAAATGGAGTAGCAAGTTTAAGGTATCTGCATTGCACGATTTGTTCCCTGTGAGTTTAATTACTTATGAAGATAAAAGAGGAGTACAAAAGATTCTCAGAATGATGGCGTCCTAACTTTTTTGTTGAGTAGAGTAGCTGCTCACATAGAAAACACAAAGCTGTCTTACGTAACACTTTATCCAGTAACAGGTACAGTGTAGACAACCTGGCTTTGAAGTTGAAACTCAAATAAACCAAAAGATATTGAGTGTAATATAGTGGACTTGCAAGTTTCCATCTGGGAACTGAGAAAATGATTTTGTGGAACACTTCCACTATTCCCCTTGGAAGATGATTCTGTTTATGCCATCTATGAAAAAACTCCATCTTTCCTCTACCTTCTTCTCCTTCACAGATTCAGAATGATGTAGTACATGCTGGTGAAGACAATGTGTGTGAACACTGTGGGGGCAGCTCCTTAAAATCTTTTCCCCTTCCTCAGAGCAAATTTTAAAGATACAGAATTATTGCAATGTATATATACTGTTGTAAAAGCCAACTGGTACAACATACTGCAGCAGAGTTTTTTCATTTTAAGTGGCCAGTGTGTTACATACTGTTGCACAATTATATTATGAAATAAAACTGTGATTGAAAACATTGCTTTTAAGTAATCCAGCCTATGAATTTGTAAATGTTTTTTAGTTTGGTGGCTGCTGCAAGAAATGCTTTGAACTGCTGCTGAGCATATTTCCTGAGATATGCTTCTGAGCAGCTTTTGATTTTGAAAAGTACTTTATTTACACCCTGATTAATGCATTGATTGTATAGACATTATTGCAGATACATTACAAAAGTTGTGTGCTATGAGTGCCCTTAATATGCCCCCAATCCTGAGTCGTAAACATTCTCTTTTCCTTGTTGCACTTATCAATGTTAGCCACATGACAGCTCCATATATCACTTGAAGAAGTTTCTGTAATTTCAATCATTTCCAATACTGTGCATACAAAAAGGATTTGTACAGCTCAGTAGGATTGTATACAATAGATAAGAATGTGCCTTGCATCTGCTTCAACTATAACCTAGTTACTATTTATGATGCGTTAGTCACATGCTACTGCAGCAATGTCTCTTTGTGTTGTTTTCCACTGTAAGCCAGAAAGAAATACAATATAAAAACTAAGATGAAGTTCGTGTGGGAAGGGTATCGTTAATATTTGGACCCAGTTATGGATGTTGTAAAAAGCTGTTGTAAAATACTAGAAGGGCATCTCTGTCTACATGGTGCAAAAAGAGCACCTTTACCAGTGTTTCAAAATTCAAACACACTCACTGCACGGCACTAATTTAAAATCAACTAATTTAGACAGTTCAAATCCCATAAATTGGACAGCTCACTTCAAAACACTCTTTTGTTAAGAATTATAGCAGCATTAGGAGCTCTGTAGGCAGTAATCACACGTCTCCGTTTTGCCAGCTTTGACCCCCGCCGCACTCCCTCCTCTTCATAACCACTTTGATCTAATCTTTGTGCCAGATTCTCTCAGGAGAGTTCAATGGCACTTCTGACAGAGCTGTTGAAAAGAATCTGTTAGTATTGGCAGACAAGGAACAAAGGGAAGCCCAGGCACAGAAGATGGAATCGCGCCTGTGAGAACCTAGCAGTCAGAGGGAGGGAGCAGACAGGCCTTTGAATGGTGTGACAGCTGACATAGGAGCCTGACATAGTATCTGAACAGACAGAAGGATACTATACCTCACTTACCACGTGAAACTAATTTTCCTGGTCAATTGATGAGCAAATCTAGTAAATGCTTCTGTTAAAATGTACATGTAAAACAAAAGCATGTACAAGATTCTGCTGTCTTGGTAAACCTAAAATGCATTGTTTTCTACAAATCCAACAAGATTTTACTGTCATACCTAACCTAGCACTCATGATACCAAAGAACCAATGGAATGAAACTTATAAAATGTAACTGAAACAGGGAAACACTGTTGACAAATAATACTAAACCTCAGATTTTCTGGGGTGAACATTGTCGAATCCTCCTGTAAAATGTACTGATAGGACATCTGACGTTCTCTGTCGTAGCAAATAAGTATATTTTTGAATGAAAAGGCTTCTCACAGAATTACTAACACAAATTTAGGCTTGTCCCAACGTACCCAAAAGACCCCTCAATCCCATATAACCCTGTGGAATACAATTTGTTTCTGTTTGTTTTGGCAATCCTCCACTGTTATTTCTTACATCTAGACTTAAAATATATCCCTTCAGCCTCTCCCAACTGACAATTCTCTTTGTGTTAACCAGGAGATATGGAATGGCCTTCCAATTTTATCAAAATGGCCAACAGCCAGAGATGGTTAATCCCTGGCTAGGCCCTTTATGGTCTAAAATATGGCAGATATATAGAAAGCCCAATGGCTCTTCCATGATGAGATGTGTTGTGTCAAAGTTTATCCCGTAAATGCGGGCTAGAAAAAGGTAAGAGGTTATGATACACACGATAGAGCACTTGCTAAGTAAATATATTTTTGTGTAAGGACACCAATCCTGTTGTGCTAGATGGCACAAGTCAGCATGGATTGCAATCTGTCCAATGTCTGTTAATCAATGTTTTAGGTCTCGTTCTCAAACTTCTTTTGACAGTCTTGTCATTCAGTGGGAAAACAGAGAATGTTTTGTTTGTGGTTATTTTTCCCAGAACTGACTTCTCATACGAGGCTGAATGGCAGATGGCCTTGTGACTGGTGTCGCGTCACTCTGAGTGAACGCAGGAAGATGTGGACTCAAACTTGTTTCTTCATATGCTGGTATTTATGGCTGATAGAAGTGCAAAGTCATTTTTATGTAACAAATGTCCCTCTTCATTAAGTAATCTGTGCATGCACTTGTATACCTCTTGGTCATGTTGTGTTCTGCTACTTTTCAGGGATACACTGTGACACAATCATTGGTCACCCATCGATTAAATGATTGATCGTTATGTTCCTGTCAACCTATGCACAGCATGGTATCTGCTGTTCAAATCTGCGGATTGAGAATGAGAGTTCTATTGACTGAAGTACTAAAGTTCCAGCAACTGCAAATGAGGTCTCAGCAGCATTATGTAGAGTAGCCTGAGGTGAATGTCTCCTTTTATCCACACATAAGAATTTTGTGTAGACATCAATTATGCACCAAGATTATGAATGTATTAATGAATATGCAAATACTGTGCGCATATCCCAACCCCCAGGCAACGTGTTGATTTTTGCCAATGCTTGCTATTAGGATCAAGTGTACAGAGAAAAAGGGAGGATTCGTTTACACCACTGCAGTTATCCTGCACTTCACTAGCTTGAACACACCAGAGCCTGAGCTATGCACAATTTCTACCTATGTTCAGATCCCACTGATCCCAGCCACAAAATATATTTGAATTAAATTCTGTATGGACAGGTAAGTTTACACTTTCAACGTGCATACACACACATACATACAAACACACACATATAATATACACGTAAGTGTTCTAAGTAGCCAAATTCAATTTTGCCCACCCTCTCTCAGTATTTTTATACAAAAGCCCATTTGTTGCATGTCCTTGTGCCTTTAAGTGATGTTGGCAAATTGTTTAGCTAGTGTCCTTGAATACTCCACTCCATGAAATGTTTTGCTTGTGTAATTGTGTTTATTCCTTTGTTCAAGCTCTGGCACAAGGCCAATTTGCCTGCCTGTGCCTGCCTTTTCACTGTATTCTTCTCGAAAATACTTGAAAAGATCTCTTAACATGCTGGGATATCACTCGTCTCAGCCATCTCCCTTTTGCTTAGAATGGCAAAAGTCTGGATTGACATTTAGGTTACCATCAGGCAAATTTTATTAAACTTCAACCATCCCATATATTTGAATGACATTCACTTTCTTGCCGTTTTGTCAAGATTTCAGACTCAATACATAAAATTTACCAACACTTTCAAGCTAACAACATTTTTCAGCACTTTTTACTGTACATGGCAAGAACATTAATTTGCACAAATTGCAAAATCATAGGCTGCACAAAAAAGACTAAACTCGTGCTATAACTACAGGCACTTCAATTAAATTAAATGGACATTAATGACAACAGAGCTCTCTTCGTAAATAGAATACTTAGTGCCATTCCATAAATTGAGCTTCAACTCAATCTATCCACTCCTTACACAAATGGCACCAGTTTTA
Organism: Megalops atlanticus; assembly: GCA_019176425.1. Lineage (NCBI taxonomy): Eukaryota > Metazoa > Chordata > Actinopteri > Elopiformes > Megalopidae > Megalops > Megalops atlanticus. The sequence continues at coordinate 27,033,960 of CM032875.1, read as the reverse complement.
GAATTAATTGTAACATATTACATAGCTTCTCCAGTCTTCTACCACAATTTCCCATAAAAACAATTGTTATTATGAAATACCAGAGCAGATCACCTATTGATTGTTGCATAATACATTATAATCTCATTTTGTTGATATTTATAACTTCTGGGGCATTTCTCAGGTAAGACATGTTGACTGATTAACTAAAACACTTCAAAAGATTATCTATATCTCTGTATCTTACTGTTTTTTAAAAGACAATGATGCTGATGGTACGGTGCAAGGCTGGAAGCAGCAGTCAAAAACAGCATGGCTGCAGATCTTGTGACAGTACTGTGAAATTCACTGGTTGCCATGATGAATACGGCCTCAGAATCAACCACTGCGGCTGGCGCGTGGCAAGGACTACACCTGTGCAATGCAGGTCGAGGAGCCCGTCCCAGAGTAAGTGAGCAAAGGACGAAATTCACCCTTCTTCTTCGAAGACGAGCTGGGGCATAGGCTTGAGACACTACCCACATGCTTAGACTTCATTTCAAAGTTCGGGGAGTCAGGGGAGAAACTGAAGTCTGCCACCTGGAGAAACACAAACACATATACGTTCAGTTCAAGGAAGGTTGTAATATGATGTGTAACTGAAAATAAATCATTTTGTGGAAGCTGTATTCCCAGCCTGTGGGAAGGGGTAACATAAACATAACATCAGTACACTGGAGAACTTCAGGAAGTGAGAGACACGATCTGGCATTCTGACTCATCCCCATATCCCCCTGGCTAGGTTGTCTGTTCAACAGTGAGCTTCAGATCCACAGAAACGTCTCTCCTCATCATCTCCTGAATCATTGAAAGGTGGTCCCTTTTGAGATGAGTGTCAGCTAAAGCTAAAGTATTGGGGGCCAGCCTAAACTTTCAGCCAGGCAGTCATTCAAGACTATATAACTGTATCAGGACAAAATTCTGTGCCATTACAGAATAACATAAGGAGCAGTGGTGAGGCCTGGTGACATAAAAGTGTAAATTTAGGATGCACCTCCTTCTTTTTGTGTAGAATTACTTCTATTGTCACTGGGAAAAGAGCAGTGCAACATGGCCTCCTGTATGCCACAGGCTCCTGTTATGGATGTACTCCATTTCAAAGGTTTGAAGAGATGCTGTGTATCAGTTGGTCTTGAGTGCCCTCTAGAGTACAACAGCTTACCTACATTTCTCAGATAATGCTGTGCGCTGCACAACACATTCCGAGTTTACATTTCAACCTTAAGCAAAAGCCTTGCTAAAAAATAGTTTAATAAAAAAGCCTTTAGAAAATGGATGTATCACTTATGATTCTTTATTACAGTTGTTAAAGGTTTGATGTTTCAAGAGAACAGAGTTATCAGTGTTGAAGTAATTGAAGTGTTGATAGTTGAAGTAGATTTCTGACACATACCTCCACCTTGCCTCTGGCAGCTGAGCGATTTGAACGACAGACCGTGACAATGATGAGGGAGAAGGTGGACAGGATGAGTGTGCCACAGGTAAAGATGAAGAGCAGGTTGCTTGTCGCTGTGAATAATATCACAGGAACAAAGTTTCAGCATAGAGTGCTTAGTGAAACGGTTGAATGTTTTTAATTGAAAAAAACCTAGGTCTGCTTAACTTATCTTTTTGTTAACAGTTGGTTTTACACAGCACACTGATTCCACAGAAGCAATCATCACCCATAACCTACTGCTTTAAAGAGAAGAACTGGTGTATGCAAAACCATATTTAATGTACTGACTGTAGCTCCTCCTATTTTCTCGAAGCTGGATACAGAGTTTTAGCAGTCTTGTTCAATTGATCATCCAACTAGTCACTAAAATACAAAATCAATCTAGAATCTAAGACCAGAAATGTCAGACCATTTATGAATAAGCTTACAATACACACTCTACCATCCTCACCCACTATATCTAAGTTTTCAGATTCACTGGGTGTTAATCATTTATTTACCATGAAACCACTGATGCATGCACACGATGAAGGATATGAGCAAGACTAAAAAGCTATACAGTGCAATATAGTTCTTAAACCTCTGCCTTCAACACACCATGGATCTATAAAGCAGCCATACATTTTTATAAATGTTATAGGGCAGAGTTTAGTACAATAATATGCACAAGTCAAGTCACAAGACTGCTTCCTGAAAGTCACAGACATTCCTTCTATCAGTTACGGTAAATCAATTTGGCAAAGTTGTGCCTGTTTGTCAGGACTACCATTAAACTGTGTTACTTGGAAATTCAGTTGAATCACTTTCGCAACCTCAATGATGCATTATTCTCATCAGTAGTAACTTTCCTCCTTTAATGTCCAAGTCTTAACCATTTCAAGTTAAGTTCCACTTGAACACAGCCAGCTCATCTGATGACCTGACTGAACAACAAAATCACCATGGCAAGAGGTTGTTCTGTCCCGTGTTTTCCTGGTAATATTTGACCAAAGAGACCATGTCACATATCATCATTACTCAGCAAATGTCTTTGGAAATAAGTGTGTCTCTGAACGTGGTGATCAGACTTACGATCTCTCCACACTTTGATGTCATAGGAGGTCTGCAAGATGCTGATGTCATTCCTGACTGTGAGGTTCAGACAGTACTTTCCCGTGGCTGTGAAGGTGTAATTCAGGTTGAATATGTTCCCATAGAGCTTCACCCAGTGGCAGGGGGCAGAAGAGACTGACAGACAGTTCTGAACCATCTCCCAACATACCCACATTGGAGGACTGGCCACAGGACAAGAAAGACCATGAAAAGGGAAGAGAGTCTGCTAAATAAACTCAGTTTATCCAAACAAGTGTGGTATGAATTTACATCTTCAACACAACTGTATACTTCACTTTAAAGGTGCGTTTTAAGGCAAATATGTAAATATGTATACTTTTTATGCAATTAGTTGGTATCATATGTAAACTACTGTAGCACTCAAGCAGAAAAAGGATTAAAAAAGCAAAACCTACTGTACATGACCCTTTTGGTTATGATTATATATGTACTGGGCAGCACTAATCATCAGGCTCCCCGCCTGATGATTAGTGCTGCCCAGTATATTCACACCTCTATTCTATACGGCAACTACATAGGTCCAGCACTGTGTACCTACAAAGTAACTACTGTGAGCATGCATATTGTGGTTGGTACACAAAAGTAATCACACAATCCAGAGACAGCAACTGTAAGTACTATGTAGCCTAGTGTATGTGCACAGTGGCTATACTACACCTAAGCAGGTACAGTGTAAATACAGAGGTATCAGGGTCACTTAAAATGCAATGTGATGTAAACTAAGTTGTGAGGAGAAATACGTATAAAAACAGACATCAGAAAATAAAGTAAATCAGGTAAACATTCCTGGTTCTACAAAGTTAAACAACTAACCTTCCACCAACAAACACAGACAGGCTGATACTTTGGGACACCTTGAAATCTGAAGGCCCCATCAGTTCAATACTCCTGATGGCATCTGAAAAATATCAATCACATCAAGTCAAAAAAGTGACACAATTCTTTTAGCCTGACAATAGCTTGACAATTGTAATCTCAAACTGGCAAAGCAGTACATCAGTTCACAGCATATAACTGCTATAAGGATGTAAGATTAATAGACATGAAACATTATGAATGCTCAGAATGAAATACCATTATTACGCTCATTCATGTATTCTTCTGATTTGAGTATGAATATACCAGTCAAATCACCAATCAAAAACACAATGAGTTCATTCTGGTCAATCAATTTTTGTTTCTCCTATTTTAAAAAGACTGGGATTTTCAAAATCAAATGGAACGTAATGTGTTAATGTATTAGCAATTACCAAAATTAATAAATAATTAATCAATGTTAATTGTTAATCAGTGCAATGAATTAATAGTGTATGTACATAGTAGTACATAGTGTTATATGTACTACTATGTACCAGTACGACATGGTACAGATTGGTAGGAGGGCCATCATGTATGTAAACACACTGATGTCATCCTTGTGGAAAATCAGCATTTGAGTAGGGATTAACATTCATCACACAACCTCTACCTAGTCTTTCCTGTTACTTCCCATATCCCCCAAGATCATGAAGAAAGCTTTCTCCAGATCAGAAATAAGCAATATTAATTGTTAGTAAGTATAAGAAAACTATCTTCGAATGTTAGCTATGACAATAGGCTAAATGGCTGAAAAATTCTAATCTCTAAATGATGTTAGGGTTTGATAAGTAACAGGTTACATCCTGTCTCATACAATTACAGTTTGCTAGCTTATTTACAACTGGTAATTCCAAAATTAACTGCACATACTTTGTTAAGATACATAGATGTTTCTGCAGCATACAGACATATAAAAATAACCTAATGTTATGCAGGTTATGACTTCCACCACCTAGGGCTCATTTTTGAATTCTGGTACTCTGGTAGTTTTTCATAAAAACACGGGGGTTACCAATGCAACAAACATGAGTTTGTAATGTTTACACATTTAAGAGGTCAGCCTGATCTGTTTGTTGACCAGCTATCCCCAAGTGAAGCCATTTTTACGCTTAAGAACCGTACGCTAATCAATGAGCTACGGTTGCGCATGTGTCCTGCACTGAATAAGAACAAAGACGCCGAACTTGCCCTCTTCTCGAAATGTGTGCCATGTGATGTTACAATTACATGAAAATTACATGATTTTAACATATATGAAATGCGGTTAAAATACATTAAAAGTAATGCGGTTAAAACCAAGTCCCTGGCCAACAGCTGAAGTGACTGTTCATTTGGCATCCCCATGTGAGCAATGTAATACAATGTGAATCATTTCATATAATAGTAAATCGAGTTAAACGTACCTAACACTTTTAAATCTGAGGAGTAGATTCCTGTCAGCTTCGTGTGTCTGGCCCAGTTGGCGCCCACCGTCAGTGTCACCGTATAATTTCCTGAAGCGCTGTAATTGTAACGAACATAGGGCTCCTTCCCCACTACAACTTCTCTTGAGAGAAAAATGATAGAGAGAGAAGGGAACAAGAGGGTGAATAGCCTGTGAAACAAGTCAACTATGCAGAATGTTTAAGAAGTGGGCAGTCACATGTTTATATATACATATGAATATCTGGATAGGCCTTACGGTAGTAGTAGTAGACATTACTAAAATTGACATACTGGTGCCACACAACCCTATCCAAGTAATACAAAAATGGCAAAGTCATTTTAAATGAGAAAAAACTTACCCGTTGCCCAGGTCCCAGGTATACGTGAACTTCACATAACGAAACATGTGCCGGGGATCTAGAAGCTCAAAAGAGGCCTCAGTCGGTATATCTGCCGCTAGTTCCCCGGTGCTGCGTAAGTAAGTTTCATTTCCCTCCATCTGACGAAAAGTAATTTTTCCCGCGACGATTTCTACATTGTAAAAGAGTAGATATAGTTTAACAGTTTTAAAGGTTTACTTTGGCCGACAGCGAAGAAATAAGAACCTTACTGCACAATACCTGATAAATTGATGGTGTCATCGGTGTCTACACCCTGCCGTACCAGAGTGATGCAAAAGTAGACGAAGATCACAGCACTTCTCGTCCTGACAGAAGAAAAGTATAAATGTTACGCTTAAATTTACACTTACAACAGGCTCTGCCCGATAATGCCCACAAACGACACTCTTCAAAAATATAGAACTAATTTACGGATCTGCCACACTGGATGCATACATAGTAGTTGTAATACGTACATTTACAATAAGCTTTGTAATTTCATGCCGAAAAAAAATCACTAACACAACAAACATTAGTTAGAGGTATTAACTATGGTCGCTTGTTGAATATAGAATGACGGCCCATATGACATTGTTCTTACCGACACATATACATGTAGGCTCATCCACTCCTCACTTGCAGGAAAAACAGAGGCGACAGAATGACTCCTAGAGGACAGGACTGCAGTTTCTCAGTGTAAGTCTGTGCGGACACACTTGTTAAGTGATTGCTGACGCCTTGTTTGCCGCTAAACTGTTAGACATGATAATGTGGTGTTCAACCCAGCCAGAAGCGTTAAATCATAAGCCACGCGGTTCTTTCCTCAACTTTTCTGACTCAGAATAAAACAGGATAGAGTAGACACGTCGCAAAATGACTGAATATTATATTGATAATACAATGAAGAAGAAGGACGATCCGTAGAGACAATTGATATTTTACAAAAAAAAAAAAAAAAAAAAAAAAACCTAATTTTATCTCGGTGCACATAGAAAGTAATCAGGCTCTATGGTACAATACCATTCGGCAAATAAGCACAAGTGGGTGTTGTTACTTTGTAGTGCGTTTCTGCATTAAGTGTATGGGTAACTAGTGATAGACATTACTTTTCTCAGGAAGTGACTGTTGAGAAAAGGAAGGTTCAGGCTTATTATATATATATAATATATGTGTGTGTGTGTGTGTGTGTGTGTGTGTGTGTGTGTGTGTGTGTGTATGTATGTATAATGTACACTCAATTACCACTTTATTAGGTAAACCTCTCTAATACTGGGTAGGACTCCCCTTTGCCCCCCAGAACGGCCTGAATTCTTCATGGCATGGATTCAACAAGGTGCTGGAAACATTCCTTAGAGATTCTGCTCCGTGCTGACATGATGGCATCACTCAGTTGCTGCAGATTTGTCGGCTGCACATTCATGCTGTGAATATCCCATTCCACCACATCCCGAAGGTGCTCTATTGGATTGAGATCTGGTGACTGTGGAGGCCATTGGAGTACACTGAACTCATTGTCATGTTCCTGGAACCAGTTTGAGATGACGTGTGCTTTGTGGCATGGCACGTTATCCTGCTGAAAGTAGCCATTAGAAGATGGGTAGACCGTGGTCATAAAGGGATGCACATGGTCAGCACACCTCTGTCTTTAACAAGGCATTTTTACACACAGAACTGCCGCTCGCTGGATGTTTTTTTGTTTTTACGCACCATTCTCTATGCACTCTAGAGACTGTTGTGTGTGAAAATCCCAGGAGATCAGCAGTTTCTGAGATACTCAAACCACCCTGTCTGGCACCAACTATCATTCCACAGTCAAAGTCAGATTTCCTACCCATTCTGATGTTTGGTCTGAATAGCAACTGAACCTCTTGACTATGTCTTCATGATTTTATACAGTCAGTTGCTGCCAGATGATTGGCTGATTAGATATTTGCATCAACGAGCAGGTGTACAGGTGTACCTAATAAAGTGGTCATTGAGTGTATGTGCCCAGTCCTATCCAGTTCATTTTGTAGAGTATTTCCATTTTATCTATTGTCCTCACATACAGCTGGATGTTTTACAAAAGCAATTTAGGTGCCTTGCTAAAGGTAACCTTTTGCTTGTATTATAACCAATACTTTTCCACTGTTGGCCCTCCTAATCAAAGCCTTCAATTAGGTAATTATGACCTGAGTTAGAATTAAGTCCAGAAACACACAGATCTCACCCAGACAACACTGCAGTAAGATGAGGGGGAATACCACTGCAGTGTATTTTTCACATGACACGTGAAAGAGGTGTAAGACTGGAGTTGCTTGTGTCCGGTGAAAATCGGACATTCTAACAACCTAACGTGACAGGATGCCACAGTGTTTGAATATAGACATTGCATACCCCTAATTAAAAAGAAGTCTTCCTGCCAAGTGCAAACCATGGAGAAATGAAGTCAAGAAAAGGTTTATCTTTATGTTGTATATGCATATTTAAAACAATGTAACTATACTCTCTCATAAACATTATTTTAAGATCACTGCCAAGTAGCTACAATGAGACCATGAAGCAATGTGTACTCCAGAAGTCAACAAACGGACACAGGTGACACATTTCATATCATAAATCATAGCACTGCATCAGCACTAGGAATAATATTTTCTCCTGTTTCAGCCACTTGGGGGCCCTGATTGATAATTTAATGTGATCTCTTATGGATTAAATTACATTATCAAAAATAAGTAATCAATCACTCTCCCCAGCACCCTATGAAATAATAATGTGCATTCATTTCAATGTGCATTCATACACTTATTTGTAAGTTGCTCTGGGTAAGAGTGTCTGCTAAATGATGTAATGTAATGTAATGTAATTCCACAAAATTGATACATAAAATTAAATCACCAAAACAGAGCATATTGACCAATGTTTCTTATACTGAGCAGAATACAGATACATAAAGTAAAAAATATTACTGCAGGTTTTCATCCCTTGAGTATGGAGAATAACTGTTTTGTTGTATTCATTACAGTACAATTATCCTGTTTAAAGTATTTTATACATTTATACTTAACACATTTTTTAGATATTTTCAGTCTGAAAAGGCAGACATGGTAAAGCTACACTTAGTTCCTCTGACATTACACAGACAATACCAATTGCTTAATGTGTTAATTCCTGATGTGCACAGATAATTACAATAAGAAATGCAAGGAGGTGATGGCAAGAGTGCATTCAGGGTGACTTGACACTGGCTTGAATGTGTCAAAACAGATGATGTCCTGCACTGAAAGCCTGTAGTATGATAGCTGAGAAGGCAGTTTTCCTGTACTTCCTCGATAATCTCATTGACTCATCCAGGAACAGCAATCAAAAGGTGTTCCACAATGTTGCTTACTGCCCAGGGTGAACTTCCCATATAACAGAAATGTTCATTATATTGCTTTATAACATGGACTCTTGTGACACTATGTTAGAGTTATAGCCATTTTGTTCTACAGAGAAGCTTTAAAAACTGATTTAAAAATTAAGTTACTGCTGGAAACTTCAGTTAGGTCATCCAATTAACTGCGGGAGTCTCATTTTGCACACAAATTGCTGATGATAAATTTGAAGCATGACTTTTGCGATGCTTAATTAAATGAGTTTTGTGAGTAATCTTGAAAAATAAACATCAAACTACCAGCTAACACTCATCAGAAATAATCAGATTGCCATATTCCTTATTAAGTCTTGTGTGATATAATTCATTCTTAAATAAAGGCAGTAGTTAATTTTAATTCAACTCTATATGGAATGTCAAGGATTGTGAAATTTATATATCAAATTTATATTAAATTTAAAAATATATTAAATTATATTTATTAAATTCACTGAGTAGATTATGAGCCTTACCTGGTCTTACCACAAGCACAGACACTGTGGCCTTCTGACTGGAGAGTACACTGGTACTCTACAGTGGGGAGGCATTAATGTGGCTGGTACTGAGAATCAGTTGGTGCATGCTATTTGTGTATTATTTGGTCTTTAATGGCAGATGTGGACTGTAATTTACCTTGCACTGCAATCAGGCCTGGCGCTATAGTGGTGCTTAGGAGTGCATTGCACCCCACAGACGGACCTCAGTGCACCCCCAGTTGTCTCCCTATATCCCAATGTCTACATAGTATTTATGACTTTTTGTGCAGCTCAGTGAATTGCAATTACACCCTTCTGTATTTTCTCCTGGTGCCCAGCCTGACTACAATTATAAGACAATGTATACGTGACTGTTTTAAAAAAAAACGTTGTATAGTATGGTTGTCAGCATTTTGATCATATGGCATAACAGTATTTGTACAATATCAGTAAAAGGTTATTGGACCCCTGGTGAAAATGAAAGCAGCCCTTATAGATTTGGGATGAAAATTCAAAGGCTTAGGGCACACAGATTTCCCAATTCATGTTTGCAAGAGATGTTGGAAGGAGCCCTGGAAAGGACTCTTCATCAGGAAAAAAACTGTCGGGATGTGATTGCATAATTTAGCTATATGTTTCCAAGATCTTTGAAATTTGAAAGGGTATCTTTAAATCTTATTTGCTTTATTTAACCAGGCAGGGTCAATTAACAACTAAATCTCATGTACAATCTCAACATGAGGAGTGAATTAATTGACACATTAAACTGGGTCATATTGAAAGTGCCTGATTGGGAATTTAGCCAGGTCACTCAGGAACCCACTACTCTTTGAGATAAGTGCCAAGGGATCCTCAATGACTCCAGAGAGTTGGGACCTTAGTTTAACATCTCATCTGAAAGATGATGTTTCCTACAACATAGCACAACTGCACAGAGATAGTGGTTTTTCAGCAGGGACCATAGGGAAGCTTGCCCTCTACTGGCCAATCAACACCACCTCCAGCACCTACTTAGTTTCTTCATGAGGTCTCCTATCCAGTTACCAAACCAAACCCTGCTTAGTTTCAGCCATCAGACAGGCATCAGAGAGTTGCAGGGTGGTATTGCTTCTATTACTCATTACTGTATGTTTTTTTCCCCTGCGGGGCATCTCTTTAAGAAAAGACACTGTCCAAATGTTCATTATCGGGAAATGACTGATTGTGGGCTACATAATTACATTTGTTTGTATTAAATAAGAATGCACTTATACAATACGTGGATTGTAGCTGCCTGCAATTGCACCAGTGCTTGGTTGACTTAATGTTAAGGTTAGATTGGTTTTCTGACATGCTCATGTTTCTTTGTTACAGGCTGATGATAAATAAACTCATAAGCTACTTTCATTTAAAAGGGAAAAATACAAAAACAAGCATCTGAGCATTGTAGATATTAAATTCTACATGTCTGAAATGTCATGGAACATGTTCCTGCGGTCAAGTGCCACCTCTGCTGTGCTCCCACGAGAAATGGTTTGTTGGCTGACTTCCATTGCCTTCTAACATACTTTGTTCATTACTCTTGCTTACACAGTTTTCTCACATTTATTACTTTATTGATTTTTGTAAGGTTTATCAAAGCAATAACTGTGGAAAAACGTACCCTACAGTCCCCCTAAAGGAGTGTTGAATGGTGTCTTTTAGTCTATGTGGCATTTCGGTCAATTCAATTGAGCGACGTTCTTTTTCGTCATTTTGGTGGAAGCAGACTTCTTGAACAGCGTCGACATGAAGGAGCTTCAGAAATTTGATAAAACGAGCGTTATGTTTTCGTTGTGTTCTTGTGAGTATATTAGAGGGGCAACTTTATAAATGGCCACTTTTTCGTAATGTTTAGTCTTGTCAAGAAGTTTTATTTTGAATACACTACACGGGAAATATATAAAACCGGTTAATGCAAACGGGATTGGCGCGTCTCAAAACTACAGTATGGGGGGTGGAGTAGATGCACAGTTTATAGGCCTATGTAAACTATGCATCTTGTGTGTGGGCCTATGTTATGTATTTGTTGCATTATATCCCACAAGCACAAAACGAGCCACAAATGTTCCTCAAACTACAAATTGTATTGTCATACATTTAAGTAACAATTAACTGGCATTTATAGTTAACTATTCGCTACTTTAAGATAACTCATCTATTTTCTCCAGTGTGCGCACACACAATACCTCTGGTGCACGGGTTGTGTGGGCAATACTATTTTTATGTTAAACCGTTAACACTAAATTTCCCGCTCGGTGGCGCAGCGGTAAAAACGAAACCCCTTGAATCAGGAAATTCCGGTTTGGGTCCCTCGTGGATCGTATTACTGGAGCGAGTAGATAGTAATTGAAACTGTAATCTGTTGGGGGGTCGCGGGTGAAGAGGGCTATGTTGACGTTTTACAGGTTGTAGCTTCAGATGATGTTGCATTTTGATATTACGCCGATTTAGTAAACTACTTAGCCACACTATATCCAATATTTGTGTGTAGGATCTTTAAATTAAGATCGCCACCGGAATGAAAACCAACGAGAAACATAACTCTATGAAATGCAACAGCGTGGCTTTCTTTTTTCAGCCTATAACGTGGTGCCAAGTGACGACACTGTTTTTACATTAAAAAAAAAAAAACACAGCGAGTATATCGGGCATTTTCACTGGTAAGGGAGCTCTGAGTTGGAAACACCTGCTGGTTTCTGAAATGAAGCGATGTTCAAATCAACGGGGTTATCTGGAAACCAGGGTTTAAGAACATGTTACACGTGGTAACGCCTCCTTCACATACAGACTACGTAAATCCACAAAATGCAACAGCACAGAATCGTATATTTACAATGAGGCATTTCCAGAAAAGGTTTTAACGCGTCTCTCTATGACGCTCCTAGTTATTGTTTACCTGCTGTTGTGTAACCTCTATTTTTAGTGTTTGATTCGTATTTTCAGGTATACTATGCACCATATCTTTACAAAGGCAGCACAACCTACACTGATAGCTTGTAGAAATACACAATAACCCAACGACCGTAAAACATGTATGATTAACGTCAACTTTTATTCAGGTTTGTGTACAGATGTGTCTTACGAATCTGTTCAGGAACCAAACGTTGACTGCCAGTGTAAAACAAAACAATGCTAATGTAGCGTGATGATGGGCACAGCTGAACATTTCTTTTGTGGCCTCGGGGGTGCGCCACTCACCGGTATTCTACCAGGGCCAACAAGGCCCATGAGGCACAGCACTGAGCATATTAGGAAGGTGTGACGTCGGGGATCTCATCTTCGCTGCCTCCGCACCGCTAAACACACGCACGCACACGCGAAGTTTGACAGTAGGCAGCACTGCCTTAAGCGCACGGTTGCGCTTTTTTTCCCCAGGCACCTGTCGTGTGAAATTATTTTCATTTTTTAGTAGCCAGCAGTGGTAAACGCCAAGCTTTCCATTCTGAAGAAACATAATACTTCGAATGCTCATCAGTTTTCTGCTTTATCGATAATCATTGTTTCGTAAGGAGTGATCTGAAATATATTATTTTGGTAGTGGAAACAAGGAGTATAGAGGAATACAAATATGTCTAGAGACCCTGAAGAAGTGAACAAGCTCACCGAAAGTACATACAAGGTAAGATACTAAAGAACAGTTCGGTGTTCAGCCTACTGCAATGTAACGTTGTTGTTTTAGTTGCTAGATGAAAAGCCTGTTTTAGTCATAGGTATTAATTTAATGCCGTGTGTCGCTTTGAAACTTCCTATTCGTTTGGGATAGTGTATGTATCCCCGTGTTGACTTGAGGTCTTTGTCGACAGAAAGCCTGTTATTCATGTACAAATGAGAATTTAAGTCTCAACGGTCCGTTGTGCGTTTTGCGAGTGTTTCGTCCCCGATGCGCTTGTGATAAACTGTCAAATTTAATGGAAAATTAGAAGCCTACATGCAGGTGTTACAACTGGCACCATCCCAGAATTGATTATTTATTTACTTAATATTTTTTCTCAGGCTGGGTTGTAGAGATCCATGAGTGTAAGTGTGTTTGGTGTTCTAGAGTTTCGTGGAGAGAAACCATGAATTTTCAATAACGGAGTATTGCTGGCCTAAACTTAATAAACACGCTAATAAAAAGCTTTTCTAATTTTACTCTGCAAACAAATTAAGTGTCCCTGAAGCGGTTGCTGTATAGGTTAAAATAGAGGGAAAATGACAATGACGTTGATTTTTGAGCTACAGGTATTTCCAGGAAAGTCTCTCCTGCTAAACCAGGTTTCAGTGGCACACCCAGTGAAGAGGGACCAACAGAAATACATTAAACTTGTCATGCTAACTTAGTCATTGTGCTGTGTTGAGTGCGCTCGCACACCTGTGCCACTGATTTCAGCAAGGCAGTCCCGCAGTAAATCTCAGAAAGCATCGACCGAAAGAAAATCTGATGCCCCTCCTCCTGTACTGAATATTGATTTGCATTCGCAAATCTCAGTTGGAGCGTTTACACGACATTTAAATATATGCCAGTTTTATGATAAAATCTTGTTCTTCCACTTGAGTTCAGCTTAACGAACACAATTGGGATCTGAAGAATCTGAAAGTGATAGGAGATAAAATTGTACAAGCAGTTAATCACCCACCAGAACTGCGGATAGTATAAGAATTGGAGTGAAGAAACCTGTTTCTGCCCTCTTTTTCTGGTCGGGGTTGCATACCTGGCTGGTCATTGTCTGAGAGAGGGTGTGCCTAGGGAATTGAAAGAGGAACTACTGAGCATTTTATTGTGGGCATTTCAGCAGGGTTTTAGTTTCCTTGAAAACACTGAAGGACTTTGCACTCAAAGAGCAGCTGGATAAGTAAAAAGGAACCGGTTAATCATTAAAGTTTGATTTCAACAGAGAGATTATGTATTGTATGCTCTCACAAACATTTGCACCATTAGAAGTTGGATAAAGTTGAAGTTTTATCTAAAGGATAGATGTTAGTTCATGTCAAGATTTATTTTTAGAGGTTGTTAGACAAATGAGATTTGCCATATGAACGGTTTGGGCAGTGGTGGATTATTTGGGCTGCAGGACCCATAGGCCACCCAAAGCATAGCCTGAGCAGATCTGAACAAAATATATTAGGTATTTCTTAATCAAAGTGTATGTTTTACAGTGTCACAAAGTAAATATCATAAACAGTAATATCCCACCACAAAATATTGTTGTATTGTATTCCCCTGCTATTTTTAAGTGACGTATTGGTCATGGTTATTCATTTTGCTCTGATTGGTTTGTTACCCTGTCTATCATGTAAGATGTATTGAGGAAGAATTGGGGACTCTACCTGTGTACTTTGGCACTGGGAAATAGAGGCCTGCAATACACAAAGCAGAACCTAACTAAATACGTATATGTCCTTTATGTTGAGTTATAGTTCCTATTCTTGTTTCCTATTGCTTCTGTTACTTAACACAAAGCTTCATTTGCAATATGCTGTTTATTTATTCTACTAAAAATTGTTATTATAAGGTGATGAGAGGAAAATGGATGTGTGGAAGGACAACGAGTTGGCCTTGATTATTTTCCTGTTATAGGGCTTATGTATTGACAGAGTAGGGGGTTTGTGTAATGTGCAGTATTTCAGAATTATTCATGATGCTGGACATAAACTATTTACTTTATACAATAAATTAAGTTTTAGCAAAATTAAGTTTTCTAATTTGTAAATTTTATTACTTCATTTTATGGTAGTAATGCTTTCATATTCACACATCCATATAAGTTAGGAAATCTGTGAGGCTATTGATGCAATCAAACATTAATAAATTACAGTATGAACATTTAATTTGCTTACAATGTCAGATTAACATGAATAAAGTTGCTGATTTGGAATTCCTTGTCAGTTGTATTTTGATATCCATTTAGACCCTGGTGTCTAGCTGAAGGGAACTTTCACATTTAGCATGAGATTGCTAAGCCTGCTCAGATTGCTGAGCCTTTTGCTTTTGGAACTATCACTTCAGTCTAAAATGAGGTGTCATAAATATGTTTAAGAAATGAAATTCATCTACTGCCTTAGAGATGTGGGAAGAACGTAAAAATTTCCCATTTCCAAAGTAAATTTCAATTTACTTTTCAGTTATTTTCCAGTTTTATTTGCATCTTAAGAAGGAGGCAATAATGATGTTCCTCCACCTTTTTCCCCACACAATCTGCAATCTGATGACTGTTTGGCACAGTGGTGGGTGTGTGCATTGTGATATTAAAGATTCTAAACTTTGAATGAAGAAAGAAGCATAAAAGTTGAAGACATTAAGCAGGACAACCAACCGTTGTTATCTGATCATTGGTTGGGAATTTTTGCAAGTTAGGGAATGCTACTCTTGCCTTTGGAATGCCTGTGAAAATTGCCCTCAGGCAATCTTCCTTTTGTCTAAAGCCTCTGACTGATGGTTTGGTGGGAGGTTGAAACCCCAGTGTGGAAGTGCTAACAGGATTTTCTATGGTTGACTCTTAGCAGGTAGGGTGAAACCAGGGCAGCGTGCCTGACTGAGCCGTTCACATACTGGATGTACTCAGTTTACATTGAGGCAAAATCCATTGCTAGTGTAAAAGAATTTATGTACCCATGTCAACTGGTAAAACCTCAGGTCAGCAGGGAGGCTCCTGAGGATAAGGCTTGACCATAACTGAACAGAACTGCAAGCATCTCTGAAATAACACGACAGTGGTTTGCTGCCTGTAACTCTATACTGTATGTATAGAGTGCATGTAGTTAGTCAAATCGCAAAGAACACAAAGGGGATGATATAGATAAGCCAAAATAAGTGTACATATTGGCTTAATGTACAAAAGACATTTAGTGAAAACTGAGGTTAGTGCAACCCCGTTAGCTGTTAAGGTGAAGATTTTTATTGTGTGTTTTTCCCAGCACACAGAAATTGAACTGTACAATTTTAAAAGTACACAGCACTGCTTTTTCTTGCTCAAGGACTGATGCATTAAAGGGAGACGAGCTGGCAAATTACTGGCCTGATAAGATATTAACACCATATTTCATTCAGTTATTGGCTGGGATGGTTCCAAATTAACTGGGGGAAGGGC
This sequence comes from Megalops atlanticus, assembly GCA_019176425.1. NCBI lineage: Eukaryota > Metazoa > Chordata > Actinopteri > Elopiformes > Megalopidae > Megalops > Megalops atlanticus. The sequence continues at coordinate 27,017,770 of CM032875.1, read as the reverse complement.
ATTAGATACTCCCTGTATGACAATGATTGACACGCAATAAAGGCCATACCAAATAACCAAACAGGCTGAACGAGGAGAGCTTCCAGTGAAGGTCCTGAACATGTTGTTTATTGTGAGCAGAGCCCCTTGAGACTGTTCACACTGCTTATTTTCTATCCTGAATGTCTTGGGATAAGAAAGGCCAAAGTGTCTCAAACAATGTCAGCGTGGTCTTCCTGTGTGTTTTTTTTCAAGGTCATGGTACGGACATAGTGATTTTCCCACTCATAACACGATAAAACTTTTTTTCTCAAAATAAATTGCATTGTGCCATAGGCCTCAACTGTAAAACTCAGCACACATTATGCATTTGTATTTTTAAGTCCTTTACTTTTCTCTCTAAGTTCTGAGACAAATGATTCACTGATTAGTAATTTCTCATGTGACAAATTCTGTGCCTCATACGCATGCTCATATGTTTCTCGCTGTTGAAAGTGTTTGCTTATGAAACATGTTCGCAGAAAATTCCATTAACCTTGGCTGTGGAAACCAGTACGTTTTGTCGATTACTTTAATCAAAACCAGTCTGCCATATTCCAGTGTTATCTGTGAAGATCATCATATCAGTATTTGCCTGATAATGTCTGCCAGATTCTGAACAGATGGTCTCTGGCTGATTTTCTGTCCCAATTATGATTGAGTACCACCATCAAGCAATTAATGACTCATTGTTTTCAGGCTGAAAATAATATTAGCACAAATGTCTCAATATCCAAAATGTCTGAATACAGGTCATCCTTATCATTCTACCATGGATTGTACTTCTGATTTTGTGGTAAAATTGTGACTGACACAATTTTTGCTTGTCCACAAAGAGGCAATAAGATTAATTTCAGTCCACCTGGCACACTTTTAATGTTGGGAATAATAATGGGAAATATGGTCAGTGCAGACAGACATTGCCATAGCTTGAATAGTTGTATCTTTTACAGTCCTGAAAGCATTAAAAATCATTACAGAAACAGGTGGTAGAACCAATAAGATAGTGTGTGACAGTTGTTTTGATATGGAATTCTGTCAGATGCAATGTTTTTTTTGGGTGATGTCACAATGAAAACAAAACAGTACAAATTAAATAAGTTGAGGTGTGGGTATGACAATGTTGTGGTGGAATATTGGGATAACTGTGTCAAAGAGAGGAAGTCAGACTTGTATATAAGAAGTGTCTGAATTGTTCTGCTATTGTGGCCTATCTTTGCTTTGTTTTCATGTAAGTGTATATGTATGAATGTATCTATTTCTTGAAATATTAAATTGCCCTGATCAACCACAGAGCTGTGTTTAATTAGGATTAGGCCTGTTAATGAAAAAATTCTTACCCTGCTTTAACGATCTTGGTATTTTACCTATTCCCATGTGCAGAGTTAAGACAAAATAAAAGTATGGCAGCAGATAAATGAGTGACTGCTCCTTGCTGAAAAGGTGACACTTTACAGTATCATGATTATTACGACACATAATGCGACCAGACTGTACAGACCACTAACACCCATACTTGTTAGAGAAGGACATAAATAAACATGGTGTTATTGGTCAGTTGTTCAACATTAAAAGATATATTTTATCACTAAGCATTTTTGGTAAAAGTGCTGGATCTTTACATAGAAGGAAACCATGATGCATAATGAGGATTTTTGTTAAATTCTGTAAGCACAATTTGTTTATCAATTTCCTTTTCATCAAAAACTACCAAAGAACTGTGGTTATTTTCAGTGTTAAAAATAACCACCATGGTTACTGCTGCTAAAATTATAATAGTGACTGTAAAGTAGGTATAAAGTAACTAAACATGGAAAATAACCAACTCTGATAGCTTCTCACCTGTGTTAACAGTTTTAGAGAGCAACCCTAGCCATTGAATGAGGATGGTAGAATATAGCTGTCATTTATAGGCACACAACATTTGCAGCAATTTTTAACCAGCACTCTTGCCTTCAGTGCACTGTAGATTAACTGACAACAGTAAAGCACATAATCTTCAGTCATGGCTAAAGGCCTTTCTCAAATGCATATACATTAACATATGAGGGGTATCAATGCATTTGAAATTGCGTCATGGCATCTTTAAGTACAGGCACCTTGATTGTTACATCACACTGAGTACTGGCACACACTAATGACTTTGCTACTGTGGTAGTGCAGTTTCATGGCTCCCTGCTGACTTAAGTGTTTTCCCCTTTTCTCTACTTCTCTCCTATCCAGAATGTCATGGAACAGTTCAACCCTGGGTTGCGGAACCTGGTCAATCTGGGGAAGAGCTATGAAAAGTCGGTTGCTGGTAAGTGTCCATTTTGAGCTGTACTTCCTAGCTATTCCTTGCACATGTAAATTACTTCAGCTGTGTTAACTTTCCAGCAACATTTAGGACAAAACAAGGATTTCAAGGAAAAGACTACAGTTTTGTACAATAGTCTGATATAAATGTTTTTGGAATAGTGCAATAATCACCTGAAAGGGCAGCCATAGAAAATCTAAAATTTTATATGATCTTCCTTACCTTACAGTGTAGGAGGTAGGCATACTGAAAAGAGAAAAGCCAGCTTGAGAGTGGAGACATTTTGATAACAATCTCTATTACATTACAATTTTTTGGGTGTCCGTACTTCAGCAAGTGTCAAAGTGCATAAATTTGAAATTTATGATGAAGTTACCCTCTAAAATTACACATTGTTGGAGCTGTATTTCTTTCTGTCTTCTTGCAGCAATGGCCCAAGCTGGAAAGCTGTACTTTGAAGCAGTTTCAAAAATAGGAGAAAATGCAGCGGTGTCACCAGTCTCTAGGGAATTGGGTGAGTTTAACATGTGATCTGTGACTTGCATGCTAACCACATAAATATAAAACTGAATATTTGTGGTTTGTTCTGGTATTTTTGTGTCTTAAAATATACAACACTGACAGAGCCAGGGTTGGTTGAACTCCATAAGTCTAATTTTAGAATCAACTGAAGAGTTAAAAAGATAAAACAAATGATCAAAGTTTATGACACTCTTCCGCATACTTTATCCTGACAAGTCTCAACATAGCCAATAGAAGGTGATTCACTCCAGACTAACTAGCATACAGTGGAGCTCTGTCACTCTTTCACCTGCTGTCTTCGTCTTTCTCTGTCTCCCTCTCTCTCCCTCTGTCTCTCTTTCTCCTTCTCTCGTTATCCAAAATAGAAGCACTCGCTTTTAATTTTTGTGGCTGTCATTATTCTGGCCGCCTTTGATTTATTTGCTCTCTGACGGTGACTCAGCGAGCAGGGCAGCAGAATAGCATCCTTGAATGCAGAACCCTGCATTAATTATGCTCTAGTGTTGTGTATGTGGACAGGATCACTCAGGCAAGCTTTGTTAGTAATGATCTCAGTGTGACTGAGATGATAAGCTGTTTTGTGTTTGCGATGTATTGTTTATTAATGATACTTTGTCAATGTTAATGTGCATACCACTTATAAGTCAAGGTTACAAGTGTTTGTGTTAGATAAGACATTACACGTTTTATTATTTGTGAAAATATGTCATTCATCGTTCAAATTATTAACTAATGAAGTGTAGCCATAGTAAACACATTTCCAAATTAAACCACAGTCCTAAACAGTATAATATTACCATCATTCAAAGGCTGTGTTTTTTGTTGAGGAGCAGAAACACATTCTCATTCTTTGGTTTGACACATTTGAGCAGTTTGATCACAACCTGCCCTCACTCACTGTAAAAGCCACTGGACGTGGACATTGCAAGGATCCACGCCAAGCAAGCAAGTCTTGTTACGAGCTGTCTTTTATATTCCACCTTATGAGCAAATCCTTATTTATTACTATGGCTAGCCAATTTCATAACTTATTGCAGCCAACCTGGGAGGATTGGTAATCCCGGTTTTGGATGCTTACGAAATTACTGTTGGGCTGAATTAAAACTTTCCAAAGCTGAGAATTATTAGAGGTCATGGCTAAAGGAATGCAGAGCTAGTAAGGCAAATATGTGGATAACATTTAATCCATAAAAATATCTGTATACTGTATGGAAGTAAAATATATTGTAATATGTTGAGACATATGCTGTTCAGGCCAAGAATATATCGCAAATACAATTAGAATATATTACAAAGAAATCAGAAATATATTTCAAAATACCAAAATGGCAACAATTTGCATATTTTAAGTATATTTATGAGATAAAAAAATTATATATATAATCTTGGGATATATTGCTAATATATACAATATGGGGATAATATATAGCTGTAACTATTGAATTTAGATATACTATATCAGTAATTTAACCAGTGTTTCATTCATTTTTTGATGACGTAACAAACATTTCGATACCTGAATGCCTGATACCTGGCTTTTTTCTTGAAACAAGAATAGGGGAAATATGGAAAAACGCAAGTGCACTCTAAAACAGTATTGTGGTTTTAGTACCTCCCTGGGGGTCAAGAGGGAGGAAATCCACTTTGCAATTGGAAGATCAAATCATACCTTGGTGCATTACATGTCAACTTTGGGCACCAGGCGATGTATGACAAAGAAAATGGATGCCTTAGCCAGCAGTCTTTAGAGACAGGCGGCGGCCAGGATCTCCTCCTTGCCTCCCTCTTCCCTGTCCCCTTAATCCTATTCAGAACTGCCAGTCCGCTGGACTAATTTACAGCCCTGCTGGAGTGCTGTCTGGCCACGGAGGCCGTGCCTGCCCTCTCCTGCTGCTCTCAGCGCCCAGTGGGACTGCATAGACAGCCATGAGACAGTGTGAATTCTCTCACACGCTACACAGTGGGTCGTGGCAAACACATAAAGCAAACAGTCAGACAGAAGGACAGTATTCCTCCTGCCATCTGTGACAGTCAGTGTACCCTGGATCATTTTTCCAAGGAACTTGTGTAAAGCTGTTATTGTCCAGAGCAGGCTCACTCCTGACAGTAGAAAGCTCTAGTTTAATGTATGTCTGAGGGAGGATTCCTCCTCTGATAACATAATCTCTCCCTTTTGGTGGACAGATAGATCTGTGTCTGCCAGTGTCTTGCTGAACTCAGTGAATGAGATGTGTGCTGTATTCCAGCAGATACTGGATGAGGAAATGTTGGCTTAGAATGTGCCTTAAGATCCCCTTTTGCAAGAAATATTATCAGTTGTTTAGAATGCATTGGTAAGAATTCATATTAAAAATTCTGTATGACAGTTCCATAAGCATTAGAACAGGTGCACTTTTAACCATGTGTTTACAATAGATTGAATATCGCTCCAAAAAGGCTAACTTGATATTATCATGTACTGGTGTGACATAAACAAGTTGTTAACCTCTACTTGAAAAACAGTCTCATTCATGCAGTTTATTGTGGGTTAAGGCTGCCCACGAACAATAAAAGTTGAGAGCAGATATGTATTATCATTAATAGCCTCATTACTCCCATAATAAGGGAGTTAACTATTTGTGCACAACTGGGTTTAAAAAATAAATATCTAAATACTTTTGTCTTCAAAAATATATATCTTCAGCGTAACATAAATTGTTTCCTCTTTGCAGAGAAATAAATATATTCAAGCAGCTAAGATAGGAACAGCTTGTTTTTAATCATGTGTGCAACCAAATTGAGCCTGAACAATCAGAAACGAGGGAAATAAAAAAGCATGCATCTTGACAAGCCAACTCATATGGGGCCAGAGCACAGTACTTTAGAGTTCAGTCTTCTGCATTTTAACTGATTTAGCAGAGAAAGGACAGCAGGACAGGCATCTGACCTTTCTTCCTCATGTCTGCATGGCTCTGTGTGACACAATACCACCCCACAGCTAAACAGATAAACATCTGACAGAGCTCCAGGTCCCAGTAATTCTCAGGTGCACCCTAAGAAGGATCCTCAGGTGCATAATTTCCCAGTGCATCAGTACTGAATGGCTCATTTTCCTTGCATTTTCCTGTGATATCACCACCATATCCCATGGCTTTTGCCTGAGTAAAACCACATGGCACCCACTCATCAAGGTTTGTAATCCCTATTAATTTAGCTCTATGAGCAAATACTATCACTTTGAATGTGTGTGTATTCTGCCATTCAATGAATATTCTAGGATGGTGCCCTTTTGAATGCTCAATGTGGCCTCACATTTGGTCATCCCATGGGGACCACAGAGTCCTGTATGTGTCTATGCAGATAGTGGGGAAACAAGGCAGGCACCTCATCTATTGTCCTTTTTTACAATACACGATGGCAGTTCTAATTATAGGCTATATCATTCAGTGCTTTCAGACCATTCAGCATAGCGACACACTCCTTTGACCTGCTCTTGTGAGCAACAACATTCTAAAATGCAAATAGTGTTGCTAACACAATGGTGTCCTTGTCGGTTAATGATAAGGCACCTTGGAGAAAAGCATCCAGTTGTGGCTAGATAACACTAAATAAGGCCCCCGGGCACGGCGGCTTCTTTCTTCAAGTCCAATTGTTGATGCTGAGACTGGGGGAGGGGAGGAGGGAGTACAACATTTGATCGAGTGTTTCGCAGACCAACCACCTGAGTTCAAATGTCACGGTGAATAAAGCATTTTCATTCCTGACAATGCAGCCAGTCGTGACCTTTCCTCATCAACACAGGCAGCAATCAGAAGTAACACATTCCAGCCTGACCCAGGAGAACTGAGCAGAATGACCCCGCTCTCCAAACAAGCAGGAGAAAAACGGTCAGCGGGGGCCCAGACTGCCCGTCTCCTTCCTGTCATTGAGTGTCATGGAAAGCCCCATTGTGATTTTACAGTGCACGCGTCTCTCATCACAGGCACCGCCGCGAAAGAATATTAATGCCGCTCTGCGCCACCGCGGGCCAACAAGCCTGGTGTGTCTAATCGTATCTCGACCCCTACAGCTTGCCAGAGTCCTGCCGTTCTGTGATGGACAATCTCAGCTCCCTTTCAACCGTTTCAAATGAGAGCAAATCATGAAGCTGCAGAGCTGAAACTGATACAAACACTCTGTAGTTCTAACATCACCCTTAATTTACCAGTTCAGCGTTCTCTTTAGGAAGTGACTAAATTGTCTTCATATCATTGTCAAGATATTTTAAAAGCTGGAACTGAAATGTGTAAATGTACAATAGCACTCAGTTCTGACCCCCACCCTTCCTGCTTTTTTTCCATAGCTATTTGCAATTACTTAAACTCAATAAGAAGACTTATAATGAAAAATTTGAACAATGGTTGTGAAAAGTGAGGTCAGAAAGTGTTGTTTTTGGAAACAGAGTAATTGTGGGGAGCGGTGCAGCTCCCGAGTCATGGCATGTGGTAGGTGATAAGGGTGTGCTGAATTTCTGACCTCAGAGGGACTGTCTGGGAGGAGTGTTTGATCTTGCAGGCTGGAAATATCCCACAGTCATCCAGAGTGTGTAGGAGACGATTCATCAACCTCACGGTGTGTTGTGTGAGAGATCACAGAGATGATCTCTGAGCAAACGCCCAAAAAGGGCCATCTCTCCTCCTGGCTAACACCTCCTCTTAAACAATGCCCGATTGTTGAGCTGAACACAGCAATGCTCAGTCACCTGTCCTGCAGTATGCTTAGACCGTCACACACCTGCTCTCTCCAAACAGCATGGTGCCTGCACTGACCCCAAGTCACCCTCTCTCCCATGACCATTTAACCAGTAATTCCCCCCTTTAGCACTATCATGGGAGCAAATATGAGTGTCTGGTCTCATTCTCAAACACGTTATACCTGTATTCATGTTTGTCCTTTAAAGGTCTTTCCGTAGTCCCTGATAAAGTCTGGCTTTAAACTAAGCTCTAAATTAAATATTTGACCCGTTGGAAAGTGAAAAAAAACTAAGCACATTGATAGTGTCCCTTCAACATTTGTTTATGGTGGTACAGCTTTAGTACAGCATTTGTCTGTGTCTGTACACCATGTTTGTACAGGTTTTGTAGGTAGTTTATTTTGGCTTAAGTTGAGACTTTAAGAGTAAGAATGAGTTGCTGATGGAAAATGGGTGTTTAATGTGTTACCCACAGCAGTGGTATCTGTTCTGAAAATATTAATCATTCAACATAGCAAAGAGTGATTCTCTGATTCTGTCTGTGCTTCTGTGTCCCTCCCCTCCCCCGCCCCCTCACCATTCCTTGGGTGTGGACCCAGCCAGATCCTCTTCCCAGAGCACTAACACCCTTTTTACAGGAGATAACATGGTGACTGTGTGTAACCTCCATTTGAACTGATACGTATTTTACTTCAGGGACTTTTTAAACCTAGTCACTAATGTCATATGGGAATGAACAATGCATCATATCCATAGGTGTATTGTGAAGGCAGCTGTGTTTAGGTGCTTTGACTTGGCTTGACGGCTGTCGAATGGCTTTAACAGTATGTGGATTTTACAGTTAGCTGCAGTAGCTGAATGTGGGGATGCAAGCTGGCATTTGTGTTTGCTCTGTGGGGTTTGGCTTGAGTCAGTGTATCAGAACATTGGAGCTGTGAGTCACAGCAACGTCATATTGAGTGGAGAAAGAAACTATTATTAATCCATAGCAACCCAACAACACAAACGTTCCCTACCCTCTCCCAGGAATGTATGGTTTCAACATTAGGATACAGTTTGACGTGATTCATGGGTGGAACCTCATAGGTGTGGGGTGTGTTTCTTGTGAAATTCCTGCTCTGCAAACGTATTGTGGGCAACAGTAGACACCCTTTTTAAATAAGGACTAGACCCAATAGAATGGATATTGACTGTCAGATCAGGTTAAATGTAGGGGCTGCAGAAACCATTTCTATGTGGTAACTTAATATTCCTGTTAAAATATATCAAAATGCTGGCAACATGTACACTGGGTGCATGAGCAGTTATATCAACATGTGAGACTGTAAAACATTGTTATTGTAAAATATGACTATCCATACATCCTTGTCAAAGAGGACTTTTCACAGGGGAAGTAATAAAATGGTCTGGTGAGGGAGACAGTAAACAAAATAAGCGGTGAATACCCAGTCAAACTACAGTACGTCTCAGCATTCTTTGAGGGGATCCAAATCTCCCACTTTGATTGAGGGTCTATGGCTGTGTTGCCAGTACAAATGAGAAATATAATTACCCTCCTTCCTGTCATGTTCAAGATTACAATCACCGTCCAATCATTGAAGCAGTATGGCATGGGTACCTAAAGTTGTACGCTTGCTCTATTTTTAAATAGTTTTTCCTGTTTCCATGCATTGATAAACTGTTGGAATGGTTATTAGCAGTGGTCTCTCACTGGGTGGCTGCCTATGAGTGCAGAATTAAGATATATGAGAAGCCCGTGGCAGGGTAACAGCAGGCTAAAGCAGGCATACACCCATCAGAACAGTGGAGCGTATGGAGTAGAGGACACTGCAGGACAAGTCACTGTCTCACGAGGATGAATCACTCCAGCCTAGGAACAGCAAGTAAAATGAGGTGCTTATGCTGCTGGTCCTAGCCAGTGACTCACATCGGCCAATGTACTATGTGACCCCAGTCTGTAGCTTTCCCTCAGTTTACCTCAAAGGCTCCTGTTTTTAAAAGTGTTACCTTACATTATCCAGGGAGAGGTGAATTTATTGAGTAGTCTCCAATAATTATTTATTTTGTGCTTTCCAGACCTGTCTGTGTATCTTTATTGCACTGTAGTGTTACTAAGGTGTAAGAGTAGAGATTTTCACAAACATAAAAGGACAAAAAGGAACTGGGTAATATGCAATATTATTTTGGATTGGCTGAACAAACAGTCTCTGTTTTACCACCTGATTTTAATGTGCTGCTGTTGGGTTTGCAGAGATTTTAAGAGGAAACATGACCACAGCGATGAAGTCATATTGTGGTTTTTCTCTATCTCCCAGTCCCACAAGTGCATGTAAAAGGGATGTACATTTGTAAATGTGAGAGTATTAGAATTCCATACATGGCTATTCCTAAAAGGAAATCAACGGGGACTTTCTAGTTTGCAGTGGGCTTGTTGCACACTGTAACCTTTGTGAATATCTACACCCTCCAAATTGTTTTTTTTTTGGTGCTGTGAAAACACTCTGCCTCTGAGCCCAGCTCCCTTTCTATACAAAGGCAGCATTTACCAGGATGTTCTGTTGACCTTTAGATAGCAATGTTGTTGTAACTGCAGTTAGTGAATTGCCCACAGAGCATGATATACTCTATGTATTTTTTGTGTTTGGTTTTGGACTGTTCATATGATGTGCCCCAGTTGGTGTTTAACCACCTGAAATAACAGCAGTATACTGTGAATATTAAAATGAATGGTAATGCTTCCAGTGTCTTTCTGCATAGCTGTACAAGGCAATGGCAGACAAAATCCAATTAATAAAAAACTGAGGTCAGATAATTATTTGCCCTTTTGTCAGCATTTTGTGAATGTCATATAAGACCAGCATCTCTGGCTGGGGACAGTAACAGTTATCTGTCCTATTTTGTTCTGTTGTGAAATATGTACATACACTCATATTTGGGTATTTCAGTAGGTTTAGGGGCCCAGCTCCAGCAGCAACAGAAGACCCATCTTTGCCATCACCGGAATGTTCCCCTCTTTTGTGCTTGTTTTTGTTGTAGCTGCTGTTTTCACTAATAATACAGAAACTGGGGATATGTGCTCTATTGTGGCAGTTATTGTTAATTGCTAAACTCTAGCAATCCTGCTGTACAGAGTTAGTACTGATTTCACCATATCTCTGCTGCTTCTCTCATCTTCAAACATTGAATGAAGTATTGATCTTTTTCTCTCTGTTATTTTTTCCATGTATGTTATATTCTCTTTATGTAGGAGCATGAATTGTTTTATGATTCTGCAGGTTACCTGTTGTAATGTCTCACAGTGGCACATCTCACACTGTGTCCATTTTAGTGGACTGTATGGCAGACTAACTTATTGAGACAGTGTTTATTATGTATTTTTGCCATTTTTCATGGTTGCAGTATATGTCTTACATAAAATTATGTTTCATTTGGTAAAAGGGTGGAAACTAGTAATTTCATCCGAAATAACACCGGATTAAGAAATCCAATAATAATGTAATGAGAATGTAATCTGTTAATCTGAAGAGAAGCAAATAAGGGAAATCTTTTGAAGCTTGGCGTTGCTCATTAAGATTTGGCCCCATGACATCTCTCAGGAATGTCTCAGCAATAAGTGACGTGTCATAGCTCCAAAGGTCAGCGCTTGACTCTGTAACGCCCTGTTCTAAGTCAGGCCGTTTTTCATCAGGAGGGTGCAAACACTTCAGAATATATTCAAATATAAGGCAGAGTGGTGTAAGACGTAAAAACAACTGAAAAAAACTCACTCTGTCCTTCGCATCTCATCAGTTCATTATACCATCTTACGTGCCGAAAAGCTATTGTAAAAGGTCAATATGTGTCTCAGGGCTTGCCCATGCTAAGTTTGGCGAGGCGATCACAGAGTAACTGGAAAGCGCAACTGTTCCGGTGTGTGGGCTGTGAGAGCAGAGGGCAACGTGTCACATTCAGATCATTCGGTGTTAATCAACACCTGCTGTGCTGGAACACAGGTTTTTCCATCTGCACATACAAGCGTGGGAAGTCGTGGCACCGTGCGTGTGGATGTAAACACACTGAGTTGTGTTCTGCAGTTATAGACTGAGTAGAAAGACTGTGATTCCAGACATTTTTATTTATACGTGAGGCTTAAAGATTCAAATGTCCTTTAATACATCACCACAGCTGTTAAAGTTAATTATGATGGAATAGCCTGTCAGGGCCACTGTTTTAAAATTTAAACTAGTTGCAGGAAAACTTACAGTTATAGCTTATTGAAACATTAATGCCAAGATAAACAGTATTACTTCATAGGATAGTTGCACATGCTGTTGCTCATATGTCCAAACACATACTTCAAACATTACTTGTTACTCTTGCCCTGCAAAAATCTCAGTTTCACTGTATAAACAACCGAAGAATGCTTTTCATGTTCGAGCTGAAATGATAAGACCCATTGTATTAAAGTGTCTCAAACTAACTGATGGATTTTACATTGTCTCCTCAGGGGTGGTGCTGATGGAGATCTCAGAGGTGCACAGGAAAATTTACATGGAGCTGGAGGAGAATGTAAGTGCCATTGCGCCGTGGTGTGTTTGTGCTCTGATGCCCTACCATCTTGTTGCCCATTTCACTCTGTCTCTCTGTCATTTCACCTCACTGCCCTGGAAATAGTCACAGAGCACCTGCACAGCAGCCCCCCCCCACTCCCCAAGTGGATTTTGCAGAATGGTTTCTCCAATACCGCTGTGTAATACCTCATTTAATGCAACACAGTTTAAGGTTGTTTATTTTTTTCGTATGCCTTGCCCCCTTCCCAGGGGAAAGCTTAGGGAGAGGAAGCCAGGGAAAAAAACAAGCAGAGAGAAAAGGAGCAGGTGCTTGGTTATTTTGTATCTGTTATTCGAGGGGCGATGTCTGAACATGCCCTGCACAATAGCACCAGGGCAATGCTGACGGCGGCACACTCTGCTGCCCGGAAAGCGCTCGCACGCGTTCCCATCTGCAGCAGCACACAGCAGCCGCAGTAAGAGGTGAAATATTGTGTGCTTTTTATCATTGCTGACAGAAAGCTGTCAGCATTTGCACCAGGAAAGGCTCTTCGTGCAGTTCCCTGTAAAAGACGGCTTCATTCTGACCAGAACCGTTAATGTGGTGTTCTCGTCCACAAGTCCTAAGGCCAAAGAGAGGACGTTCCTGTCTCTTTAATAATTCAGATCAATGCCGGTAATTGGACTTTATCAGCAATAACAGAGCATGCATGCATGCAAGTATATTATCTATATGTCAAACAACTCACTCCACTCAATGATACACTGAAAGCTCTTGCAGGACTTCCTGTTTAATCATAATGCAGTCTGGGCCTTGTTTACATTATTGCCTCGTGTGCAGGTAGTTGTCACAGCTCTGTGAGATCTGAGATGAAAATCTGTAGTTTCTGTTGAAGAAAGGTAAATGGTAAATACACAGTATATCAGAAGGACTGATGTTTACAGAGTTTTAATTTTCCTGATAAATTAAAAAGTGCCTCACTGTTACCATCGTGTGCGGCACCTCAGATGTTGACATGGCATCATTGTTTTTTCTGGGTGTTTGGCACTGTTGCTGTGATACAACAAAGCTAAGCAATAATTAAACAGAACCTTATACGTGGGGTGATCTCGAAGATACTGCAGCACTTTATGTGGCAATTGTACTTCACATAAGCAGTGTTTATATTTAACTGAGTGAATCCTCCCACCCAGCTGAGGCTACATAAACATTCACAGCTCTCAGATCAAATACCATATTATGCAGACATTCGCTACAACTCTGTGTTGATGTACACTGACATGTGTCAGTTATTTTGAGTTTGCTGCTCATCTTACGTAATTCATTCCCTACAGAATCATGACAAGAGTTGTACATTGTCACACATTAACCAGTGCAATTCACGGCAGATGCAACTTTGTATATACACACATTAGTGCAATTTACATATATGTTATCCTCATGCTGTCGTCACTTGTTGCAATAATAGCAGTTTGCAGCCTGTGTAGCCAAGCTAATCATGGACTCAGCATTCTTTATCTGTCACCTACTGGTGCAGTTCTCCTGTTTGTACCTCAGCTGTGTTGGCTACCTGTATACCTGCACACACAATTAGATGCATTCACAGCTGTACTTTGTGCCTCTGAGCAGCAGTAAATCAAGCAGTCTCAGATACTGTGGCAAATGTTGTCAATGCCATATTAATGACTAAAGGGAAGTGACAGGCCATTTTTTGACCTGGTTGGTTTGTACAAAGCCTGACTAGTGAAGATCACAGCTCTTCTGTGCAGTTTAGAGAAGTATCTGCTCAGAGAGAAATTTGTGCTCATCTGTGGAATATAGAGAAGTGTCATCTTATGTGCATGTACACAGGTCTCTGCCCACCTGTGGGGTATAGAGAAGTCTCTGCTCATCTGTGGGATATAGAGAACTGTTGTAGTATATGCTGGGGTATAGAAGCGTCTCTGCTTCTCTGTGGATTATAGAGATTTCTCTGCTTATCTCTGAGTCTAGAGATGTATCTGCTCATATGCAGAGCATAGAGACGATCATGCTCATCTGGAGGATATAGAGAAGTATGTAGTCATCTGTGGGATGTAGAGCAGTTTCTGCCCACCTGTGGGATACGGAGAAATATTTGTTAATCTGCTGGGTCATAGGTCTCTGCTGTTTGTTTGTTTGAGTGTAGAAGTGCCTAATTTCCTCTGTGGGGGTGTGGAGAAATCTCTGTGGTTCTGTGGGTGATGCAGTGTTGTGGACCCTACACAGTGGTCGGCAGAGGTAACCAAAGACCTTGCAGCGATGATGTAACCACTCTGTCCATCAGTAAGGAGGGTGATTCATTGGGAGCGAGGGTGTATCTGTGGGCATCCCTGGATACCAGCGCTGAGTCATTCAACAGCAACGGCAAAGTTTTTCATGTAGTGTCACGTCTAACACAATATTTAGATTGATGTCTCTTTCAAGGGCTCAAAGTACCTTTGAAATAATAAGGCATACCGGTTTTTATTGCATTATTTCTTGAAGTTTATCCCCAGTGTCTTCAAGTTAAATCAGCAAGCGGGATGTTGGTTGTATATAAACACATAAAGACATCAATAAAGTCTGCGGTCTGCTGTGTCATCTCTGGAATCAGCCATTAAACAGCCCTGTTCTTCTACAGTGGGTGACCAATTTCTCTCCACAGGGTGTTGTCCTTGATTAAGCATTTTAGATTTGTTTGTGGTGTGAAATTCAACAGATCTTATATCTTTTTTGCAGTTTAAAAGATTTCACAAAGAGATCATTGCTGAATTGGAAAGGAAAACTGACATGGATGTGAAATACATGACTGTGAGTACTCCTCCCTGTGAATGTCATTCTCACTCGAGTGCACAGCTTTCCACTGATGTTGCTGAAAATAGTTCAGCCCAAGCCCTCTCTCTGCTGTCTGTCCTTTTTCGTAGCCCATGTCCAGTGTTTAAATGGCATTTCTCTAACTAGACACAATGACTTGTTTCCTCTAGGCAACATTCAAGAGATACCAGACGGAGCACAAACTGAAGCAGGACTCACTGGACCGATCGCAGTCAGAACTGAAGAAACTACGGAGGAAAAGCCAGGGCAAGAATGCCACTAAGTACGAGAGCAAAGAGAATGAGGTGAGTCTGAGGAATGTGCGTGCAATAACACTCCCGTTCATGCAGCCATTTTCTCCCCTCTTCAAAGATCACATGAGCAGCATTTTAAAAACAGAAATAGCAGAGACAAACAGTGTATCTGTCAAGGTTACATGCTTAGACAGAAGATGTTGTCCTCATAACAGCCAGACCAGTCCCCACACTGATAGGTGAAGATTTTGCACACTAAATGTTGATATACTGGAGTAACTCAGCAACAGTCTTGCTACAAGACCATCTCAGGTCTCTCAAAGTTCCAGAAAAGTTGAAACACAACTTGTCTAGCAAGTTTAAAATTAAACCTACTGGATGTGATCAAGTAAAAATGCTGAATATACATTTTTGAATAAACTAGATGTTTGGAGAGGATTTCTTTATTCGGGGTGTACAGTTTGGTTTCTGTTCAAGCTTTGTGGTATACTCTTAGAAGGGGATTTAAGGCACATACAAGCAGTCAGTGGAAGAACCCTTCAGATGCTGGGATTAAGCGGGGATTAAGTGGGTCTGTCCCTCATGCCTCACAACTGAATGAGCATAAAGTGAGTTTGATTACCAACAAACTGTTCTGTTCTGTTAAATCTAAATTTGTCTACAGCTTAGAAAACCTGTTCAGTTTCCATGACAATTATTCATGGATTATTCATTATTCATATTGGAGTGATATAACATGTTGTCATAATTTACACGACCTGTTTCGCTTTATTTAAGATTGGAGAATTTTTTTTTATAATTTGACCTGGGCTTGAAGTTCACTGGTGTCTTTTTTTTAGGCATTGATGTGACTGTTTTTGAGGTAAAATTGAAAATACCCATCATTAAGTTGTTTTGATATGCTTTTTATGATGAAATGTAAAGTGCAAAGACTGCAATAACTATTCACATGTTAAGTCATGTTAAGCAGAGGAAGAGAAACTCATGGATTATTGCACTTTCAGTTGAGATTCACCCCAGAGGGAAAAGGTCCACTAATATTAAAAGCTCAAATAACTGGTTATACTGCACTGCAAAAAAACAGAGGAGCTCATAGTGAGCTCAGAGGAAAGCTACCAGGATGCCACGCCTGTGCAGGCACAGCCTTTGTAATAAGAATGAGCCAATATGCGCATATTGTTCTGCCTCCTTTTGGTACCGAGGAGCGTGACAACAGCTGTCATTGCTCTTTGGTTTCTGTCCTTTTTTAACCGGGATTTTAGCAGGCCATGAAAATGTTCTCTCTGCGGTGCCATGGTTAGAGGTAGGGTGGGGCGGGGAGCCCTGGCTGTAAGAGGACTGGCTTCACTCCTTTCAGTGGTCAGACATCATCCCTGTGAACAAAAAGGAGGGTGTTTAGCTTTAACTTTGATGAATAGTAGCAGTGAGGTGTGGCAGCCAATGTCAGCGACAGAGCTACAGGAGTAGACTGGAGAAATTCGGCTACGCTCATGATATGCCACCCCCTATGAACATACAAACTTTCCATATGCTCAGTACTTTCCCTTATTCTGGTGCTGATAACTGTTTAGTCATTTGTAGTGAGAAGAGATGACATCTGCTCCCAGAGAAGAGTCCTGCTGGGAGCTGAGGAAGGGTTGCCAGATTGTGCCATACAGTGTTACTTAGAATTCCTATGGCCGTGAGCTCATTGAAATAGAGGCTTTTGGCAGCAGTTTGTGTACAGTCTCCAGCCTGCTTGCTATCTACTGCAGGTGACTTCAGTTTACCCTGTGAAAAAGGCACCTCAGAGTTGATCTCAAGGACTGTGGTACATGGCAGTGTTTAAAGGAGGACCATATCTCTGCTGCTGAACACAGATCAGCTGGAATAATCTGACACTAACAGGGTGAAACTGATAAAGAAACTGAACGCTGAAGAGCACTTAAGGCAGGGCACAGGCTCAGGTTCTCCCTCTACCGCTGGCGGAATTGTTTGCAGTGTCAACATTATGCAAAAAACATGGAGCCTTTTCACTGCTGCTCTGCTGTTGTGTATGATATCTTACTGTGATCTTGGAGGAGTCCAGCCTGCTTTTCCACCCTGCAGGAAAGGATTATATCCCAGGACTGCAGTCTTGCATGCTGTCAGTGCAGCTGAAACCATTGGTATCTTATATGAATTGTAAATGAATTAAACTGATATCAGCATCTATTGCTTAATCTTTGTGCAGCACTGGGGGGGTTCAGTTGCGTAACGGTTCTATGAATGCTCTTCATGTGAAATGTTAGCCATAAACCCAGTTCCTGTTGTGCAAGGTGAAGCGCTGGACCCTCGCATTGGGTTTAAGTGCGACTGTGTTGAGCACACCTGGCCGGTGGGAGAAGAGCCAGACAGCAGAGAAAGGGCCGTGAGAGTGCACTGAAACCGAAACCTTGGTGACAAACCGCTTTCTCGGTTACCGTGGCAACGGCACAAGAAGAAGATAAGGGAAGGGGATTGATTTAAGAGAGACCGGGCACAGTGAGCTTTGTGTCTCCTGTCAGGTGTGGCACTCTGCTTTGCATCAGCTTTCCATTGTGCGACCACAGGGGTGTGTCTGTGTCTGGATGAATGAATCCTCAGAGGACACTGTCCATCTCTGCAGCTTGATGTGATGCTGTCCTTCAGAGAGCTCTTTCACTGGTACATGCTTCAATTAAAAGTTCCTCTCAGCATCTGGTATTCCAACATTTCTTCATCTACAGTACAAAAGCATGTACAAAAAATTAACATTGTGTATGTGTGTGTATGAGTACATGTTCAGTGCTACTATGTATTTCAGTTCACTAGTCAGACATGCAGACATTCTCCTTTCTACTTTGTATTGTTTTAGCAAAGCAGAGTCAACAGTTCTACATCAAGGCATCCAGCAGGTTTTATGACTGGCACATGTGTATGATAGTCTGATAAGATTAGAAAAACAATACCTGCTCTCCATAACCTGAACTGTAACGGTTAGAAAAAAACCAGTCTAATAACATATTTTACAAGAAACATATTCCTGTGTCTGTGTCAGAGTCAGATTTCATAATCCATGAGAACGGATGCCAAATTAAATATTTAAGTGGCTCATGAATTCACTTTCTCTCCAAATGCTATTTTCATACCACCACACTAGGTCCACCCAAATTTTTTTATTTAGCAGTCTAAAGGCACTTTCCATCAAAGAATTTGGACTACAGTATTCTGTATACAGTATACCTGTAATATGTTTTATCCTTTACTAACCAATATTAAGAAATGTCACTTGCACAATTGTTGAATTTAGCAATAAATATTCTGTAAGTAAGGACTAAAAAAACGTAACACTTGCCTAAATGTTTCATTCACTATCACCGTCAGACAGAGTGCATTGTGGTTAGACTAAATAGTGGCCACAGTGTCCCCATAGGGGCCCATGTGCTGTGACCTGACAATGCCTGTCCCAATGGGATAACGCTGTGCATGAGCTGAGTCTGTTTGACCGGCCCCTGCAGTGCTTGGAGGTGATTACCTCCCGTCAGATGGACATGCAGAAGTTCATTGCGGACGGCTGCAGGGAGGCCCTGCTGGAAGAGAAGAGGAGGTTCTGCTTCTTGGTGGACAAGCACTGCACCTTTTCCTACCAGATAAGCACCTTCCATGACAAGGTGACGTACAAAATATGGCATTTGCATGTTGGCTTATTGTTTAATACAATCTGTGAACTAATATGCAGTGATTTTGATAATGTTCAAACAAACATATTGTCATGTAATGTATTTAACAACAGCCTTGTCAATAATCCTTCTATAAATAAGTAAATATGATTTTTATTAATATATTTTTTTTAATCCTTAGCAATTATCTGGTGCTATATTGAACTAGGGATACTCGATACTCTCTGAAAATCTTTTGACTCATTATCTGGTGAATATATCTAAAGTTCAGTCAGAGTTTTCCAATGCTCAGTCTGTAATGTTGCTGCGTTCATCTTCCACACAGGCAAAAGAGATGCTGTCTGTGAAGCTGCCCAGCTGGCAGGACAAGTGCAGTGATGCCACCAAGGTACCGGACAGTGTGATGTCCATGATCGAGGGGCTCCGAACCCCGGTATCCATGACGCCCCAGCCCTCGCCCCTCATGGAGCGCTACAACAGGGTGAGCCCAGCAGTCACTGTTCATCACCTGTCAAAGACTGAAGGGGAGAACTTTGTAAATGTCAAAAATAAGAGATGTGGAGCATTTGAGTGGTTCTGTCAGTAAAGGCACTTGTCTTGAGTGCAGGCAGTGACAGTTTGAAATTTAGCAACATATGACAGGTGGACCACATGAACCACACACAGTGGGCTTACATCAGCCTGGGTTCATCAGGAATGTCAGACATTTCGTGATTATTTTCTTTCTTTGCATCTGTCAAATGTACATGTTGATACAGTTGCAGTTAATCTTTACTTGTTATCTTTACTTGTTCTTGTTTCCTGTACTGTGTTCAGAACAACCTAGACACAATGATTCCACCTCCGGCCCCACCCCTAAAGGCGCAAACCAGCCCTCTGGCAAACATGTTCACCCAGGACACACCCAAGGCTCCCAGTACAGCTGACCGGATCTCAGGTATTTTCCAGATCTCCTCCTCAAAGTGTTCCAGCACCATGACATTTTTGTGCTAAAGATCCAGCGTGGTACACACTTGCTGCTATGGTACAGTAGTGTGTTCTGCTAAGTGTAGTATTATATTCTCTGATTTTTTAAATGTGTTTATATTTTTGAAGCATCAGTTAAATATTGTCTGCAATTTCTTGTTCAAATATATTGTGAAAAAAAACAAAAATTGAATGAGTGCAATAATTGAATAATAACAACAACAATAACTGAATGGGTTCAATATACACTGTGTGTAATACTAAGTACATTTATAGTGTGTAATGACAATTTTTGCAAAGGAAGGCAAGATTTATGTTACATGTTAAGAGTCATATTGACTGTATTTGAATATTTAATTCCTGGCTTTATTTATGAAATATGAAAGCTTTACCCAAATCCAAAATGGAACATTGCCAATCCAAGGATTGTTAACAGTTTAGTGTGCTACAGTACCTGTTAGCTTAAGCATGAAAAGAAAAGATTGCCATCTGGTTGTCATTGTCACCTTAATTTAGCTTAATGAAATCTACACCTGGCTGCATAGTTGTTTTATTTAAATTCATGTTCAGTTGTAATTGAACCTGGTTTCAAGTCACATTTGGGTTTAATTACAGTCACTGAAATTTAAATGAACATTGACCAGTTTCTTTTAAGATAGGTTAGATTTTGTTGTGTCACTGCGGGCTTCTAGTATTAACTTCTGCAATGTTTTTGTGGCAGATCACAGCAGCAATGAGGAGAGCAGCTTACCCAGGTCTGTGTCTGTGTCCACGGGCCTCAACATGATCAAAAGGCCGAAGGTTCGAACCATCTTCCCCCACACGGCCGGGAACAACGACACCCTCCTCAGCTTCGATGAGGGCGACATTATCATTCTGCTTATACCTGAGGAGAAGGACGGCTGGCTATACGGGGAGATGGAGAAGTCGAGACAGTAAGTCATAGAGAGGGCGCCCTCCCATGTCATATCTGCCACCCTGCACTTCTCTCACAGCAGGAAGGATGAGTAACATCTGTTGTCAGAGCGTTTACTGCTTGGTAGACTGTTGTACTGATTGGAGGCTGATGTACTGTTAGTGCCATTGGTATTGTTTCAGAGAACTAGCGAGACCCTGGAGCATCAATTCTAAGGTCACTGAAATGACAGTGCATAGGCCTGTGTGACAGATAATGGCCTCACAATGACTGGCGTGTGCTTTCCCTCTCTCGTGTAGGTGTGAGATTGCAGTCTCTCAGCAATCAGCTCTGCCTCTGGCCCTCAGCTGTTTGTAAGGGAAAGGAATCCCCTGTAAATCATTTTAAGAGCTAGATCTGCATGTGCAGCTGACATGAGCATTTTTTAAATGGCTGAGGTGGAAATACTTGTTTTTGTTTCTGTGCATGTGGTCAGTTTTGTTTTCTAATATGCAGGTGAAGATTCACTGAACCTGTCTGAAATGCCAAGCATGATGTGTCTACTAAGTGCTGTCACACCTGTGCAAGTAGAGAAATATTTATAAATAAATATTTATAAATGAGCCACAGGCAGCAAACATAACCATAACCTGTAGAGCACAGGGCAGTGTCTGCCACTTCATGGCACAGGTGTCAATTATTTCATTGTCTTCTTGTTCTGTGGCCTATTATCTGGTATCAGCAATATAATTACACAGCCAAAAATTGTTCTGGTTTTTCAAGTTTAAATTATGAATATTTCCAGGCTACAAAATAGTACACACCAGTGTTGATCTTACATAGGGATTTTGGGTCATTGTTTGTATGTTGCCTTTGCTTGGATTGGACCTGGAGATGTTCTAAATTCTAATTTCTAAATTCTAATTACAATTTTTAATTTGATTTATATGTAAATATGCCTTGATAAATGTATATGTAAATGTTATATTTTGTGAATGTTGAAACATCTCTTACATTACTTAAGTTAGTGAAAAGTACAGGGGGTAGACAAAATAACAGAAACACCAAACAATATATGAATATGTATTAACTAATTAGAAGTTGGGTCACCCCTTGTGTTCAGAATTGCTCCAGTCCTTCTGGGAATGTTGTTACACAAGTTTGAAACTGTGGGATGTTGGACTATTCTTCCAGAAGGAAAACCTCCAGTTCTTTGAGATATTATAGAAGTGGAAAGCTACTCCCCAGTTTAGATATGGCTGTGGAAGGTATTTGACTTTGTTCTGGTGTTCGTGAAAACACTCTTGAATCCATTTAGCAGTGTGTGTGTGTGGGACATGATATTCTTTGAATATAGGGACAACCTAAGTAAACAATGTTTGTACCATAGGATGGTCACCTAAAACTTGTTTTTTAAATTAAAGTTTAAACTAAAATAATCTGTTCCTGTTGTCTTATCCTAGATAAAGGCAAATCTTATGGGACATATGGTCAGAGGTGAAGCCTGAAGTGTTCAGTTTAGCAATCTATTATTTATCAAGAGCAGACATAAATGTGAATGTTTACAGTAGAATGTTCCCCAGATGTGAATCAACACGCACAACACTTATCAAAGCCACCAGAGTCAAAACGTCTTTGAGAACAGTACTCTTAAATGCATTCCACTCTTGCTAAAGTCCGCATTATACACTTGGCTTGACTGTTACTTTGCAGTTCCAACTCTACCCCTTCGTACATATTACCTTTATTATTGTTGTCATAATAGATTGATTTGATTGTCATGCTTTCATTTTTGCTGAGATGGTGAAAACGTAATGGTCATTATTTTTAGAATATAGAAACGAAGAGTTTGTGGTCCACTAAGGCAATGCCAATAGAGGAGAAAAGGCCACCATCAAAAATAACATTATTGCAAGGCTGTTAAGGCAATTATGTGGGCATGCTTTTTCCAATAAATGTTGGACCCCTACTAAGAGACAGACTTCTACAGCACTGTTAAAGAAAGCCAGGTCAAAAAAGGCACCCCACAAGCCAGCAACGACGGCAAACTAAATGGATTTATGTGGTCGATAGGGAGGAGAAAATCACATTCCATTCTATCTGTCTCAGTCATTTCAGACCAGATCAGTTGATATGATTCCATTCCTCATCCTTCAAAGTAAGCAGCCTCAGCCATTTTGTCCAGACTGCTCTTTCTGTGTCTGGCCCTTTTGTACTGTACAACAAGGTAGCTGTGTCTGTGCTGGAAAGTGAGATGGGTGGCTGTGTGTGTGCTGCAGTATTCCTTGCTCCAATTCTTCGGTCTTTCTGATGGTGACATCACCTCCCATCCTAACACTGTGTATCGGCCCATAATCCTGTCATTTTAATTCATTAAATCCACCCTCAGTAATGCTCTTCTGGCTGATCTCTGTTCCATTAAGTCTTTAGCTCTCATTATTAAGCTGCTGTGGCTAGTACAGTGCTGCAGGTGGTTTCACCTCAGACTGAGCATTGATCTTAGAGCTGACAATAGGATATAATTACTTGAAATCAAAAAAAGCTTGACTTCCAAGTTTACATGTTTTTTTGTTGTTGTTGTTCTTTTGCATTGATTAAGAACAATTTGCATTTCATCAAAGCCACAACTCAAACCTGGATTGCCTTCTATTACACACATTTGACTTGGATTAGCTTAAAATGTTTGCTGTGTGCTATTTATCTCACTCCACTACATCTTGAGAATATGGAAAAAACATGGCCCTTAGTGGAATTTTAATGGCAGCAATTCAGAATTACCTGGAGAGCCGTAGCCTGGACTGTGGCCTCTCTTCCATATGTTGCACAGTAGTAGTTCATTGGTCTTTATTGATTTTCTTACCACCTGCTCAGTTTAGACATGATATATTTAGTTTTAAATATCTATTTGATTACAGTCCGTAGGTTCATTAAACTATAATCAAGGACAACTCCTTAAAAGTATTATCATATCAATGTTTGAAGCTGGAATGTATTTGCTAGCCATTTTCTGAATAAATTTATCTTTTAATGAGATGTTTTAATGAGATATGTTTAAATATACATAAAGTGGCAGCTGAAAAGCTGAAAATAGTTATCAATACACAATGTGAGTAATAGGATAAGGTGGCATTTGCACAGAAAAGAAAGTTAATTTGTTATGCTTAATGCATGAAAATGTGTTCTGTCAGTGCTGTGAATTTAATTACTTGGCTCTCCTGCTTGGCTGGGGGTTGGCAGTTTTAATTAAAGTTGCACAAGTTGGGTGCCTTGATTGCTCTAATTCTAAAGAGGAGAGCTGGATGTAGGAAAACACTAGCTTTTGTTCCAAATCTCCTTATTTATTACTTGCTTTATCCATGCTTCCTGCGTACATCAATATGAAACAAATGCTCGGTTCAAAATTGGTTTTGCAAAGTAAAATGGTTTCAGTCCTGTACCACATTCAAATGTCATTGAAGAAAGCGGCTTGAACATTCCTTTTTCAGTGCAGTCTAAACTTAATACACAGCTTACCACTGTTTGTTAATTCTATTCACAGGAGAGGTTGGTTTCCATCATCCTATTGCCGTCCTTACACAGAGCCTGTGATCAAAAACAGGTAAGGTGACCCCAAACCAGCAAGTCTGAGTGTCCAAAGCTCATTAATGAACCACATGCATGACATATGTCGATTTCGTGTTGCATTTTCAGGTTTTAACCAGAATCACGATTCAGTATAATTGATTTAAATTGGGCTATGCATCTCCCGATGACCATTTACAGAATAACAGTATTTATTTTCTAAGGCTTAAATTCCTATTTACGCGTTATGTGTTTGTACAGATTTTTACAGAAGCAATTCAGCTTACATTTAAGCATTTTGCTGAAGGGTATAGTTGTGTTGCCCCACCTACTGTAAATTTACCTTATATTTACCACGACCTTAACAAAGGCCAGTCCATGAAATACACTTTAGAGCAAAATATTCTGCTAAGATTGTCCATCGTCACCATTATTACCATTATCACTACCACAGTTAAGGATACTTATTCAATATTCATTTATTCTTTTCAGTGGGCCCGCTGAGTTTGACCTTATATTAATGCTATCATCCATAGCCATCTTACACTTTACTCAAACTAGCTGTCACAAACAATTGTAATTTGGCATGTTACAGAGATAACTATCTGCACACTATCTATGCATATCTGTACACTGTGTGTGTGTGTGTGTTCATCTGCAGTGTGGGCACTCCGGTTCGCAGCGTGAGTGTGGCCAACCTGGTAGAGCAGGAGCAGGCAGCCGTGGTCCTGCCACCACCGGACTACTGTGACTCACCCAACCGGAGCTCCCCCAGCAAGCCATCCACGCCCTCCCCAGAGAACACGGTCAGTACGGGAGCTGCCGAGAGTCCCCAGTGTTTGCCCGCTGTGTGTAGTGGTTGTCCTCCCTGAACCCAAAAAAAAGACATACATACATAATAGGAAGTGTAATCATTCTGTCTGAGAGCAAAGGAAACAAAACTGTATGTCCTTCTAGCAAGTGTCTGTTAAGATCAAGTGCACATAATAGGCCTCATGGGTAACTGGAAAGGGTAAGACGCATCTGAAAGAGGACCGATGTAGATAAATGATACATTGCCAATGTCTGGACACAGAGACTTGGCTAAGATTGCAGAGGACAGAGCTTAGGTTTGTCCTTCCCTACCAGCCATTACTTTCATATTATAATGTTGCTAATGTGTTGATATGCATATTCAACACACATTCTTTTCAACATGGGTGAATGAGAAGTACAATATTGTGTGATATATTGAAAAGTCCATTTCTGTGAGAGACCTTAAACCAGAAATATGTCATTGTCATAATATTAATTAATGTTATTTATAACCGTAATTGGCACTGAAACACATATCTAGTGTAAACAGCAAAAATGAACTGGAGTATGGAGTATCTTCATTGCTCCTTTGCAGATTATTTTATCGTTAATCATCACCAGTCAAAAACAGTGGTCACAGAACAAAACAGATATCCTATATACCAATTATAGCAGTGATCTGTGCGTATTTAGTTCAGTTCAGTGCATGACTGACCAGATGTGTATAAGCCTGTTTGAATGCTGCAGGCCTTCCACATAGCTGATAAGTGAGGTTAGTAACTACCATACATTGTTCTGTAATTGCTAAGAACAGCTCAGTGGGATAGTTCAGTGGGAACTCTTCTTTTAAGGATTCTTTTCTAGGCTCAAAAGCTCTGTCTCATTCATTATAGCCATGTTGATGCTGCTACATTTAGCTGCCTTCCCTTATGAAGCCATCTGAAGCTTGGTCCCTGCCAGCAAGCTGCCGGAGTCTGTAACCATCCATCATCTGGTTTTTAATTTCAAAGTCACCTCTCCACGATGTTCAAGAAACACTTCAGGGTTCTGCTTCCTCAATTTGAATTTCAGCAGCAAACATTAACAGTAATGGGGAAGGGAATTTATGGTAATCAAGTTCCAGCCCAAAAGAGAGAAAGACCGGATGGGGAATTTCCTCCTCCCCCAAACTAATACCATTAAACCCTGTAATTCATGCATGCACATTTACAGTATAATTTTCATATTTTGTCATCTCCTCAGCAGTCAGTTGCTTGAAATGCGGTCTTAACAGGGCATAACATTTCCTGTCTATTGTGGTACAGCCAAGTTCCCTTTGATTTGATATATGATCCATTGCATGCATTCCTTTTAGCTTAATTAGCTACAGCTATGGCACAGTCTCAAGGGCAGTGCACAGTTAGCCTAGGGCAACTAAAGGAAATAAAGACAGCAGACTGCTTATTTTCTTGTGGTCATACTTCACAATCAAAAGTGGCGTATTGGCAGCAAGAGAGTCTCCATTTCTGTCTGAGGCTTTGATTTGTGGTGACCGGTCAGGAGTCAATGAATGGAGAGCCACGCAAGGAGATCCCTCTCCACCTGGCTGAGCCTCCTTCTGGAGCTGAGTGAAATATTCATGAGCCCGGGGTCCTCCTGTTCATCCTGGCCAGAGGCCTGCCTCCCGTTCGGCTACAACAAAAGAGACGGATTCACCGGCGCACATCCGGGGTCAGGCTCTCTCTTCCGATAGAATTTCACACGCGGAGTGAACCTGATACCAGCGCCCTCACCTCAGCTCCGTGGCTAGAGTGAGGGTAAATAGGGGTCATTCGAGGAACGGCCGCTTTTGTGTTCCTTTGCTCGCAGGCACGCAGTTCGGGATACACTGGCCTAGGTCATATGACAAGCTGGGTCACAAATGCCAGGAAAAAATGAGTTCTTATGGTGATTACAGATAAGGGAGATGGCAGAGGGTTAGCCTGAAAAGTGAAAAGTCAGGGAGTGTGTGGGTGAGAGAGTATTGTGCCTGTGGCAGCGTGTCACATAGCCACATTGTTGTTCGTGAAAATGCAGCCGGTGAATGAAGCTGGGTGTCGAGCCAACCCAATGTCCAACATGCCTGCTGCAGAACTGTTCTGCATACTGTAAATAGGCTGAGGCAGGCAGACAGACTTGCACTAAAAATTAATCACACAGATCTCATCAGTGCTGTTCATGATTGGTTACCAAAGGTGATGAATTATCTGACTGCTTCTCAGACATGTCCTGTCACATTCCTAAAGTACAGACATTATACACTTGTTACATTTGAGCTTCATATTAACCGGGGTATTCTAGAATCATCATTGCTACAGACAATAGGATTTTTCCCATGGCCTTATTTGCCACAAAGGGAGGGGAGGTTGCAAGAATGCTCTTTATATTTCTGACATCTTGGAGTAAAGGAAGACATTTCAAAAATGTTCCCTGCCTGGTTTTGCTGTAGTGCTAGGGCTTAGGGCTGGGAGTGTGGCACGAGGGGGTTCACTGAGTTTCTGTGTATCTACAACAGCAATTAGTCCTCCTCTACGTCAGCTGATTTGAGAATGAAGCCGCCGGCCTCTGGGGCAGGACTTTTCCACTGATTAAATGTCCTTTTGCTGTACTTGCTGCCTAAGGGTTTTGAAAGAAATATTGTGCTGCTGGGGAAGGTGTCGGGCGCACGGCAGAGTGGAAAGGTGGTCATGTGACTCCGGAGAGGTGACTTTGCTTTTCAGGCTGTTGTGGCTGCCAGGCGCCGACTGACAGCTTCCTGAAGTTTATACTCACCACTCCTGCCGCTGCCATCCCTCTGCTTACTGTCACAGTCTGCCCTCTAGTGTTACCTGTTTGCAGGCAGTGAATTTACTATAAATAATAACCATATATGTATGTGTGTGTATATATATGTGTGTGTGTGTGTGTGTGTGTGTGTGTGTGTGTGTGTGTGTGTGTGTTTAAGTGTCACCCACATGGGGTGAACTGGTATTTCAAGGTCTGACACTTTCAATCAGGACAGTATAATCTGTGTTGTCCTGACATCCAGACCAGACCACCTTGACTAGAGACCTTGGTGATCTGAGAAGGCAGGTGGTGGGATTATATGTGGATATTGGCTGTGCGTGGTTTGATGTTCCATTCTGTCTTTAACAGGTGACCCAACCAAATGGAATCTCAAAGCCTCCTTTCCTGGGGTGAGTAGCATCATGAACAAAGAAAAATCAAGCCTTCTGTCTCTCAGAAATACAGTATTGGCAGAGTTGACCATCTTGACCCGGCCTGCAGTAACCAGCAGATTTGTCTTCACAGGGGAGGGAATCCCTTCGCAACTGTCAAGCTGCGGCCCACGGTCACAAACGACAGATCAGCCCCGATCATCTAACGGTCGGGCATCCTGTCCTGCAGTCCAGCATTGAGGATTGATTTTGGGCTGTGGGCCTTGGAACTCCACTCCACTTAGTCCAACCAGTATCTCCTCAAGCCCTGTGTCCCCCAGCAGATCTGCAGGGTGAAGCTAATGTCCTCATTTCTATAATATGTAGTGGAAAACGGAAATATGCAGGGGTGAGATGCAGGTTAGATTGACAATTCAGGGGGCTCTATTGGAGAATCTCTGCTACAGATGCCATGTTTATTTCAGTAATAATGTCTTAAACCTATTGCTGCATACGCTCACATTGAGATAGAGACAATTTATTTATATATGTTTTAAACAAATTCAGATATATTTTAAGAAGATTTTATTGTGAATAAATGCACACAAGCATTGCCTCATTCTCTATGGACAAATGTGTACAAAGTGTTGACTGTAAACCTTTTTTTGCCTTTTTGAGAGAAAAAATATCTATTGTTCTGTGTAATAGACGGAAGATTTTGTTTGCTTGTTAAAAATTCCAGTTTAAGATTTTAATTTGCCATTGGATGCTAGATGAAGTATTCTGTATGGGATATGTGATCAGCTTTACATATACAATATTGTTACTATGGTATGGGTACAGATGTGTCTTGGGCCTTTGAGTGAAAAATATCAATACTGCTGTAGTCCATAGTAATCCCTCATCAGTAAGCATACAGTAGCACATATTTCATATCTCTGATGTAGGAATTTATAGGTTTTACCTAAAATATCATTTCTACATAGAATATGCCACATATGTATTGCATCTGATGGTAACTTATGGCATCATACATATGCATATGATTTGAAGAAACTGAGTATGATTTTACTTCATTAAGTCTCATTCCCTTTTCAGATACTGATGTGCATTCTTCTCTCTTATTAGCAAATTTACTCTTATAAATTACATTTTTCTGAGGAGGAATACATCATTCAATGGTTTTTAACCAAATATCACCTTAAAATGTGCAGGAAATGGTTGCCTTAACTATGTTACTATTTTCTCCTATCATATTGCATCATTTTATCAAATTACTGTATAGTAAATTATAGACATTATCTTGAAAACGGTTGTTTTCATAGTTCATACATGCTAGCTATACTTGTACATTTTTTAAACTTCATATAGAAACATGTTTTTTGTTTTTTTTTTTCCACAGAGTATGGTTGTTTTGAAACTTAGCTTCTACCCCTAATTTTGCCTTGGGACGTTGCTGTGAGAAAGCAACCAAAAGCTTTGTTTCTACCAAATACATATTAAGCATCAATGCCTCACTTTCAGCAGTGACTTCCTTAATAAGCAGTTCTTAAAGATTTTTTGGTGCACACAAACTGTTTCCCTCTAATTCATCTGAGGTGTCAAAAATTATTTGTTGGAAATATGCTGGAGCTTATCAATGGAAACCTCAATGTCCATAATACTGATTGTTGATGTGCATCCTGTAATTATCATCTATATTATTCTGGAATAAAATTGATCCAACCATTTTAACCTGTTATGTCGTGTCACATATGTACCACTCATGGCATTGGTAAGAGAACAGTAATAAATGAACATGCATTAGAAGTTGAAATACAAGTCCCCAACTTCACTGTTTGTCCTGTATACTAGCTTGCTTTGTGTCGCAAGGCTGATTAATTAGGCCAAACCAACTGCTTGCACTCAATTTTATTTACAATTGTCTTTTTATATAAAAAGTGTGTACTTTAATCATATTTATGGTATTGTACGCTTCAAATACCAGTTAAACAAGTTTAAATAATTACATTTGGAAATAGGTTAATGACTCAGTTTATAAGCAACTCACCAATACATGTATGAAACACAGATTTGATTGTCTTTTGTTAAGAAGAAAATCAATTCTTTTGAGTGAGGTCACAGGTTGCCAAACTGAAATGCATAATGTCATACCAACATACTTCCCTTAATCAAAATAAGTACAGGCTTCTGGAGCTTGCAGAAGCACTTTACAGCATCACAATGACTTTAGCAATAAATGAGGTGTTGCAGTCCTTCAATCATTTTATTACTAATAGCATCACCAGGGTAAAGTGTGGTTAAAACATGGCCCCAACTGCAAGAAATGCCCCTAAAATCAGGTCTGATTTACAAGAAAAAAATACATACTATACAACATGTTAGGGACATCAAGCAACTCCTCAATAACAAAGCTCAACTTTGGGAACTAGATTAGCACTTCCTTAAATTGATCCATTCAGCACAGCCTTTCTGTTATGTCTGGAGGACTTTCACTGTAATGGGACAGGAAAAGCAGTGCAAGTGGGATGAGGCTTGGTCTTTTTGGTGGTGAAAATCATTTTGTTTGCATTCCCTGTTGTGACTGCTCAAGCTGACTGAAGATAATATGAATACAAGTCAATCAATATTATCCCTCTTGTTCAAGCAAAACACAATATTTCTGATCCCAAGCACAGCAAGAAAGAGGTGTAAGTTGTAAGGTTGTGACAAGCGGTCAAAACCCAACTGCAGAAACTAGTATAATGGAATTTAATGGAAAAGAATAGCACTAAAATAGAAGTTCACCTGTAGCTGATTCATACCACTCCAGACTACACATTTCAAGTGTATGAATCAATGCAGAGGTTCTTTATTTCCAATGCACCAATGACTGACTAATCAATGAATGCAAAGGTCAGAAAAAATGTTGAACGTGAATGTGAACAAAAATGAAGATTTTCCACAAAAATAGCTTCTTTTCCATTTCATTCCATTGTACCTTCATGGTCAGTTCTTAGGTAGGATGTGCACAGCATTGTCAATGCACTGATGCAGGGGAAAAAAAAACTCCAACATCTGAATAGCAAATGTATGGAAAGTCAGGTCTCCAGTGAGTTACAGTTTGGTCCCTCTAACCAAAGGTCGCTCCACAGTTTGGACATCTCCTCTGGCGCAGTGCAAGGCAGAAGAGGATTCCTATGGGGAAGAAGACGATGGCACACAGGATCCCCAGGCAGGTGAAGTCATCTTCCAGCACCCCGACTCTGGGGAAAAAGAGGACAGACACGCATCAAGGGTCACCCTCCCTTCGTGTTCCCATCACCTCACACAACTCCTCTGCTCCAGTCTACTCACCTCAGTGTATTCATCAATATTTACTACAACCAAATAACAGTACTGTACAATAAACAAGGCAGAAAATATATTGACAGTACCTACTTTATCTTGCTGGTGCTGTATTACACTAAATTGATAATAATAACAACTACCTTGGGGCAAGGTAGCTGGCCACTCCATGGAAGGCCTGCATGGTTGAAGTGTGGTTCTTTGTATTACAGATTTTTTCAGCATAAGGTTTGCAAGTATAACAATTTCTTGAAATGACTTTAAAAAACAGGGCTACGATCCCATAAGTGCTGTGACCCCATAGTCCCAGTGCTGTGTAAATACTAAAACTGTTTATATGCAAATATTAGATTCACTTCGATAAGTGTGCATTTCTGAGTTTCAGTTTTTCTTGTCTTGTTTTAAGTTTGTCATTGCACCGTCCCCAGATTCCCAAACGCGCAGATGAGCCGTGCTGTTGGATAAACAAGCTCATCAAAGGGCTGTGCGATATGACGATATATATCGTGTGACAATAGAAAAACGTCTATCGTTTCATATTATGCTCTATCGTTTATTTCGTTGTGTTGCAAGTCACACGCTTTACGGCAATATTTTTCGTCATTTGGACGACGCTTTGCATTCTTCCACACGGCACGGATGCAGGCAGGAAATTTACATGAAGGCAACACAAACAAACATGGAGGAGAGTGAACGTGACACAGAACTATATTTGAAAAGTGTTTTCTATTTACCTTTTTATATTTTATACATTAATATTTTGTTACATGCTTAACCCTTTCGCACGTAACTTATTTTTATGCTGTGTAGCACGCCTGTTACTTTACATGGTTCATTATGTTTTCATTATGTTTTAGTGTTATTAAGCTTCTCATAGTTTTCAGTTAGCATTTGCTGTATTTTTTAATGTTAAATCGTTGTTTCCTCAAAGCTAAAATGAGCTAGAATTTTTCCAATCTAGTGTTTTAATTGCACCGGTTTTAGCATACGCGCTAAACGGCTAATCACACCGGTGTATGCGAAAGGGTTAATTGAAAATTTGCACAAAGGTTCTAAATAAAATCGGAAAAATAATCAAATATGAGTAAGTGCCTTTTATTTGTCAAGTATATAATTCAAAATGTAATAAGATATAGGCCTTTCCATGTGGTCATTTTATATAAACTATTCATTGAATTTAATGAAAATGTGCTATGTCGTGATATGTATCATTATGGGGATATGAAATGATCTATATCGGGATATGAGATCTTGGTCATATCGCACAGCCCTAGCTCATCACAACTCAAATAATGGCATAATACATCCTGTTACACTCCAAAGCAACTAACCAGCCATCAAATATTCACCCGCAAAGGCCTGCAGACTGTAGGCCTTAGAGTCAAAGATTGCAGTGTCAAGAGTACTGGTGTGCATGGGCCATTCTTACCTGCAAGCTGGGCAGCCTCCAACCACCACCACAGAGGGCTGGATGATGGTGTATGTGCCTGCATAGTTCGGCTGCTGGGCAACAGGTGGCAGCTGGGAAGTTTGTGAGAATCCTAGAAGATGGGGTGAGAGAGCAAAATTTTAGATGAAACACTTCAAACCTTCCTCTTTGCAACTGCATATATAAATGAACACAGTTTATATAAGGTTAAACAGCTTCACAGTTTTTGAAACCAATCAGCTATAACTGTATACTGATATGTATACTAATGACACTAACTGTACACTAATGACCACAGAGACATCTAACAATGACCAGTTACAATCAAGGTTGTGGAAACTGTACACGTTTTTTAAATCAACCATTTTGTAGGCATTAGGTGCCGTGCACGTAGCATGCTTGATGAAACAACAACTGTAGCTGGGTTAACTTTCTGAAGTTCAAAGAACACAACATATTGGAGTGTGAATAGGCACAGCTGCCTATTAACTCTTTATCCACCTCTATGCCTCCTATGCTAAATTGAATTCAGTTAAGCTTTCAAAATGAACCAAAAATATCTGGCCAAATTATTGGTTTAGGCACCATTTTGGCCATACTTGCCTAAGGCAATTAGTTCACATGACTCAAAGATTGACAGAGAATACCCAGTTTGACTGGTGACCATTAGTGGTTCAGATGGCCTTGTCCTATAGTCACAGCCCTTGATCTGTTTTTAGACACAGTTGTTTTGAACAGCTTTACCTGTTAGATATAATATGTTGAATGAATTCATTCTGGTGTTATACATATATACATATTTTATTTCCTTCAATCATCTGTAGTAAACTGACAGTCATTTTATACTTAACGCTAACTTATATTGAAAACAAAAATGTTACACAGAAACCAAAGCACAATTGACAAGTACCTCAAAGACAAAATACCAAAATACAAAGATATAAAAACAAATTAACAAAAATAAACAATAAAAACAATAAATTCAAATAAATCACACCATGAAACAGGGAATCATGATCTTGGAAGTATTTTGTGAGCATGGCAGTATCGTTTTATATATATAGCTAGTGTGGAGCAAACAAATACAGTGATCACAGGAGCATATGAATGGTACATACTGCCAAGTTAACTCATACACACTGATTCATACTAATTTATATATTATATATATATATATATATATATTATTTTTTTTCTTGAAATGTGGTACAATCTTTTTTAATTCTAGGCCTTGTAAATTTCTATTTATTCAATTTCTATAAAATAATTGTAAATATATTTAAACAAATTTATTTTAAGCAAGCTTGCAAATATTTCATAGATGTGGTACGTAATTGAAACTGAGCCATGACTCCAGATATCAGATTCCAAATGATAATGTCATAATGCGAAGTGATGACAATTGTATGCGTTTATGAGAACGTGATCTCATTCAAATGTAACTTCAGCTAGTGGCATGAATGTCAGGGTCTAGGCTGTATGACGTCACTACTCAATACGTACGGTATAAAACGTTTCAATATTTTTAAAGTACCGTGCTCGCTAAGTTAATGTTCTATCGGCATTCCTTCTCACATCAAGAACAACTAAAATAAATATTCCTCCAATCCAACATGGAAATGTATAATGAAATTCAACACTGTAACAAACTAGCTGCCCATTGTCTTCTTTTTACCCACCATTAGCTACTTAGTTATGACGATTCTGTTGTTGATATTGTCTCTTAGACGGCCTTATCAATGTTGATTTAAAATGAAAGGCCGCTACAATGCAGTAGTAAACAGAATCTAGAATAAATATAACTCCAACACGTCTCGAACATGACATGTGTTAAATGAGAGTACAACTAATATGAATTAAGTTTT
Organism: Megalops atlanticus; assembly: GCA_019176425.1. Lineage (NCBI taxonomy): Eukaryota > Metazoa > Chordata > Actinopteri > Elopiformes > Megalopidae > Megalops > Megalops atlanticus. Next base: position 26,982,973 of record CM032875.1, on the reverse strand, counting down.
AAAAATAAAATGAATAAATAATATCTGTAAAATGAAGCAGTGGGATTCCAAACATGTTCTAGATCAGGGGCATAATTTAAGAAAAAAGTATGTGAATTTTAACAATTCTTCAATATTTAAATACAGATAACTTGCCTACTTTCTCCATATTGTCCTATACATTTCTTTGCGTTCATAAAAGTGACAAATCACTGAAGTTTTGCAATGTGCTCGCTTGCTGTCTACCATGGTAGTACTGGAAATAAGATAATACACCAACTATGAATTATCCCTGATTAAATATCACTTGCCTGGTCCATGAGGATACTGATACGGCGGGGGCGGTTGTTGGAAGTGGGGTGGCGGGGGAATAGCTCCGTAATTGTGCTGTTGCCCGTACTCGTACGCCCCCGGCACTGCACTGTAGGCAGGGGGTTTGTCTTGTAGCAGAGGCTTGCTATCCATGTCCAACGTGTAGAACGACTGAAGAACGATTGTAGAACGTGTAGATTCTCCGAGTATACCAGGTAGCTATTTTTCTGACTTTTTGGCCTTTTAAAAAATGGCACACAACTTTTATTTGTTTGTTTCGTGTACCCCAACAACAATTAGCTATTAGAAAGCGAGGGTGAAGTGGCCAGCCAAAAAAAGAACAACCAACCAACAACTTATCACCGCCCTCTAATCGTTTACTTTCGCTTCGAGCTCCAAGCCAGCTGCCTTAACAATCTAGCTAGCCAGCTAACTCTGTTGCTAATCTACTAGCCACGATCAATCTCTTGCTCTAATCTCTTCAGTCAGTGAAATCGAGACGACTAACTCGTAACCAAACAAGACTACAGTCAAATCTACAATTCCGACATGTTCAGCTACTTCCCCCCATACCGCTTCCCTTTCGTTCATCTTTTAGTAAAACCCCATTCGACGGAGACGCACAAATCCGTCGTAAACTTGAATCGTAAATGCTTTCCTGCTGTCAAGCAAGTCACAAGACAGGAATCATGTGATACACAGTGGGCCGCTTCAGCAGAGATGGTACCACGTGATTGTCATCAACAAAAAAATTGTCGCGCCCGAAATAATGGCTTAATCACGAGCGCACAAAATTCAGTTCTTTCTGGCAGACGTCGTTCCATTTTTAATTGAAAAATATCCAAATAGTTTTTAAGACCACCGCCTGGTGGTGCGCGAAGCATTGGCCTGTACTGTCACTTTCTTACTGAAGTAGAAGCCAAGACATTCATTAAGCTGACAAATGATGGGGAGAAGCAGTGAGTCGTGCTTGCGGTTTTTTATATTTTGTGCAGTTGTTGAGTGCACTTCCTATCCAGACCTACTAAAGTAGCCTACGTAACAAAAACCATCACACAATTCTGTTGTGTCAGTGCAAACTCCTGGCCAATGAATATTTGAAGCAACAGTAATGAACCATGTTCAACCATTCAATCGTCATCCTTTTCACAAGGTAATGCTACTTCTATCACTACCCCTACTAGCTGACTAGTAATACAAAACCTATAATAACAACAACACACATGCTGAAGATCATCATCACGATTAGATTATTATTATTATTATTATTATTATTATTATTATTATTATTATTAATATCAAAGACGACAAATAAACTCAAACTGTAAAATGCAATGAAAACCTGTTAACGTTGTATCCGACATCTGTGCACTTGCTTTCAGACTGCATTGACAAACTCCTATTTATTTTAAACCATTTAAATGTTTTACAGTGCCATCTTGTGTATGCCCCTGATATTACAACCAGGTAACCTACAAGTTATTTACATAACAGGTATGCCATCTGCAAAGTTAGATAAATTGGGCAGCACACTGTCATACCAATACTGCTGCTTTTTCATATAACAAGACTTTTTCATATAACAAGCAACACGCAAAAATAATTAAAATACAAGACCCTCCCGACCGAAGATCAGCTGATTTCACTTGCATATGTAATTTTTAGGTGTTTGCAGTCTGTGAATGGCTCAACTGGCGCGACATTTTGTTCCTGCACCCAATTTGAAAAACATTGGATATGACTGTTTGCATAATATTCTGCATAAGGCTCTGCAGCTGGTTCACAGATCTAATCTGAAAACCAGAATGTTTTTATCTCAGTACTCAGGGTTACCAGCACAATTCAGAAATGTAAAGCAAAACCATCCTTACAAGCAAAAAAAAAAAAAAAAAAACAATAATGGCTCATGATTCAGATTATCCTCCACACCCCCCACCCCCACGCGCGCACACACACACACACACCCCTTTTGATTCACAGGTACCCTATCAGATATCTGTCTATTGTTCATGTCTTCCTGGATGCATTGTCATACACTGCAAATAGTGCTATTACATTACTATTTCGGCATCAATGATAATGATAATGGTTTGTTGTATGATTAAAAGGAAATTAGCAAATATTAAAAGTATTGTCAGCCATTCTGCTCGTTCCCCTACCTGCCTGTTCTGTCTATTCATGTGTCAACTTACAGACAATTAGCGTATTTGTTGGTATGAAAATTCCATAACTTCCTACCTCTGCTCTAGAGATCACCTGCAGGCGGAAGTCTCTAGAAGAAGTACCTCACCATCTCATCTCATTTTTTTATTATTAAATCCCAGCCCCTCTTTTCCGTAGCTCTCCAGTAGTGGACTACACACCAACATAATATATAGTCTTTTATTATCTGTTATTGTCTCTCAGAGACTCGCATTTTTTACCTCTCCTGCACCTATGCTCTGCGTGATACAGACCTCCTTTGAGGGGGTGACCTGCCTCACGGTTGTTATTGTTTGCTTTTGTTTGCATTTACATGTCCTCAACTTGTTTATAACCTGTTTGCATGATCCAGTTGTGACTACTTGTGTAGCAATAAATGATGTATGAGTATATGTGACCGTAATTGATGTAATTGTAATTTAAATTGGATGTTTACTTGTATATATTCTAACAATGTTTTACATGTCAACGCATTTCAATATCGCCAACAATGACGATGATGAACGGTAATGATAAGGATGATGACGATCGGCTCATGGGTAATCTGGGGAAATAAAGCGGGGTTTTAATTATTACGGCAATATTCATAGCATGAAAATGACTGCTGAAGCCGGCTTATAAATGAAGGATGACACCTCGCTCGACCAATCAGAGGTGGCGTATCAGCAACTTTGGCTCATGGCAGCCAATTGGAGTGAAAATATTGCCACTTCCTGTTGTGGATTAGGAAGGGAATGTAAATAGGGGATGTGAATTGACCATAAGTGTGGGAAGGAATTACTGCTTTATCGCTTTAATCACCTGTAACCGTGTATGAAAGGGAATAAAAGGTAAGTATCTTGCCAGACTTGCTATTGTAGTTTATAGTGCAGCATTTGAATTGAACTACACGTTCGTGTTCTTTAGTGCGTGGATGAGAACGACCCATCTGATGTTTGCTGTCCAAGGCTAGGCAGCTAGCTAGCTAGGTCATCATCGTACATTATGCTTATGTATACAGTTTAATGTTTTTTTTTAAAACGGGCCGTTATTTAAATACGCCCGCTGGCATTTACATTGGGACTATTTAGAGAATGTTTCCCCACTTGTTTGTGTCGTTTTTATTTGTGTCGCTAAACACCTAGTCAGACATCAAGCCATTTAAGTACTTTCAATGCCTTGTTACGTAGCAATCGATAGCAGAGGAAATACATTCCACTGACACGTTTTAACCTTTTGTTTTATCTACACTGTGCAATTATGTGCTGCAACACAATGTTTCATGTAACCAGGCTATGGTATAGCAAAATAGAGCAAGACTGACAGTAACCTCATGTTAATGAATGAAATCGTATGAAATTCAGGCTGCTCCACTTAAGTGTCACGCGTGCTCATATTTCATTCTGTTTGGGAATCAAATATTAAGAGAGACCTGAGATGAGACCGTTGCAAGGTGGTGGTAGTTCGCAGAGCCAGCTACGATGGTTCTTGCAAGATATTACAAGTTATTCTGTTTCGACTTGCAAGCATTACACTTGCATATGGTTTATGGCCGCATATGTCAACTGGCTATGCTCAATATGTGTCTAAGATGACGTTCCAGTAATATTGCCCTATTCTTTACTCAATTTCCATCCTGTCGATAAACTGTGAAATGGATCGAGATGGATGGTTGAATAGTTGTAACCAAAATTGAAAAACTTAAGGAAACGTTTTGTGCTATGAGAGAATTGTATGGAAGGTCTTGTGAGTGAGCTGTAATAACTCCAGTTCTTCTAATTTTTCTCAGTGCAACTAATTGATTAGGGCATCAGATAAAGTTCTGAACTTACTCCTGTAATGCTCACTAATCCTTTGTGTATGGTTATGTCCATCCCACAGCCGTACAGTGTACCAGTATTTATCTCTTTTGAAGAGGAAAGATTATGCAAATGTGGCTTTGTGCTGTTCACATCGTATCCTCATTGGCGGTTCTGATATATACAAGAAAAAGTAATGGATATGTTGTGATCTTGCTCTGAAATAATGTCTTCACTTTGTTTGGGCATGTCAGAATAGTTGAATTTGAAAACAAATTTGCCAAGCAGAGAATTACAGGGGGAAACACCATTTTCAGAGGTTTATGGGATGTGTTCTTGTAAAATCTGTTTTTTTTTCCCCAGAAATGTGTTGATCTCTAACAGTAACACACTTTAGTGGTTGAATTGACCATTTTTATTTGCTGTTAGGCAATAATATTGTATAACTGTGTGCAAGTCATTTTTTTCCCATCACAACGTATTCTTACCAGAGGCGGCCTGTATGGGGGTCAAGGGCACTGCCATCGTTGTTTGTTCAGCCGGGGTGATTCAATCTGGGGGGCAGGCTGTGTTGCTTTAGTGTGTTTTGGAAAGCATACCGCACCAGTGATGTGAAAGGAGATTGTATGGCTCAATTAACTCACATTGATTCTGAAGCAGGGTATTAAGAGGGACCACAGCATTGAATCAGCACAACTCTGTAGGCTGATTTAAAAAGCCATCTGATGACAAGGAATTACTGTGTCAGGTCTTCTGCTCCCCTCACGGTCAGCATTTACAAACATTCTGTTTTGCTTCTTTTCTGATGCTAGTATCTGTTTGATGACAGCGCTGTCCCTGGGAAGTCATTTACCTTCAGCCTCAGACTAGCACACACAGCCTGCAAATGGTTATTCAGTGAGCTCTTGGAGCATGGCTGTGCAGCGCTAGTCTGAGAGTGCGCCAAAGAGGCTGTGGACCTCAGCTGTGAGCCCCTGTGTCCTCCCTGTCGCAGGGTGCACCATGCCTAGCTCCCTCCTGTGGGCAGTGGACGTGTATGGGAGGGTCTACAGCCTGTCGACTGCCGGGCAGCAGTGGGAGCAGTGCAGGGACGCCCATCTGGAGTTCAAGCGGGTCGCCGCCGTGCAGCAGTGCTGCTGGGCCATCGCCTGCGACCACCAGATCTACCTGAACGTCCACGCCAGCGACCTGCCCATCCGCTACCAGGAGGAGGCCTACGAGAACCAGGTGCTGTCGGACAGACGTGCCCACACGTGAATGTGCACTCTGTGCTGAGTGGCGTTGTGGAACTAGCACTCCATCGATGTGCCGAAGTATTTGAGGGAAGAAATATCAGTCGGTCAAACATAATCAGTTGTTGTTTGTGTGTTTAATAATAGATATTCATTTAATAATATAATAACATACAATTATTGAATAGTATATATATTAATAATAATTTGTTATTCTGTATTTAATGAAAAAGTAGTATATCAGTATACAAACCTTTTGGGTATGTATGCCCCATTTATTATAATTCTGGAGATGTTCAAATATGATTTTTGTTTTTATTAAATTGCCCACATAATTAGTATTGTTAGTTGTTAACTCAGTAACCTTTCAACATGAATTAATAATTATCAATATGATACATAGGCATTTATTTGTTGTGCCCTCCAAAATGTCTGTGAAACGTATGCCATTCTCACCAGTTCCTATGCTATTTTATCAGTGCATGTTTGTGTGCATTTATCTGACTGTCTGCCTGTGTACATGTGTGTGTGTTCTGCTCTGTTCATCGTTGGTGGTGTGTAGCGATGGAACCCTGTGGATGGGTTCTCTGACCGGCTGCTGCCCAGCGACCGCTGGCAGTGGAGTGATGTAACCGGACTGCAGCAGCAGCCCTTCGACAGCTTCCGGCTGCCCTCAGAGAACTGGGAGTGGGAAGCAGACTGGTACGTGGACGAGAACTTCGGCGGGGAGCCCACCGAGAAGGGGGTGAGTGTGAACCCGCAGCGTACCAGTTACCAGTGTAATAACACAAGCAACTGGCATGGACTTCTCGGTCTAATTTGTCTGGCATTACCGTACTCATGTAGATTTGTTTGTACCCAGGGCTGGACATATGCAATCGACTTCCCCGCCACTTACACAAAAGACAAGAAGTGGAACTCCTGTGTCCGTCGCAGGCGATGGATTCGCTACAGGAGGTACAAGGCACGGGACACCTGGGCCAAGGTTTGTGCACGCATGAGAGATTTTTGAACAGTGTCCAGATATAATTGGGACTTAATCTGTACCAGACTCTGCTTTAGTGTCATAAACCCTGCAGACCCGTTTGGAAATAAGTAATATAATAAGGCTGTCAAGCGAACAATAGATACGTGATGAATTAGATTTTATTTGATTGTCACTGCCTGCAGCAAGTAGTTCAGTCATTGTGTGTGTGTCTGTCTATGTGTGTATGTGTATGTGTGTGTGTGTGGGTGTCTGTGTGTCTGTGTCTGTTTGTGTGTGTGTCCGTTTGTGTGTGAGATCAGATCCCCTCGGAGGATGCCAGACCACTGCCAGACCCCTTCAATGACATCAGCTGTGGGGGCTGGGAGATCAGCGACGAGCCTCAGGGCAGGCTGTCCTTGTGGGCTGTGTCCCTGCAGGGCAAGGTACTGTGCAAAGCTGCAGCTCCTCCACATGGCCACACACATGTCACATGCAGCTTCTCACAGTAGTTTTGGGGCGTTACATGTCTTTATGTTTTTTGGGAAGTACATTGAAATTGGCTTGATACAGTCATTGTTTATCTTGTGCTTAGCGGAAGTACTGCTACGACCATTTGTGCAATTTGAAGATTTGGCCACTAGAGTTCAGCGGAACTTCACAGTGGAGTGTTGATTAAAGCACTCCAAGGACACTTCTATGTAAAAGGCCACTCTCCTTGTTATTTTGTGTTTGTATATTAGCATTTCTACTTGTAAATAATTTTTGAAGTACACTGGAATAATTTGATTACTATAAGGCATGAAACACATGGAAAGTGATTGATGTGCCAAGCATGTAGCTGAACCTGACCAGGCTGATATACACGTTTTATATGCCTAGCCAAACATTTCCTTGGATTTAAATTTTTTTAGATGCTACTGTTGGTACCGTGAGTTCTAAATGTTAGTCCTACTTTGTATAATGAACAACCACACCCTTTTTATTTATTGAGAATTTGTTTAAAAAAAGGAGAAACTTACCCACAGATTGAAAGCCTGAAGAATTGCCCACGTTTATTACATTCAAAAACAAAGCAAAGTTTGCATGTGTTTTCAATGGAGTATTTGTGTGGCCGGGGCGCAGGTGTGGTTCCGGGACGGCATCCACCACCACAACCCGGAGGGCTCGGCCTGGGAGGAGGTGCAGGTCCCGGGCGAGGTGGTGCAGATCAGCTGCGGGCCGGGGGATCTGGTGTGGGCCGTGCTGTGGGAGGGCCAGCTGCTGGTCAGGGAAGGCATTGGCAGGGACTGCCCCAAAGGTTGGTGCCAGCGCTAGTCTTTCCAGAGTGCCCCGGTCAAATCGATGCAGGCCGTTTCGCGGGAAACCAAAGATGCCGTGAGCCGTTTCCTGCACGAGCCTTAAAAAGGGCTGCTGCTGCCGTGTGCCCAGTCTGAGCTGTGGCTGGATATTCCCAACAAGAGTGTCCAGGGCAGTTTCTGACGTGCTAAAGTCTGAATTCTGAATTCAGAGTGCCTTGTTTACATGAGTAATGTAATGTAATAAGGCCGCAGTGTAGCATAGTGATTGGGAGCAGGACTCATAACCAAAAGGTTGCTGGTTTGATTCCCCGTTGGGGCACTGCCATTGTACCCTTGGGCAAGGTACTTAACCCAGAATTACCTCAGAAAATACCCAGCTGTGTAAATGGGTAACATGTAAAAAACTGTATAAGTCGCTCTACATAAGAGTGTCTGCTGAATGCAAATAATGTAATGTAATGTTTTGTTTAGTCTGGATGAACTTTGTGTGATTACATCTGAGCACAAGTTATTTACAGTGGTCGAGCGGGACTTTTTTAGTGCTCTGGCTGAATTAAATGTGTCATTTGGCTTCGCAAAGTGCTGGTGTACAGTAATAACTCTGTAACCGTAGGATCCTCCTGGGTGGTGGTGGAGTCTCCGAGCTCAGAGGTCGGTGCCATCCATGTGGCTGTGGGCGTCAACGTAGTGTGGGCAGTCACTAAGGATCACAAAGTAAATAACCATTCATAAGCATTTCAGTTACATTACAAGTACCCCTGCCCCTATTCATAATTGTTTTTTGTTTTGCACTATCCAAACAATCGGACAGTGTCGCTTATTTAAGGCTTGCAGTCAATACATTTCTGAGTTATTCAACAAATTATGTTATATATGTCACACTCCTGTAGTCTATCATCTGAAGTCTTGCTTTTCACAACAGCTAGGCCTAAGTTTTTAAGTTATGATCAAGCCTTCTGGATATGCATTGTAAAGCAAAAAAATAAGTCTGAATGGTATTTTCTCTTGTACATGCCAGGTGTGGTTCAGGCGAGGCATAAATTCCCATAATCCCTGTGGCTCAGGCTGGATCGGCATGGTGGGGGAGATGGTGATGATCAATGTGGGGATCAATGATCAGGTGAGAAACAAGAGAGACAGCTGTTATTCCCACCACATGCAGTGCCAGTGCATTGACAAATCCCACCTTGCACAGGGCAGTCAGGACTGTCTTTGCCACGAATGGAAAAGAATCAGTATAAGCTGAGAAGAACCCCAGTTCAACACAGTTACTGGCTCCTTCACTGAAGTGAAAGGCTCAAATTACACGCTTCCCCCTGCCCACATTAGCACTGTTTACGTGTCCTTGTGGATAAGGAGCGGCTTTGGAATCGATGAAGACAGGAGCCGGTGTTCTGATTACTCTGCCATTTCCGTTTTGGACATTGAAGATTGTGCATCATTAGATCCTCCGCACCGCACAGCAGCACGCTCCTCTCCCTGACTTAATGTCTGTATCCACTTTTAATCGGCCTCTCCTGGCACACCCGGAGGTTGCAGACTCACATTACCCGGGGTGGGTATTTCTGAGGGGGTCTGATGCTGAGTCTCAGCCTGGAGTTGCAAGCGCTGCAAACTCTACCCCTCTCTGTCCACCCTGCTCCCGCTGAAACCCGAGCCGCTGTCTGTACAGTGACCACCCGTCAGCAGCGGCACTGCCTTACCCAGCCTAATATATACCTGTGTTCTCAGCTCCAGAACACCATATAGGACTCTGCTGTCTAATTCCGTTCCAGATGAGTCAGGCCCAAATGGTATTTGCATTAAGCAGTGTGTTTCTTATGACACCCATTCAATTACATTAACTACCAGGCCTTCAGCAATAATATTTCTGCCATTACCATTGTTTAGTCGGGTGTATAGTGAAACGCAACATAAATATGTTTGCAACGCAGTGCAGCACAAAGTAAAAGATAACAGTATAAAGGGGAAAAAGGCAATGTATAGAAAGATATAAACAGCATAGTGATCATGATAATATTGTAAAATTTGTAGCGATAATAATATGTACCAGTTGTATAAACGAAATAAGATATTAGCTCATAAAATTATAAAATGATAGAGCAATATAAACATGAGTATTGCATCTCTAATTAATTTAGCCTGAAACTTACAAATATTAAAAATGAATAAATGTAGTACGTGGATGGAAGCTGAGGTAGCACTGTATAGGTTTTACTGTATGAGTTTAGTTTGTGCCTGTAGGGTCTCAAATAGAATCGATCCAATGCTGCAGCCTTTTGAGGACGAAAGCTGTAATCTCCCCATTGAGCAAGCCAGCAGAAACAGCGTTAAGGGAGAGCTCTCCCTATCGAGAAGTAAGAACCCGACTCTCTGCGCGTGTCTCACTGCCCTGTGCTGGCAGCTGACACAGGGTCCTGGTGTTGACTGCTCCAGATTTGGATGAGCATGAGAGCTTGCCAATAATGAGCATGTACATGGAATCCTAGACGGAATTTTAAATGGGCTTCGCTGCACACACAGCGGGGGGGGGGGTTTGTGTTTGGCAATGTGCAAACCACTGTGGAGCATGACGACTTCATATTGTGTTAATGAGTACATAAGTACTCTAATTATAAAACAGCTCCTACAGTTGTACAATACATAATGCAATCACAAAAGAGAGCATATACAGTATAGCATAATCCTAAAATCACGACCCCCACTCAGTCCACTGTATGATGTTCCCCAGCAGGTACATTAGACTCCCTGGGTCTTTATGTCAATGGGCCTCATTAGGAGGTGCTAAATGCTACCAGTTAATTAATACTAAAGGTCAAAGCTATTTTCAGTTTTAACTAACACATTTCCAGCCTCTCACTTTTAACTATTTATGAAAGGTCCAGTGTTGCCATGCAATGCAGTTCCTGTACATATATCGATAAGCTATGATATTTAGGCTTCACCTCATATTTGGTCTGATTAGTCCAATAAATGTATTTTCAGTAGGTGCAATAGTGACAAATTAATTACAGTGACTTGAAAAAGTATTCAGCCCCCAATACTGTATTCACAATTTATTGTGTCAGATTCCAAATTTAAAATATATTAAAGTTTTTTAGCTGGTCTGCATAGTATTGTACATCATGACAAATCAGAGGAAACATCCAAAACCTTTAAAAAATTTAGAAAAAATAAAACTAAAACTTCAGGATTTAAAAAGTATTCATACCCTTCATGATTATAAGGCTAGCCTTGCTCAGGTGCAAGATATTGTCTTATAAACTCATCCAGTTTGTTGATGGTTTCCACCTGTGTAGGAAATTAGTGGATCACTTGTTTTGAATTACTTCATGAGCGTAAATACCTTCCCTCTCTATAAGATCAAACAGTATTGTTGGATTTTCCATTGAACAAACCAAAATGAAGAGAAAAGAGCATTCAGAGCAAGTGAGGAATGTAATTGTGGAGAAGCACAAACCTGGGGAGGGATACATGAACATTTCA